>BSBK01009807.1:117500-560856 GCA_027943335.1 Chamaecyparis obtusa
AATGATTCTTTTCTATTTTTTAAGAATGAAATGGATTTAAAGAGAAATGGTCTAATGATGCAAGATACATGACTAAACAAGTAAAATTAAGAAGATCCAGGAAAGACAGACTGATGAAAAATAAACATAGAGCTACAATGACTTGAAATAGAATCTCAAAAGTTGTAATGATGCGAGATTTCAATTTGGAGATGATCTATCACGTACAAAACATCCTGGTCATTTTCTTCTTGGGAACAAGAATCCTCGAGCATTTTTTTCCAGGTATTTTTCCTGATTCTAGTTGCAGACCTCTCGATAGATCATGTACATGTTAGATCAAGTACTAACAATTGCACTACCTTTACCTACACACAAAAAATAAGGAATAATATTGGATAGAGGATTTTTCCTTAGTCAAACCCCTATTTGGAATCAACCTTAAAATGAAATGAAAGAAATGAAAGCATTTTGTCATTTAGAAGAGGCTAGATCTGAAAAATAGATTGTATCATACCTTGATAATTCTTCTTTGAATGTGATCAAATATGTTGATGCAATAACTTTGGCTTAACGCAAAAATCCAAAAGGAATTTATGAAAGACAAAACCTCATGTGATGGGTATTGTAATTTTCCACAATATTTGATTGAGAAGAAGAACAAAGATGTACATGAGGGTGTATCTCCCACTTTGATAGATAACTCCTTTGCTTGGCCCTAATGAGGGAAAGAAGATTGATCCATGTAGAGGAACATCTTGAATTCTTTAGAAGAAGTCTAGACCTTGAATGCTTTCCTTGATTGCTTGAACACAAATGCTTGATTTTGGCTGTGAATTCTTGATAATCTTGATCATGGTTACCAAAATGAGGAGAGATAGGGTATTTATATACCTCTTGCAATATCTCAGGAATTAAAACACAAGAAAGTTGACTATAGATCCAAATACCCCACTAAACCACTAAGAGAGGATGTTAGATCCAATTTGAAAATGATCCCTGGGTAAAAAAATGCCCTAGGTATTATGTTCTAGCCAATCAAAGCTTATATCAAGACCACATGTCCTAGATAACTAGGGGATGCCAAATTTTAGAGTACAACTGGTTTTGAGATCAGGGCATAACACAAAGGCCACAAATGGGTAACATAGGGCCTAGGTGATGAAATAAATTATGTGATTAGAGAGAAAATAGAGCACACATAGAAATAAGGTCCTACCTTGATTTTAAACAAGATTGAAATGATAGAGGACCCATATTTAAATTTAGGTGTCCATTAAGTCCCAAATGAAGTCCTACTATGAAAACAAACTAAGGTGGGTTGTAAATAAATCCTAAAATTATACACTAATTTAGTGCTTACAATTTAGGATGGTACATTTAGCCCCCACTTTAGTATGAGTATGATAAAATATCATGCTTGTGGTAAAGGAAATGAGAGAGAGAGAGAGAGAGAGATGAGCATAGGAAAATTACAAAGATATAAGATACCACTAAGTTTAAGGACACAAGCCCCCAAAAAATCAACGTCAACTCAGAAAACCATATAAAAGGGCATAAAAAATAAATAAAAGACAACAAAAAGAAAAAAAGGACACAAATAAAAGGGTTTATTACTAAAAACAAAACACCACATCAACTAGTTGAAGAGACACTAATCAGAAATGTCTCGTCCACTAGCATCATATTCAGAAAGCTATTGCATGAGTACAAGTGATCACATGGAAAGGGAAAGAGAATAGACCAAGGATGAAAAATACACCATGATCTAACCCACTAGAAAAGATATGAGAGCATGGAAGGAAGATAGAGAAACCATAAATCCAACAATCTAACAAGTTTTGTTATGCTAGGTAATTCATGGGAGAGGAAGAGTAGAAAGGCTAGCAATTTTTTTTATTCTAGTTCCACTCATCCCAAAGAGAGAGAAGGAAAATTGATGGTCTATAAATATATGAGATGCTAGTTAATTCTACCTTGAAAAGTTTTACACATGGGGTGGCTTTGAAATTTTGTGCATAAGGTAGCTTACAAAAACTCTGTGCATAGAGCGGCTTACAAAAAAATTGTGTATGAGTTGGCTTACAAAAAATTTGTGCATGGGGCATTTTATAAAGACTTTCACATCGAGAAGCTTACAAAAAATTTGCACATGGGTCAACTTATGAAATTTTTTTGCATGAGACAACTTACAAAAACTTTGCGCACAGGGAAGATGACGAGATCATTCTTATATAAATCATAGTATCTATGTGGATCCATAAAAAGAAGTCAGCCAAGAACCAATAAAAGGTGCATAATGTATAAAGGAGGTTGTATGTATGCCCCCCTCCTTATGATGGCGACATAGGTCTATGGTGGCATCATAAGGAAAAGAGAGCAAGGATACCTACTTCCAACAAGGAGATATCCTTAAAACAACAATGTATGTTGTAACCTTAACAAATAGGGAAGACTCTTGTTAGACAATGAATAAAACAACAATGTATGGTGTAACCTTAACAAAGAGGTAATTTTCTTATCAACCAAGGAATAGCATATCTATAAGTGGGAAGAGACCCTTGGAAGGAAGATAGCTTAATTACAAGACATCTACCTTCAAAAGGAGTTCGTGAACATAGATAATATATTCAATACAAAGAGGGAAGGAGAACAAGAATTCATCCTTTTTAACCCCCATATTACTAGGAGAAAAATGGATTCCTGATGAAGGATGATACACTTTAATCCCCCAAGTAAGGTTTTTTTTTTAGGATGAACATAGTTTCACAAAAAAAGAAGAGGTTGTGATCAAAGTTACACAGCTCTTGATTATGAGAGAATCATAAATTAAAAAAAAATATTCTATATAAGAAAATAATGTCACATGATAAACAAATCCTACTATACTAAGGACAATGGATCCTCATAAAGAAGATGATGCAAGGGCAGAGCAAAATCAAGCAGAATTGACTCCACTTGAATAAAAAACAAGCCCTATGAAGAGTTACACATGGAAGGAATATGAATACCACATGAAATCAGTGAAAACACAATGGATATGAGACAAACAACTAGACGCAACAATAGAGTAATTATCTTGAATCTTTCAACATGCCCAGTTGTGAGGCCTTCTAGGTTTCAGCCTTATACAATGAGAATTATGAAATCAGAGTCTTAGCTTGCAAATTATCTTCTCTTCTTCTACTACTATTCTTCTACTATCACCATCCTTTTGTAAACTAAAAAACCCAAGCTTCTTATATAGCTAGCAAAGCCACAAGTCAGCCAGTCGGGCATTTAATTACATTATAGGTCCACTTAGGAGGAGAAACCAAAACTAAGGATAGAAACAAAAAAACACAATGCACCTTAATATTTAGGTCTACACATGATCCAAGAACATATCCTCAATTGCACAAGATCCAATTTCCCTGCACAGAACCGTGCAAGCAAAAATACCACACATTTCATGCAAAACTAGTAATAAATTGATACCTGAGGGAAATGGCAATAACTTCCAAGTCTAAATGAGTTAGGACATGCAATCTTAGGAGAAGGCCTAAGAATAGGTCCAAGGAATGACATTAACTTCACAAGTCAGGAAACCAATGGAAACATCAGAGCTAAAACAAACACTAGACAGGTATAGGAAACATAAACTATTTTTGGTGATGCAAGATTGCTCAAGACCCAAGATGCTCCTGCATCAGAAGACAAATGAGACATTTCCCCCTTAGGGTGAAGATAGGGGAAAAGATAACACATTATAAATCCTAAGTGATAGATCTTTATAATAGCCATGCACTTTCAAGAAGGAATAAGTTGTAAACAAGGATGTAAAATTCGTGAAAAAGAGAAGGTCCTATTATAAGAAAAAAAAATCCATCCAAGAAAGGGAACTATTTTATAAAAGAAATAAGTCAACCAAAGGATAATGGATCTTTTTGAAAGGAATAAATATCATACACTCCCTGAGAGGAAGATCATTTATAATAAAATGTAAAATATTGTTAACAAAGATTACCAATCCTTGCATGAAACAAATGATTTAATTCCAAAATAAATGTACTGTAAATGATGTCAACCAACAAAGAGAGATAAATAGGTCTCATGAAAGGAGAAGGAAAATGAATGCCACATGATACAAGCTTAGTGGGAAAATAGATTACAAGATATAAACACTTCCAAACAAGGAAGAGGTTGTAAAGAAGGATATTAATCTCCTAAAGAGAAATATCCTTAACAAACAAGTCCATGTATGGAAGGACATCATAGTATAAAATATTTAACCAACAAAGAGATAATGGATCCTTTAGAAGGAGAAGAGAATATAGAGAGAGGTCTTTCCCCCAAGAAGAGGACAAGGGAAAATACCTATTATGTTGCTCAAAAAACACCACAGGAAATGAAAAGCCCCAAATAATGTATGCTATTAGGAACATGATGGAGAACAATACAATAGCGAAGAGAGACACTAAGGTATATTTTTATATCAAGAAAAAGAATAAGATCTATTGTTAAGCAAATTAAATATCTATCTACCAAATCTTGAACAAATTATCTAAATTCAATACAATCAGTAAGAGAATGTTTATTTCTATGATGAAAAAGGCATAAAAATTCACCATTAATAGGTCTTTGATTCTTTTGAAAATATCTAGAAGAAAAATAAATCTTAGAATCATATTTAATTCTCCAAAAGATTCTTTTAGCCAAATCCAAAGGGTCATCACAAGGAGATGTAATCATGGATAGTTTTGGTAAAATAATGTCTAAAGGAGGTTTTTGTTGTGACGAAGAAGCATTGGAAGTAGTAAAAGTGGTGGTTTGAGGTATAAATCCTATACCACATCTAGTAATTGGTGTAGGAGGATCTATAGGGATTTTAATACCTTGTTCATTAATACCAAGAAATTTTCTACTATAGCCTTGTTGAGTAGTAATGTCATAACCCACATTGTAATTAGCTTTTAATGTAGAGGGTGAAGGACATTCATCTTGAGATCTATGAAAGTGTGTTGTATAAAGAGTAATGTTAGGATTTCTATCACTATTTTCATTTTCTTTAGGCGGAGAAGAAGAAGGTTTATCAAGGTCTTCATGTCTACCTAATGTTATTATTGGAGATAAATCATCAAGAAAATGATTAGCATCATGATTATGAAGAATTCTTTCATAAAAGAAATATTATTTAAGGTCATCTAAATAAGTGCATAGATTACTACCTTCTCTAAGACTATCCATTAAGGTGGGTTGTGGAGGAGAATATCTAGGTCTCAGTAGGATCATATCATTAGGAGCTAGATCTCTATCTTCATGATCAACAGGCACCATATGAGTCAGATTAGGATGGTTTATGCTAATGTCATATTTAGGTTCATAAAAAAAGACCCTTATGTAATCTATATATTCCATGTGCATTTCGTTAAAAATTGAATGATAAATTCACATTAAATATTGATAAAGGACTTAAAAAATTCCTTTAAAGGATTAAATATGTTTGAAAGTCCCATAATACCATATTCAAGAACACCATAAAGGGATATAAACAAAATTAAATTCTCTTAATGTGATTGATGAAGATAAGTAAGGATAAATGTAACAACATAAGTTATCACACACCAATCTAACTTAGTAAACTCTAGGAAATATATAAAAACTAGGTCTAAGCACACAAATGAAATCTAACACCAAAATTGAAATGGAAATGTCATGTGTCAGGCTCACCAAAATGTATAGTAAGAGAAGGGAGGCGAGATATATGAGGAACTTGTCCACCTTTTCCTAATGCACAATCAGAAGGAAGGTGACCCAAGAGGCTCAAGTAGGATTTAAGTGATAAGTGAGTGCAATGATCCTTCATTGTTGACACCAAAATCATAATTCAAATGGCATGTGTCAGGTTCACCAAAATATACAGTAAGAAAAGGGAGGAAATATATATGAGGAATGTGTCCTCCTTTTCCTAATGCACAATTGAAAGGAAGATGTCTCAATAGGCTCAAGTAGGACTTAAGCTCTAAATGAGTCAATAATCCTTCACTGATAGAAGGATTGGAATGATATGTGTGATATTATGATGTAGAATAGAAGGCTAAATGGTGTAGGAGCACCAAGGGCCCTTTGAGGCCACCACAACCATATTGGTCAAAACCATGTAATAAGGCCATTATGAGGCCATTTCATTTATTTAAAGGTTAAATAAGGTCTATTTATACCATTTTATATGTAATAATTATTATAAGGTCAAGTGGAGTCATGTCTTTTTCATAGATGTGAAATTTGTAATTTGCAAACTCAAAAAAAGTTGTAATGCACAATAATGCAAAAGTAGGGATTTGAAGGGCCATCTCATGAAATGTCATGAGAAATTTGGTTGGTTGTTTAGTAACTATTGAAATTTACTGTAAAAGGATCTATAAGGACCTTGTATGGTCGAACCAAAGGTTGGAGTTGGTTGGTGGAAGATGTAAATGAAACTTGAATCAATAAAGACATCATTCCTATGTTTTATTTCTGCAATATTGCTGCTCCATTGTCTGGTACGAACTTGTATGGAATAGTACAGTCTTGATATTGCTTTTTTTTATAGCGTTATGATTATTATTCCATTTTAATTTTTTTTGGTTCCTTTTCATGGAGTATTTTGAAAGTTATGGAAAATTTACTAAAAGTCACCTGAATCTATACCTAGGGTTCCCAGTTTTGGTAAAACATGCATAACTTCCTTTTTAACCATTGAATCTTTTTTGTAGATTATAAGAAATGTATCTAATAAACATATCTATAATCACACTGAAGAGATTGAGCCTATTATGTATTTTTCATAAGTTATGAATCACTTATTTTATGTCTTAGGTTGAAAACCAAGCCTAATTAGCCTTGCAAATCCAGTTACCAGTGAATTTATGGGTCAGATGTTACAAAAAAACTACATATTTTTATACATACTTTGTTTTAATCTGAAATGGGTATCTAAAACCCCAATCCTTTTATGGATATCCCTTTTGTATCAAAATTTATCGTACAAAAACTCACTGGACATGACTACTTGGGCTATTAGGCATAATAAGGGCTATTTGTAAGATCTGATTAGAATGATATTTATGGGTTGAAAAAGTGGTCATTTAATATTTTTTTAAAGTAATTTGAAGGGTCTCATATTGTTTCCATGGTCTCCATTACCATTGGTCCATAGTTGTGGTGTTTACCCTATGTTGAGGGTTTGGGTACACAAAGGAGTTTTGTGAACAAGTTAGTCATTATTTTTTGAAGGATTTGGGGAGAGTTTTGTAAGATTCCTACGATTCCTATAATGATGCAAGGAATTCAAGTATTCATGTTTGGAACCTTGTGAGAAGATTGGTGTCTCCATTGTACAAGAAGCCTAGGGGAGGTCTAGATGTTTGGTTGGGTCTTTTAAGGGTGAATGCTTCTCATTGTTTTCAGTCATTGAATCAAGGAGTAAGGTAAACTTGTGGGTTTTTTATGGGCCTCTTAGGCACATCTACATCACTAAATAAGAAAATATAGACAGTTTCATGAAAGACAAACTGATAAAAAATAAACAAAGAGCTACACTGAATTGAAAAAAATCCTAAAATTTGTACTAGCTCGAGGTTTGAATTTGGAGGTGATTTTTTAGGTACAAAATGCCTTGAGAATTTTATTCCTAGGAACAAGAAGACTAGGGCATTTTTTTCCCATGGATTTTTCCCAATTCTAGTTGCAGGCCTCTTGACAGATATTGCACTTGTTAGATTAAGTCCTGATAGTCACACTACATGTACTTGCACATAGAAAAAAATAGGGAAGAAGGTTGGATAGAGGGGTTTTCCTTAGTCAAACCCCTGTTTGGAATCAACCTTGAAATTAAATGAGAGAAATGAAAGCATGATGCAGGAGCATCTTGGGTGTAAGAGCAATCTTGCATCACCCATAAATATTTTTGGTTTCTTTTCAATAAGGGCTATCTTGTGCAGAGCTGCTATTTATGGAAACTTACTATTTTTAGTAAGTTCACATACAATCTTGAAATGTTCTAATTTCATAGGTGGAGGTTCATCTTAGTCATATCAGCCTACCAGTTGAGTTTCATTGTCATATCAGCTGTATCGATGAAGTTATTAAGGTTTTTGGGTATGAAATCCTTGAGCTCAATTTTGAAGGCCTTAGAGGCTCTGGATCATGATCGACCCCCAATTGACTAAAGCTTGCACAAGTCAAGCACTGTAGATCAGGTCTTGCCATTTCCAAAATGTTGTTATAATAGAAAAATAGATCTACGATTAAAAAGTTATGGCCTCCTAAAGTTGGGATACCTAAAAATATATTTTGTAATTCTTTGGAGCCGACCCTATGTAAAATAAAATGAAAATAAAATAATTCTTAGGGAAGTCAGCCTTAAGGGGTAAATTTCTAGAACCTTCTTAGGTGATGGATATTGCCTATATAAGAAAGGTTCGTAGTGTTGTCTAGGGTAGTTCTAGGTATATCTGGGTAATGATTCGAGGCTTTGTCTTACAGAATATTGTAAGGGAAAAATGCCCATGTGGCTTTGCATATTGTAATTTCAAAATTTGTAAATTCCACATTTGTGGAGATAATAAGAAGCCCATTTTTTGTTCTTGCAAATTGTTGTTGTTTCTCTATTTCTATTATGTGTTTGTGGTAGTAAGGGGAGCACCCTTCATCAAAGTGTATTGTCATATGGAAGAGGCTAGACTTGAAATATAAAATGTGATCAAATATGTAGATGAAATAGATATCACTTAACATAAAAACCCAAAAGGAAATCAAGAGAGACATACCCCATGCGATGGATATTGTAATTTTCCATAATGCTTGCTTGATAAGAAGAAAGAAGATGTAGATGCGGGTGTATATCCTTCCTTGATAGATAACTCCTTTTCTTGGCATTTAACGAGGGAAAGAATCTTGATATATGAAGAAGAACACCTTGAATTATTGAGAAGAATTATAGATCTTGAATGATTGAATACTTTCCTTCAAGGCTTGAACACAAATTCTTGATCGTGAATGTGAGTTCTTGATAATATTTATCATGGTTACCAAAATGAGGAGAGATATGATTTTTATATACCTCTCGCAACATCTCAAGGGTTAAAATAGAAGAAAGTCGACTGTAGGTCCAAATATCCCACTAAATCATCAAGACAACACCCCAGATCCAATTTGGGCCTGATCCTTGGGGAAAAAAATGCCTTGGGTGTTATGTTGCTTAGAACACAATTCCCTGGGCATTATTTTCTAGCCAATCAAATCTTTTATTGGGTCCATAGGTCTTGGACAATTAGGGGATGCCAAACTATAGAGTACAATCAGTTTGGAGATCAAGGCAAAACATGAAGGCCACAAATGGTAACATAGGGCCTAGGTTGTTAGGATGAACAAGACAGAAATAAAAATTACATGCAAATATAACCAATTATCAGAAAAACATAAACCACACATAAGAGAATAGAAGACACAAAGATTTAACATGGTTCACCCAATCCTTGGGCTACGTCCACCAACAACAAGTCCAATATTATTATTATTATCCAATGATTACAACCTGATTACAATTTGTAATCCCTTACAGCTCAATTCTACCACAAGTACTAAAACCATACATTATGAAATCCATAACCCTAATCCATATTATACAATATTTTGCCTATTTAGGGTTAGAATGAGCTACAACATGTTGGCCCAAAAATAGCCAAAAATATACATGAGGAAAAGTGTATAGTACTTTCCTGATCAGTCACCACAAGCTAACAATCTCCCACTTGGTGACTGATCAATATCCACACTAAAAAACCTCCCACGTGGAGACTAATCCTCTAGCAATACTGCTACCATATGAGGCTCCCACTGGATCAAACCACCCTAGACTCAGCTGTTCCTTTATTCTGTTCAGTCTAGAAGACCAACTCAAGCTGAACATGAGTTCAACTTCTCCCTTGTTACTACCTTTGTAAACATATCTTCTGGATTATCATCTGTATGAATCTTTTCTAGCTTTAACTTCCCATCATCCAAAATTGACTGAATGAAATGGTAACACAACTGCATGTATTTTGTCTTTGAGTGCAAAGAAGAATTCTTCGCAAGATGAATGACACTTTGGCTATCTGTATGCAAAAAATTATCCATCTGTGGATGTCCCAATTCTTGCATGAAGAATTGAAGCCATATCATCTCCTCGGCTACCTCTGTAGCATCAACATACTCTACCTCTGTAGTGGATAAAGAAACCACCTTTTGTAGTCAAGAAATCCAACTCACTGTTGTCCCACTAATAGTAAATACATAGCATGTAGTACTCCACCTACTATCTATATCTCTTGCCAAGTTTGAGTCAACATAGCCTTGTAAAGTAGTATTAGATCCCCCAAAGTGTAAACACTTACTGGCTGTACCTCTCAAATATCTGAGAATCCATTTGACTGCATTCCAATGCTCAATACCAAGGTGACTCATATATCGACTAACGACTCCCACTGCATGTGCAATATCTAGCCTAGTACATACCATAGCATACATTAAGCTCCCTATAGCTAAAGCATAAGGTACCTTAGATATTTTATCATCTTCTTATGATGTCTTAGGACACATCTCCTTAGTCAATTTCAAATGACCAGGAAAAGGTGTGCTAACAGCTTTGGCATTCTCCATAGAGAAACATTGCAACACCTTCTCAATCTAATCAACCTAAGATAAAGACAACTTCCTATTTTTTCTATCTCTGCAAATTTTCATATCAAGGATTTATTTTGCTGCCCCCAAATCCTTCATAAAAAAAATGTGCTAACTATTGTTTCAATCACTTAATGTGATTCATGTTAGATCCAGCTACAAGCATATCATCAACATATAAGCATAAACTAATGTAGCTATCATCATCCAACCTCTTAAAGTAAACACAATGGTCAAAATGACACCAAGTGTATCCATGCTCATTCATAAAAGTGTCAAATTTAATATACCATTGTCGAGGGGCTTGCTTCAAGCCATATAAACTTTTCTGCAATCTGCACACCAAATTCTCCTTACCCTTGACCTCCAATCCTTGTAGTTGTACCATATATATTTCTTCATCCAAGTCACCATGAAGAAAATTTATTTTAACATCAAGCTTCTCTAAATTCAAATCTTCAACAACCACAATACTTAAAACAGTACTAATAGAAGTCATTTTAACAACTAGAGAAAATATCTCATCAAATTCAATGCCCTTTTTCTGTGCAAATCCTTTTACAACTAATCTAGCTTTAAATCTTTTCTTACCTCCATCCTCTTCTTTCATCCTGTAAACCCATTTATTTTGTAAAGCCCTTTTACTTGTAGGTAACTTTCATAAATCCCAAGTGTGATTTTTCAGCAAGGAGTCCATTTCCTCTGTGATTGTAGACTCCCCCTAAATCTTTGTATCCACTTGCACAACTTCATTATAACATTTAGGTTCACCAGCATCTGTTAAAAAAATAGAATACAAAGAGGGATAAAATATTTCAAGAGGTCTACTAAGCCTTGTTGACCATCTAACATTCACTGGGGTGTGTGGTATTTTCTGTTGCTATTGTTGTGGAGTATAAGGAACTACTAGAACATCATCTTTTGGAGTATCATCTAGTACTACATAGTCATTTTCTTTCTTCTCATGTTGTTGCTATAGATCTTTGTACAACCTTTCTCATTAAATATGACATTCCTGATTCTTACAATTTTATGATTTTCAAAATCCCAAAGCCTATAACCAAATTCATCAATACCATATCCAACAAATACACATTTCTTTGACTTAGCTTCCAACTTGGTTCTATTTTCAGAATCTATATGTGCAAAGCCTTCACAACTGAAGGTTTTGAGAAAAGAATAACTCACCTTCTTACCACTCCATGCTTCCTTTGGAATACCACAGTCCAAAGGAGTAGAGGGGCCTCTATTGATTAAATAAACAATAGTGTTTACAGCCTTTTCCCACATGTTTAAGCGCAGCCTAGCATGCAAAGTCATACTCCTTGCACGCTCAATTATTGTCTTGTTCATGCATTCAGCCACTCCATTTTCTTGTGGAGTCCTTGGTACAATTTTCTACCTACGAATACCATTAGAGGAACAATAATCTTCAAATTTTATGCTACAATACTCACCACCATTATCAGATCTGAGACATTTTAGCTTTTTACCAATCTCATTCTCAACCAAGCATTTCCATTTCTTAAAAGTTTCAAATACATCAGATTTATGTCTAAGAAAATAAATCCATATTTTTTTATTGTATCATCTATAAATGTAACATAATATAGAGAGCCACCAAGGGAAGATAACTAAGCTGGTACCCATACATCTGTATGCACAAGCTCTAATCTCTCATTTTTCTTTTCCTTCCCACTCTTTAAAAAACTAGCTCTCTTTTGTTTTCCATAAACACAACTTTCATAGAAATCCATATAGACACATTTCAGACTAGGTAAAACTTTCTTTTAATGAATTAATTTCATACATTTTTCACTCATGTGCCCGAGTCTAGTGTGCTAGAGTGCTATGTTAGAACCTACAACAATAGTTTGATGTTCTTCCTACTCAACTGCAACCACTATCCCTGAACATTCATTATCTTCTGAAACAATTAAATTCAAAGGAACAATATGACATGTACAAAGATAAAGGTTTCCTACTTTCACACCTTTTTCTACTACTAAGGAACCTTTTGAAACCTTCCAATTTCTATCATTAAAAGTAATCGTGCAACCCTCATCACCTAGTTATCCTGCTGAAATTAAATTCCTACTTAGCCTTAAAACATGTCTTACCTCTTATAGTAGCCAATGATTCCCATTCTGCAACTTAATCTTAATTTTTCCCTTTCCAACTTTCTGACAGGGTTCATTATCACCCAAATAAACTTGCCCAAAATCCCCTTTGACATAATCAAGAAAGTAACCTCTATGGGGTGTAGCATGAAATGAAGCCCCAGAATCTAAAACCCATGAATCATCAATACTTTCTAAAGAAAGAAGAAAGGCATCTTTCTTCAGGTTTATTATTTACCACATTTGCCTCTATGTTATCTTCTTGTTTATCTTCTTCTTTATTCTTCTAAGACTAGCAATCTTTCTTCTGATGACCTGGTTTTCCATAGTACCAACAATCGTTTGGCCATTTGGATTCAGACCTCTTTCCCTTTGATTTTCCTCTTGATTTCCCACAATTTCTAGAGGTGTTTCCTCTCTCTTTAGTTCTACCTCTTCTTTGTGCATTTAAGACACTACCTAATGTGGATCCACCTAAGCTTTTCCTACGAATTTCCTCACTTAGAATAACACCAATAACATCATCAAATTTTAGGGTATTAGAACTAGAAATAGAGTTACTAACAACCATTATCAAGCCATTCCAACTTTCAGGCAAAGTACACAAAATCAAGAGAGCCTTGACTTGTTCATCAAAAATAACATTGACAGAAGTTAATTGACTGGTAATTGTATTAGACTCATTTAAATGATCAGTAACTAACCCACCTTCCACCATTTTTATATTAAACAAACGCTTCATGAGAAATAGCTTATTTGAAGCCGAGGACTTTTCATACAACTTCGCTAGGGTTTTCATCAAATCTTCAGTCATCATTGCTTGTGTAATATTGAATGCCATCGATTGTGCCAGGCATAATCAAATACTACCAAGAGCCTTTCTATCAAGAATTGTCCAGTCCTCATAAAAAATGCTTCCCAGTTTCTTGGCTTTTCCTCCCAACGGCTGCCATAGATCCTTCTGATAGAGATAGTCCTCCATTTTCATTTTTCATAAGTGAAATTTTTGCCCATTAAACTTGTCAACCTTCAGCCTACCTTCATCTTCCATTTCTCCCACTCAACCGTGAGACTCTTACTAAACCATGAGATCTTCCTATAGAGAATAACTAAAAAAAACCTCATTTTGATACCACTTGTTAGGCTTAAAAAGATAGAAATAACAATTACATGCAAATATAACCAATTATCAAAAAAACATAAACCACACAGAAGAGAACAGACGACAAAGATTTAACATGGTTCACCCAATCCCTGGGCTATGCCCACCAACAGGAGTCTAATATTATTATTATCTAGTGATTACAACCTGATTACAATCTGTAATACCTTACAGCTCAATTCCGCTGCAAGTACTAAAACCATACATTATGAAATCCCTAACCCTAGTTCATATTATACAATATTTTGTCACTTTAGGGCTAGAATGAGTTACAACATGTCAGCCCAAAAATAGCTGAAAATATGTTGGCCCCAAAAAAAAATTGCTCACAAAGCAGAGGTAGAACCAATGAGAGAGGAAAAAATAATACTTTCCTAATCAATCACCACAAGCTAACATAGGTCATAAAACAAATTATGTGATTGGAGGGAAAATAGAGAAGTACACTTATAAATATGGTCCGGTCTTAATTTTAAACAAGATTAAAATGATAGAGGACCTATATTTGAATTTAGGTGTCCATTAAGTGTCATTTGAAGTCCTATTATTCAAAAACACACTAAGCTAGGTGCTAAATAAATTCTAAAATTGTATACTAATTGAGTGATCAAAATTTAGGATACTACACTTCTCATATTTCTTACACCTAATGGTTAAGGTTTCTCCAAAGACCCCTTTTTAAGAAATTTGTACTACACATCCAAGGCATTAGAATCCCTTCTATGTTTTGCAGACTCTAAGGCTTTCTTCATAGGAGGAGAGACCAGAGCTGCCAAGACTTTACCATCCTTCAAGATCATAGTCCCACTTGGTTTTGACACATCTAGAATTTGAGAAGGTAAATTTGTATCCATTTTCTCACCCCATCGATCCTCCATTGATAAGATCTAACTATCATTTCCTTTTTCCTCTTACAATACCACTACTAGGTGATAAATTAATTGGACTTCCATCTTCCTAGTTAAATTTATCCAAAAAATTAAATTTATTAAAATCCCTATTATTTTTATTATAATCCAAAGCCTCTTTCATGGTGGGGAGACCAAAGCTACCAAGGCTTCACCATCCTTCAAGATCATAGTTTGACTTGGTTCTAGCACATCTAAAATCTAAGAAGATAAGTTTGTATCTATTTTATCATCTCATTGATCCCCCATAGATAAGTTATGATTATCATTCCCTTTTTCCTCTTACAATGTCACTACTAGGTAATAGCTCAATTGGAATTCCTTCTTCCTAGATAAACCCATCCAAAACATCAAACTAATTGAAAAACACTTGATTTTACCTATCCTTCAAAGTTCTCTTCTAGCCTCTCTTCTTTGTCTACCTTAAGAATAGAATTGGAGTGAATAATAGCCACTACATATGTTGAATTAGATCTAGGGAACTTCCTTTACAAATGTCCATACTTCTAATAGAGTCAACATCTAAACAACAGTGTCTCGTAATCAACCTATTAATTCTAGTAAGAGGACCCAACACATATTTCCATAGAATTTGGTAATAGGTTATCTAAATAAATTCCTACATGTATACAAACATAAGTAATTACCTTCTTCTCCCATGTTTGTATAGAAAAACTAACAAGTTTTCCAAGACCAAGATCAATTGAGTGGATAATGTCACTCCTCTAGAGCTCAAGAAGAATCCTCAAAAGACAAACCCAAACAGGAACCCTTGAGGGAAGCTTCTCAACCAAGTTAAACTCCACATGATAAGGTTTGATAAAGAGCCCAAACCAATTATAAAAATATGGACCACCTTCAAATGCCTTATTGTATCCACCATGAAAGAGAAAACAACCAAAAAATTGTTAGCAACCAAAAATATCTCCATATCCCCTTCAATGTTCCAAATTTTCCAAGCCCAAGACTCCATAACTAGACAAGAAAGACAAAGTCCCATGAATTTATAAATAAGGTCATGATTGATCTGATAAGAGTCATCCCACAAGACCATCTTTAGTTGAATAACCAAAATTAGATGATCTTGGTACCTCTCTAAACATCCATTCACTTTCTTTATTCTAGACAAACCAATTGAGGATAAAGACCTTTCACTCACTACTACATTTGACCTCATTTTTCTACCAAAATTTTTGACAATCAATTAAAAAGGTTTAGGTTGGTCAGATTATAGAAGGAAAACTTCCTTTTTTTTAAATCCATGCTCGTGTTAGTTGAAATTTTGACCAATACAATGTAGGTCAAAATTTTGACCAACACGGGCATAACTTTAAAAAGAAAAAATATTTTGTATCTCATTTCATTGTTTGGTTTTAATTTGGAGCCCGCGAAGGAGCTGGAGCTTATGATTGTTTGAACTATTATTTGGTGAGAGTAAAAGAAGGAATTCCACTATGATTTGGTGTAAAAGGAGGACCGCCTACCTGCGAGTTTTTCCACTATGATTTGGTGTAAAAGGAGGACCGCCTGTAAGGATTTCTTTACTCTGCATTTGTCTAGCATTGTTTTATTGGTTACCTACTTAGGGCCCATGAGCAATGTTCTAGGGCATCATGTATTTGGTATTTTCCGGCACATTTTTTATCATTATTTATATACATTTGATTTAGAGATGAACTTGCAGAGATGAACTTGCAAAACCCTAAATTTTTGAATCACTACATCATGTGACACTATAAATGTACTAGTGTTAGGTTTATGATTGTAAGGTTGGAAGAGGAAATATTGCAAACAAGATTGATAAAACTATGTTTTTAACATTTTTTTTACTGGTATTTGTTTTCTGCCAACTTTGTGTGGATTGGAATGTCAAATCTAACTCCATAGGAAGTCTACCTAGAGTCATAACTTTCAATTGGGATCAGTCTAAGATCATTTGGTGGATAAATCCAAAAGAAATTGTGTGACATTCATCTATAGACCATTTTTTGCATAAAACTAGGGCACTCAGCTTTCTATGGACTCTTTTAGACCAGGTGTGACTGTCTACACACTATGGCTTTAGAAGTTCTTAAAAATACCCCAAATAACAAAGCAACCATAGACTCCTTGCACTCCCAAGACTCCAAACCTTTATCAATCTTTAATAATGTCTAAAAATGAACAAACCTCAAAGGAATAGGGCTCAATCCACCGAGAACCCCAAAATCCCCAAATTTAGCACTTTTAAACCCTTAATCCAAGGGTTTCTTAAATCTCCTATCTTCAATCACTTCTAGGTCCAATAGGTAGTTGTTTCACCATTAGATGATCATTATAAGATGATCCAAATCATAATCTATGTTCCTCCTTTAGACCAAATGGCTACTGTTGTAGCATACCAATCAAATTCATTAAGTTTCCTCTATAAATTATGGTGATCACCCAAACATTCTTCCTTCTCATTACATTAATGGATTAGGGAACTATAGTACATGTTAATACTCAGTCATTCCATGTGTTACAGTGGTTAGAGGTCATGGAATGACCATATTCAATTAGAAACTCACAAAACTGTCAAAGGAATGGCTGAAACTACTCTGCCAATTAGAATTAATTGAGTAAAAATACAAATACAGACCTCACAAATGCATAGATGTGGTCTAGGATCAATATATAGCTATTCCAAATGCATTGAAATATAAGACAATGACAAAATGAATCCAAAATCACTCTAAGAACTCAAGGAAATTGCATTTGAGAGAAATTTATTTATAAAAAACTCAATATAAATATATAACCATACTACACCAACCCATCTCTATTCATACCATTCATGAAAGAAGAAATAAATCAATAAGGATTCTGACTGTACCCTCATGGGAAGTGATAGGCTTTGTTGGAGAATAATTTACATTTCATTAAAAACCCGAGTATGGTACATTATTTCTTTGGCATTTATTGATTCTTCTATCTTCCCTTACTCCCCTGTGTCTCAAACATACACATCCATGCTCTAATAAGCCTCTCCAACCGGTTTACAACCTCCATGTAACCGGTAACAATTAGTTATTAATTGTTTGGCTTAGTTTGGAATACACAAATACAGACCTCATAAATGCATATATGTGGTCTAGGATCAATATCTAACTATTCCAAATGCATTTTTGTAAGACAATGACAAAATAAATCCAAAATCACTCTAAGAATTCAAGGAAATTGCATTTGAAAGAAGTTTATTTATCAAAAACTCAGTACAATCTGTACATCAGGCCTCTTCTACCATACAATGAAACTTTGGCATATTTCATGGACTCCTAGAAACTACCCCAACCAATCCCAATTAGTTGGATGCATTAGTTTGCACTAAAACATAATAAAATCCAATTCCCTCCATTTTCTAATAACCGTTGCATTTCAAATTTTTGAATTTGCAACATTACAAATTTGGAGTTTTTGAAACTTTTAAAGATAATGAAGCCTTAAGACTTTGAAATGTGACCCAAATAAACTTATTAAGCATTATTAAAATCAAATCTAAACTATTATAAACTTGCAACACCAAATACCATCCTAGGCTCTTATTTTGGTCCTAAGGCCTATTAGGCCTTTTAAGACTTATTACATATTTTCCATTTGCATTACATGGAATGACCTTATAGGCCATTATAGGTGCCAATACATTCCAATTGATGTCTTTAGATGTCATTAGGTGCATGGTTGTCATTATGGACTCTTGGTAGTCTTTGGATGTTCTAGGTGCCCCTACACCATGTTCACCACCTTTGAAAGGATTCTTGTCCCAAGAATCAGTCCTAGCATTGGATGTTTGAGTCTGAACCAAAAATTTCAAAAAAACATCAGCCAACTCGAGATATGAAAACATGTCTAAATTCATTAAAATAATTCATATTACATCTCATTAAATAATGTTGAAGTCAGATTGGGCAATAAAAGTGAAAATATTACACCTTCCAAATGTGCACAAAGCTATTAAAAACTCCAATGAAATGTAACACCATATCCTAGCAATCATTTGAATCCATATCAACCATAAAAATCAATGTTTGTCAACAATATAGTCAGATTGTACCCTCATGGGCAGTGATTGACATATTTCAAATGAATTTACATTTTCATTGCTTGAACATAGTTTACATTCACTGTTATGATCTAGAATCGATCATTAACTTGGTCCATTTCCAATACTCATTAACTTAGTTTACATTCACTATTATGATCTCTATAATCTAGAACAATGGAGTTTTTAATTTCTAGTTTCTAGAGTGTATTTATTTTGATGTTATGTAAATTTAATTTAAAAATCAATAATATCAATGCAAGTATAAGCATTGTTAAGTGGATTTGTATTCTCAATTCAATTCATGCAAGAATGTGATGTACTTTACGTATTATTAAATTTTTGACAAACTTTCACATATTAACTTTTGAAGTAGAACTAAAGGAAATGCATTGTCATTAACTTGTTATTAATAAAAAATTTATTAGCAAATCATAAATCAGTTATTGTTCATGTTGTAAAACTAAACTATCTTAACTAAAGTATACATGCAATTTTTACGGGAAGAGGTTGAACAAACTAAGCCGAATATGTAAACATTTTCTACACTGTCTCTTTTCTCTATGATTTATTATAAATATCATGGTGTTTTATGGCACTTTGATTAATTGTATATCATGGTTGTGCTCTACTATTTTACTTAACCTTTAACATATCTCCAATGATTACAATGAATTGCACATGCTTGTACCTTGTGGTTGTTCCATCTTCTTATTGTGATTGTTGCCGATTTAAGGCATGCTATGTCAATGTCTTCTTATTGTATTTATTCTATTAGGACTTCAAACTAGGTGACAATTCCTTTTCACATGAGCATAGAATTCAAAATTGTCTCTATAGAATAAATTGTTCATTAATAGTAGATAGATGTGCTTTTCCCTATGATCTCATGATAATGGTCATATTCAATAACTCTATAACATGATGGTTGTTCCTTTTAAGAGAGATGGTTGGTCCATTGTTCTAAAAACTACACTTTGGTGTCCTTTTGACATGATAACATTATATGTCAGAAACTTTGAGGTTCCCTTACCTTTTGTATGTCATGGCTTCACCTCTATGTAGCTAAATCTCACTCTGAAAATGATCTTCTTTTAAGAAACAATAAAAATCCTCTATGGGTTCATACTTATTGTGACTTCCCATGGTGCACTATCATTGCTTGTACACTGTATTTTTCCAATTCTTTTAAATTGTCACTATCTTTGAAAATTAATGCCATATGTTTCTTACATTTGATTCAATTTCCATATTAATTACTCTCTTCAATTGTATTAGGAAATTTTTCCTTAAGCATGTGTGATGCAAACCTAGATATATATGGGCATTAATGCATTAATGCTCAATTGAATGTCTTAATGCAACTCCCAGAGAAAGGCCATCTGGAAGCTTTAGAGGAAATAATTTGTACTAGGTATGGAATTACCTCCACTACAATGCCAAATTTTGATGTGTTATTATCTTCAATTGCAAGTTTCTTTTGCAAAAATATATTGTATATCTTTACAGAATAGACAATGTGACTACAACTCCAGAATATATTCTCTATAATCTCTAATTACAAACTGAAGTGTAAATTGAAGTAAAGTCTTCCTCGGATAAAATTCCAACCCTTTTCTACTAATTACAATACTTACCTTTATAGTTCACGTGATTTCCCTAGGGATTGGTTAGAACTAAAATAAATTTGTTATATGCTAGTTGGCCAACTATGCCTAGTCAACCAACTAGGAGACATGTCGTTTGGGAGGTAAAGACTCATATAAATGAAAGATGAAACTCTTCATCCAATGAAAAAAAAAAATTCAACACAAACATCTTTGAATTATATCTAGACAGTAGAGGACTATATATAGGAAGTAATGAATTAGATGTAATTGCTTCAACTTCACATTCTTGATTTACTTCAGCATCAAGAATAATATCCATAGATTCAGTAGTCTAGTGAGGAGATTTGTGTAACTCCCAAAATAATAATAACTCCCAAAATACTTATCCTTTTGAATATTTCATGGTCTAGTGAGCATGATTCATGTGTGTATTTGTAAATCTTGTATAATCTTATAAAAAAAAATTTATTATTCTATACAAGATACTACTAATGTTTGTATGTTTACATTTTGTATATTTATAGCCTGTGAAGAAATTCCACACCTAGCAATATGAAACCATAACAAAATAATGAGATAATTGCTAGATTATGGTCTCAATTCCAAAGAAAAGACGTTGAAAAATATAATTGTCCTTGAAAAAAGTGTAAGGGCTTAAAGAATCAAAGAATTCTAATCAAAACAACCCAGAGTCATTGTAAACAATATGGTCACATTGAAGGGGGCACGATTTTCGTCGATTGGTGAATGTGGATTTCCAATTGGAGGAACATGGAGGTGTGAATATCCAAGTTGACAATAACGCTCCCATGGAAGAAGATGATCCTATGGCATAGAACACAATTGAAGATGATAGTATTTGTGTAGGTGATAATGTGCCAGAGGACATGATTGAAGAAGATGGTATTGGCGTAGTTGATCAAGATGATCATGATGATGGTACTAGTGCATCTGATAATGATGATGAAGATGGTCTTGATATAGCTATAATTGAGAAGGCATGCAAGCCCCTATACCAAGGCTCCCAAACAACTCTTCTCTCTGCTATAGTGTTGTTGGTGAACTTCAAGGTTATGAATGGTTTATCCAATGTAGCAATGTCACATATGCTAAGGTATGCCATTTTTGTCATCTTCAATGTTAGCATACCATTATGATTCGTTATATTAAAAATTCATATTTGTTGTTGTAGGTTGATAGGTGAGTTTTTCTTACCACCATCAAACATTTTGCCTTGTTCGTATTGAGAATTATCTACCATTATGAATCAAATTGGAATGCAGTATCATACAATACATGCATGTCCCAATGCTCACATTCTATATCATAAACAGCATGAATTTGCAATAGAATGCCCTATTTGTCATACTAGTAGATATCGATCAGATCAAATAACAAAAATGGTGCCTCACAAGAGTCTTGGAACATTCCCCTTATTCCACATCTTCAACGATTATTCAAGTGCACTAGCTTGGCACAATTTATGGATTACCATGCACGCAATAGAAGTCAAGATGACAGTATGCGAATGCCTATGAATGGTTCTGCATTTAAAGACATAGAACCAACATGGCTGCACTTTAAAGAAGAACCTCATAATCTCAAGATTTCAGTGGCAATGGACGATGTCAATCCATTTGGAGATATGAGATCTACTTGGACAATGGCCTATTTTTTTTATTAACAATAACATTCCTCCTTGGATGTTCATAAAGAGGGAGAACATAATGTTGTCAATGATTGTACCAAGTATTTTTTCATTTAATAGTTATGTAAATTAATTTATAAACACCGCATCAAGATGGTCATAATAATTATGTAATGTTTTTGTTCATTTAACTAGGTAAGTACCAAGTTAAAGATATGAACGTGTATATTGAGCCCCTTATTGACAAGTTGTTGATTTTATGGAATGAGATCACTACGTATGGCATCTCTAGATCAATAGGACAAAGAAATTTTCAATTCCATGAAATGCTTGTATGTACAATACATGATGCCCCTGGGCTAACTCATTTTTGTGGTATGTTATATATTCATGTTAAGGTCATGTATTTTTGGTATGTTATAGTGCTTACACATTATTGTTGTATGTTTAAGTTTTACATGATAATTGTACATGATCCAATTGTATGATATCTTTTAGGTCTTCAGCCAAAGGGTAAATTTGCATGTCCATTTTGTGGTCTGAAGATGAAATCTTGTCATTCAAGAAGTTTAGGAAAGCAGGTGTTTGATGAGTTTAGACACTTTCTCCACAATAATCATAAGTATCGAACTATCGAAAAACATCTTTTTAATGGGAAAGAAGAGACGACATCAAGGCCATGAATAATGACACCTCGCCTATGGAAGTTGGAATACAATAAACTAAATCTCTGAGGTAATGTCATTCCATCTGATGATTTTTGTTTGAAATTTAGATTTTAATATTGTCTTTTATTTACTAATGATGTTATTGATGCTCATGAAGGTCATCAAGGCATCAATGACCAACTTCCTAGAGGAATAAAAAGTTATCCTAGTCAATTTAGTAGGTTGTCATACTACAAGGATCTCCCAATAGTGCATTTGTTTGATGCTATGCATATTGGAAAGAATGTAATAGAGACACTATGGAAAATATTGGATGGAAGGTGTGAAAAAAAAAGATGGCCAAAATTTGTAATGACATTCATGAATCCAATCATGCACTGAAAACTTTCATTGAATTAAATAGAAATCGAGACCGCATAAATACAAGTGCCCTTGCTTGGTTATTAACTGAGCAACAAAGTGATGCATTAAAAGAAGTCATAAAAAAACAAAATTTCCAACATGATTTGCTGCAAATATAAGAGTCTTGTATCAAAGAAAGGTGATTTTGGGCTAGGGTTGAAAACACATGATTGGAATACCTTCTTCAAGATAAGTCATGTTATCTATTTACAATATATTTGTAAAATTGCATGTACTTTTATTGTATTATTTTACAATATATTGAAAAGATCATTTTTTAATCATTGCAGTATGTCCTACCTCTATCCCTCCTAGACCAGTTTGACGACAGTGTTAAGCAAGTTATATACAATCTTGGAGAATTCATGAGGTTAGAAGTGTTATTATATTTATGACTTGCTTTACTTTTTATGTAATTTATTGTATATTTTTATCTAAAATCTTGTTTATATGTTCTTGTGAGTTGAATCTCTTTTAGGTGGTTATCATCTAAAGAAATTTATAAAAAAGATATAAAATATTGGAAGAGAAAAATTCTCCAGCTTATGTGTGAAATGCAAAAGTGTCTACCTCCAACTTTTATCAATGCTCAAGAACACTACCTCATACATCTAGTTGAGGAGATTGAATTGTGTGGACCTGTACAAACTAGGTCAATGTGGATGGTTCAGAGGCACTTAAAATTTATGAAGGGCTTGGTTCAACAAAGAGCACGTCCTAAGGGTTCTATGGTGGAAGTATATATGGTATACCATACCATGGTGTATATTAGTGAATATCTTCCCAAGTTTGTAGCAAATATCCATGTAGATCGCATTTGGGATCCCAACTCTATTAACAAATTTGAAGGGGAGTACTTGATGGGGAAAGGTAGATTGAGGAAAGTGAGAGATAATTATATGATGTTATTGTAGTTTATTAATTATTATAGATCTTCAATATAAGTTATTTCTAAGCGGTCTATTTGTTTTTTTTACAGTTAGTCATGAGTGGGACGCACTACATTTGTATATTGCAAACAATCTTGATTGGATGATGGCATGGATTCAAAAATCTCAAGAAAATAATCTCTCATTAACATGGAATGGTGTTGCATCATTGGTTAAAGAAGCTCATCGTAATGAAGATCCCAATGTTACGCCAATGGTACTTGATCTAGCATATGGTTTAAGAGGTAGAAAGGTACGTATAAGTTTACTAACCATGACCCATAAGTTTAATATCAACTCATGGATTGATGCAAATAATCTTGACATTTTTGAATAATTGCATATCAAACACCACAAATCTATGTACTACCATGGCCGTAAATTTCACATAAAAAGTTAGATGACACGAAGAAAACTTGTGATTCTAGGATAAGTGTAGTCTTTGAGGTCACGAATATTTCATCTAGAAATGACATACATCCTCAACAATCTAAAAATTGATACTATGGCATTTTGGATGATATACTTTACTATGACTTTAATTCATTCAAATTAGTTCTATTTGTCGTCAAATGGTACAGGCTATGGCTGAATCAAAATGATCTTGATAGGACTATTATTGAACATGATAGTGGATTTACAATGATTAATACATGGTCATTTGAGCTAGTTGGAGATGAGCCCTATGTTCTTCCAAGCCAATGTGAGCAAGTGTTTTACTTTGTCGTTCCACATAAACTGGGTTGGTCATTTGTTGTTAGACATGATCCAAGAGGAAGGCCGGTATAGTATAATGTGATGGAAGAAGAAGATATTGAAGAATCAAAAGACAAAGTAAATGATGATCATAGACAATTGTTACATAATGAAGAAGAAGAAGAAAATGATGATGATTCTGGTGATGCTGACGATATTGATGGTGATGATGGTGACGATCATGATCATGGTGATGAAGATGGTGTTGATCAAGGTGATGATGGTCATGATGATGGTGATGGTGATGATTGTAAGAATTTGCCTAAGGCAAAGAATAAAAGCCAAGATCTAGAAGCTCAAGAGATAGCACAAGAGAGATAGGAAAAATAATCAAATAATTGATTATAGCTAATTGAATTGATTAAAAAGTAGAAGTGCCTAAATATATAGGCAATGCAATAAGACTACATGATAAGGAGATGATAAGATATCAACCACACTAGGTGGAATCACATGTCCACCAAAGGTGGATCATCCTCCATTGTACATGAAAGTATGAGAAACATATGTAACAATGAGAGGATGATAATGTGATAAGAGCACTAAAGGTGGATCTCACACACAAAGAGGTATGTGATGACAACTATCACACCTAAAGTGGAAATTATCCTAACCATGTGCTAAAATGAAATGCAAACTCCTAGGTGTCACAATGACAACTAATATGAAAATGCATTATCCTAAGTAAACTTAAGTAAAGTGTAATTAGTAAATACTTAATTACACCAACAATGATGATGATGGTGATGATGATGGTGATGGTGATGGTGATGGTGATGATGATGATGATGATGATGATGATGATGATGATGATGATGATGATGATGATGGTCATGATGGTGATGATGATGATGATATTCATGATGATGACATGGATGAGGAGGATGATAAATAACATGATCAATGAAATGTATGTCAAGGTATGATCAATATCACATATGAGGTATTGATTTATTCATAGAAATTTGAATTAAGTTATTATGTGTTGAACTCTATAGTCATGGAGTATATTTTGCTTCAAGTAAATTTTTTCTTCTATGTAATTTGTAGCTTACATATCATGTAATTTTTGGCTAACTTAAGATAAATGATTTACATATGTAGGAAATTTAACGCCTTTGACATGGATCAACAGGTATAATTTATTATTTTATTTCCTTCTTTATAGTCAGAAAAATATATAGAGCCTACTATGTCTCTCATTTGATGGATTTCAAGTATTACCAAATAGGTATTTGTCTGATATGTCTTCCTCAAGTGAGAAAAATGTGGGAATAGAAGACAAAAGTGAGACATCTAGTAGGTCTAAAATAGGGAGATCAACTAGAGGTCGAAAGATTAGAAGAAATTTTGATAAATGAATGTAATTTTTCCTTGCTAAGAGGGGGTCATGTTCTTATGATAATGAGACCAAAGGTGACATGAAGGTTCCCTTAAAGTACACACATCTTCAGAAAGAATGGGTACCCAAGGAACTACCTCTAGTTAATACTAATTTTTCTGTTAATGAAAGGATATATCGCATAGCTCCATCTTCATTGCATGGTTTGGGCTTATTTTCCATGGATGGCATAAAGGTCAGTTATAATCAAGTTGTTGAATTGATGGAGTATGTAGGACCTTGTTACAATTACAAGAATTGGATGCGCATTGTGCAATATAAAAAAAGTATGTGTAGGTGTGCATTGTCAACAAATTATATACAATGCAAAGAAAATGATCAAAATAAAAGGCTCGTTATGTATATTGATGGAAGACCAAAAGCAACAGAGAATATTGTAGGTTTTATAAATAGTTCTCAACCCATGTCAACTAATAAGCGACTGAATTGTATATTCGAGGCACATGAAGGAAATCATGTATTTGTATGTGTGATAAAATTAATAAGAACAAGGGAAGAGCTTCTAATAGATTAAAATTTGAATCATGTAGATACAAAAAAATTCCCTATCATGGGACTGGTAAGTATAACATTTAAACTAATTGTTGTGAATTAATATTGACTCCAATCACTTCTGATTGCTAAGAATTACTAATCTTTGTCACAGGGCGACATGGATATTCCACCTCAAGATACAGGCGGGGATGTTCCTCACAGTTCACCTTCTTCATCAAAGGTAAACCTTAATTAGTGTAATTCTACAAATTATATAGAAACAAATGTCATATTACTATGTTCTTTTCTTTCTGGCTTTGGAGTTATTTTGATATCATTTTACTAATATTGATGTCACAACTTGATACTTATTGATAGATAAAAGCAAAAAAGGCAGTAGATCAATTCCAATCTGAAGTTGAGGTGGCATTTATAGATGACATAGAATCTAACTCTAACCATGTGTTCATGGCTACTCAAATAAAAACTAAATATGGTAAAGAAATTCTTAACCTTCTAATGGAAGCAAACAAAACTGAGGACTCAAAGGAACTTGAAGAAGAATTGACACATAGAGTCAATTCTATTGATGTAAGTAGTAATTAATCTTAAGCAATAATTAAAGTTCAATAGATGTTTATATTTATACTATCTTATGGATCATGATCTAAAATATGATGTGTTTTTCTTATAGGGTTTTTTGACATGTGTGAAACTTTGTCAATATGGTGAGGGTTGTAGCACCGCACTGCCTTCATGTAAATAATCCTTAAACCTTTAACCATTGATTTAACCTTTGTATGCATTATTGACTCAACTTATGTTTGGGATGCTTCTAGTACCCCATTTAATCTTTATCCATTGCAAATGTCTTTGCTAACAATGTATTCTTCAACTCATGATGAAGTACAAATGCCTCCTTCAATTAACATTCTGCATTTGATGGCTACATTGTTTGCAACAAGGTCCTTGCAGACATCTTCCTATGTACCATCTACAACTGGTAAAACCTTATTTTTGTATATTTTTTTATGTGCTAATCATGCATATATTATTTTTCTTGTGTGAATTTTATACACTACATGGACCTATTTTGTGCACTAATAGATACACCTACACCTAGTACAAGAACAGATCAGACCAATACTAGTGAAGATCAACCATTTCTTGGATTAGCCTGTGTTACTAGTACTAGTTCATTTGCAGGGACATTGTTGTTGAACAAGAACAATATGGTTCCATTAAAAGTACCAAATCTTCCAGGTGCTTTAAAATTGTTATTATTTACAGTGTAATTGTATTTTACTTATACATAACTCATTTTGGACTAATAATCCCATGATATTTTTGTAGGAAATGATGTTTTTTATGATCATCTTTTTGAAATGAAATTGAAGCTATTTGGGCCCACCATACGTAAAAGGTACATAGCTTCATAATATTGGTACAATATTTTTCTTATCTTCCATTTATTGTACTATATTAAAGTTATGATATTTAACAAATTTTTTTTTTCAAAAAAGGTGGAATGATCAAGATGCTGACTTAAAAAATCAGCTCATTAAATCTTTAGAGGACCTCTTTGGAATTAAAACTTTTGACAAAGGCATGATTCTTAATAGAGCAACCAAACATATAAAGACTGTGAGGGACCAATATAGAAGGGCTCTAAAGGATAACCCAAAGTACGAGTGTCCTCCTATGATTCCACCGATGGAGTGGAATGAAATAATGGAAGATGCAAAAGAGAAAAGGCTAAAGGGTAGTGGAATTCAACTAGAAGATGAAAAAAGAAGGTATGTCATGATAGTATTAAGTAGAATGTAATCATGCACTAATTAGTGATCTTTGTAAATATATAATCTAACATGTTTCAAACTTTTCATAGACTATAAGACACATCAAAAGCCACGCAAGCAAGATTAAAAAAGGTTGGCCAACAAAAACTTGGCTTTGGTGGCTATATGAAACTTCACTCTCGACATGTAAGTAGCAGCATTAGAAATTCATATCAAATTTTTATATATAAGGTTGCAAACAATTCTATTTAATCAAATCATATATGTAAAAGTGACGATATTAAACAAAAAATACAGGGCGCAAAATTCAATGTAGAGCCCACAGATGAAGACAAGAGAATAGCCTTGAAGGAAGGCTATACAGTCATGGTTGCACACCTACACAAAGAGTCCCAAATCCATAATGAAGAATATTTTGCACTAGATGAGACACAGGTAAATTGGTCAAATGAAAACTAAATCAAATTAAATAGTTAATTTCGAACATAAATGACTATTTCATAATAACAATGTGCATGACACTTCCCTACAGCCTTCAAATCCTACCACAAAACCTAGGTGTGACAAAGGCCATGATGTGAATCACAGTGTTGGAGGTATTAATTTTCTATTGGAAATAAATTACATAATTATTAATAGAATTTAACATGTTTAATTGCAATTGGCCATGTAACCTTTTTTGAATATTTTAGAGCATGTTGAGCATGTTGAGGTGGCGGAAGATCAAAATGTTATTGTACATGATGATGTGGCATTACAGGTAATGAAAAATGCATGTTATGTTCTACTGGTTAATGAAATACATGTAACAGTAAAAAAAAGTATCTGAATTTAACCCATTTACTTGTTATTGTAGCAAACCCCCCTTTAGTGCAGCATCGTCATCCTCCTTGAGACATGAGGAAGAATCATAATTTGAGATCACAACCATAAGAGGAGGAAGATAATATTGATGCTCCTGTCAGCCTTTACCTAAATAAGAAATCTAAGAAAAACCCAAAAAAGAAATGATTTCTTAAAAATGCTCTTTGATAAAAACTTGTTTGATTAACTTTGTTGGATAATGAAAGAATGTTGTTTTAAGTAATTATCTATGAATTTTGTGTATTAATATTGAATTATATGTCATGTTAATGAATATTGTTATGTGTTAATGAATTCTTGATTAGTGTTGCGTATTAATGAATGTTATGTGATTGTATTGATTGAATGTTATAGTTCATAAATGGATGAATGAAGTGTGTAATTAGATGTTAATGGGGAATTTAGATTGATGTTAGGGGGAGGGGGGGTGAGGCCAGATGAGCTTCCACCTTCATGTGGTTGGCCTTGTTAAGTAGAGAATATTAAAGTATTCTTGAAACCAAGTGAAGCTCAAACTAACATACCTTCATTATTTAATCAATTTCATTCATTCTAGGTCTTTGCTCATAAGTGCATTTTGAATGTGTCATTATCAGGAAACTATCAAGTAAAAAACTAGAAGGGCCAATAGTCAACTTCTCATTGTCATTGTTTGGCATGATTCAGCTTCACCTCCTTGTAAGTATTCATGTATTGAATGCGTCAACCTCTCTTGGCCTAATGTGGATTATTGCATTGGTTTGTGTTTTTGAGTAGGTGAAGTGTTAAAGGGTTTACATTTCTTATAAGTTTTTTTGTAACTTTTAAGCTCTATGATAATTCTTGTCATCCTTATATGGCAGACAAATGAATCCAAGAAGGAAGCTTTCAAGAAATATTTGGAGTCAAGTGGCGTGCTTGATACCCTCACAAAAGGTTTGCGACAGTTCTTCTTATATGATGAAATGCTGAATCTAGAAAATTAATTTGTGAATTTGCATCTATTTGTGAGATAATATATTAATATTGGCAATTCCTCTTATATGATGAAATGCTAATTTTAGAAAATTACTTTGTGAATTTGCATCCATTATTTTTGGATACTTGAATGTTATGTTTGCCTTGTGAGGATTCAAATGAATTTGATTGATATGATCTTCGAAATGGTGTAGTAGTTTTTTAGATTAATGTGATTTGTATTATCATATAATATCTTTGCTCTTATAAACTACCTTGTTTCCATGTATGATTTACAATTATTCATTCCAGTGTTCCAAAGATGAATTTGGAGGATATCTTTGAGCAAAAGAATGAGGTTGCTAAAGCTGTTGAAGAACTTGAAAAGGTTGATATATTCATATCAATTTCATTTATTTATTGATTTTTATTGTCAATTGATTACTGTAAAATATCTCTTAAATATCAAACAAGATGAAATTTGAATGCAATATGATTCAATCATTCATTTCTATGCTTACAGGCTATGTCAAATTATAGATATGAGATAGTTCAAACACTTATTATGGATATAGAGGCTGATGTGCATGTCAAAAAAGCAATGAATGCAATATATACAGGCAACTTTTACATCCAATACTAAATTTCCTTTTTACCATGATATTGTTGGAGATTGCTAGCATATACTTTTGCATTTTGTAAATGGGTTGATGGTATTCATATATTTAAGAAAACCCAACTCATTATCCTCAACTTTGTTCATATTTTTGTTCTATATCAGTTTAGTTTATTTAGCCAAAATTTCTCTCAATTTTACCATCATTCATTTCATTGTTTTATATCAGCTGCAAGAATGAGGGTCGCAACACAAGAAAAAGTAGAGGCAGAGAAAATTTTACAAATCAAGAGAGCAGAAGGGGAAGCAAAATAAAAATATCTATCAATATGCATCAACACTTCCTTTTATTTGTCAGTATGTATCAACACTTCCTTTTATGTTATATATGTATATTTAATAGATTTGTATATTTATAATTTTAAAAGTTGTATATAATATACATTAGGAAATAATATATTGATATTGGCAGTTCTTCTTATATGGTGAAATGCTGAATCTAGAAAATTAATTTGTGAATCTGCATCTATATGTGAGATAATATATTAATATTGGCAGTTCCTCTTATATGACGAAATTCTGATTTTAGAAAATTAGTTTGTGAATTTGCATCCATTATTTTTGGATGCTTGAATGTTATGTTTGCCTTGTGAGGATTCAAATTAATTTGATTGATATGATCTTCAAAATGGTGTAGTAGTCTTTTAGATTAATGTGATTTGTATTATCATATAATATCTCTGCTCTTATAAGCTTTCAGGAAATATTTAGAACAAGTACCCTAAAAAATTTCATAGGCCCATACAAGACACGCACCAAAATATTGACCATCAATTTATAGAACCCTTGTAAGATATCCCAAGGAATGACATGTAGTGAAAACTAGATAGATAGAAAAAAGAACATAACCATATGCTGCCTCACTTGTTTAAGGTAAGCCAAACTCGGTCCAATTCTCTTAACAATGGTACATATTCGTCCAAGTGCAACAACCTTCAAAGATTTGCAGCGGTAAAGAGAATCCCCATATTTTATTAGCCTAACATATTCTTTGGCCACTTTGGCAATCAGATTGTGAGCAATATTGATTTTCCCTACAAGATTTTTTTAAAAAAAAGAAAGGTTTTCATAGCATTATCTACCACCTGAGAAAAAGTTTCCATAGCTAAATTTCCTTGCCATGGTTAATATTGCTCTAAAGACTTACAAGTTAGTAAGTCCTCAGCTAAAGGGTTGATAAACTAAATAAAGTTTCAAACATATGAACAGATAAAACTCATACAAGCAAAATCTAGAGCCAAATTGAATAGCATTGGCTATTTGTCAGTGGAAGGTCCCTACTAGAACAGACACATTTGTCACTTCATTAAGATGAAAATTGTGTACTAAGTTTCCTAACTGTATAAGTCATCATCATCTTTATTATCTTCTATAGCAAATACATCCAAAGCACCAGGAAATTGAAATTCAGAACCAAAGCCTCGAGATTGCTATAGTGTTTGTGCAAACACTTGATACTTCCAAATATCAACATCATTGACACTTCTTTGGGCATATTTCATTGACTCATCAAAATGAGCAACCTTTATTTCAGCTACCTCATCACTATCATCCTCATCCATTGCCTTAGGGTTCTCACTTCTTTTTCTTTCACATTCAATATTATCATGTAAAAGTGCAAAGGAAAGAGAACATGTAAAATTGAAAAAATAAGATACAAGTTGGGAAAAATTGAATAAAAAAATATAAAATTCTAACAAACCAGTTCAAAAAAACCATTAAGAAATTCATAACCAAATCTAGTTTGCAAAAACCACCACAATTGAAACTCACCTTCTCAATATTTTCTCTAATAACATACTTGCAAGCCCACTGAAAAATCTCTGTAATATCTCATTAATAAATATAATGGATGAGGGGTTCTTCTCAACCTCCTCAAAAGCCTTCCAAAGATTTATTTCACTTTCTCCAGCCAACTTTGACATGATCTCGGGTCCATTGATACATAAAAAGAACGCACCAGTTTCATTTGCCACTATCCTAGCAATTAAAGTTTTCGCACATTTAGGAGGCCCATAGAGAAGAATACCCTTTGGGGGCTTCACACGAATAGATTTGAAGAGTTTTGGGTGTCTAAGAGGAAGCTCTACCAATTCACGAATCACTAGTCAAAGCCTATCTCTCAAATAGTTCAAACAAAATGAAAAAACCCATAATTTCACACAGAGCAGAGAAGATGGATTGCTAGAGCCCAAAGCAGTCTGGAAAATAGAATGAGTAGGGACCTACTGGCAATAAGTAGAAAAATGAGTGTGGACACCTAAAGATAAATATCTAGACTAATCACCAATCAGGATGTTGTTGGCGATTAGTCTGGATATTTATCTTCTTTTTTTTTTAAACACTATGCGTTTCGTCAAAATTTTGACCCACCTGCACCGAAAGTCTGGCATAAAATCGACCATTCTGTGTCAAAATGTGGCGTTGTGGGTTTGGCATCCTAGTCAAAGCTACTAAATATTTCAACCAACTGTGGTCGAAATATGACCATCGTGATTTTGGCATCCTAGTTGGAGTGACCAAAGTTTTTGACCAATATTAATTTATATTGGTTGAAAGATCGACCAATACACAAACACATGCCAATGCTATTTTCGGCCTAAATTATCCTCATTTTTTACCAATATTAGTGTTAATCATTTGACGATTTTAGGTATGGGTCGATATTTCAACACAGATAATAGTGATGAACCAATTGGTTGACTATTTGACCATGTTGGGTAGAAACTTCGACCAATATTGCGTCAAAAAATGGTTCAAAATGTACTAGTGACTAGATAATATTTTTCTTAGACACTCCATGATATTTGCATGCAAAGAAGGTGATGAATATAAGGAATTCATATCACCAAAGATAACCAAAATTGAGGTAGCTATATGTCCCTTCTTAAAAAAATACAAGTCCAAAATACTAAGAAAAATAAAAATCAAAGAAAGTTGATACCTCCAAACCCTAGGGCAAAAAACCCACACCAAAATATAGGAGAATAAGATCCACACAACACACAAGGAAAAACTCCAAATGATGATACAACACCACCCTAGGAAAGGTCAAAATGAAATCTAAACATTCTAAAAATACCCACACAAAAGTCTATAACCAACCTTCCACCTGTATGGTACACCCACATCCAAAACCACTAAAAAATGCCCCCCTTTGATCACTACCAAATACACCTGAAAAACTCCAAGTGGCTAGGGTTTCCTTCAACCTACTAAGACTCTCAGAATAAATAATCTAATTAATTGGTATAATACATGTGAGTGTAGTAGATGTCTAGGAGATGAATGGGTATATTCAATTTTTTCTTCTTAGAGATTTTACAATTGCTCAAGGAACTCATATTTCTTCTATTTGTCACTCTTGAGTTGTTTTTCCTCTTTGTCTAATTATCTTTATTTTAAGAATTATTCCAATAAGATTTGAATGAATTTTTTTTGTCTTAGTTTTGATTAGGATTTTGGAATGATTCTTTTAACATCTTTCTTAACTTGACATTGTGGACTATTTTGTAATTTGAATTTTTATCCTTTCTCTTGCAATTTTGAAGTTGTATTTATTCTAGCATTGAGGGTTTTAATGAGTCAGATATTTGTTTATTTTGGGTTTTCTACTACCTCATTTCAAATAGATATATGGAGAGTTCTAGTATTGGTGACATTAATATCTCAGGAAGTGAAGGTAGTAAGGTGTCAAAGGGTCTTAAGGTGCTTATGGAGGCAAAAATTATAACTTATATCAATTTTCCCTTGAAATCAACATACAAAGAAGCTCTCAGAGTAGAGGTTAAGCGTCATCTTATCTAAACTTTAAATATCTTTAACATTAGCAATAAATTATTATTATGGTTTGCAACACTTAGAATAGGAGTAGGAAATATCATTGAAACCCTTATTAGACATGAAAGCTTTAGATCAAAACAACAGTGAAGCCTCGAATGCTATTCTTTTTGAGATTGAATCAAGTCAGGATCAGCTCAAAGGATAGAATGATGACTCTCAAATAGTGGAAGTAGAGAAAAATAAAAGCCCCTCGATATAAGTTAAGAAAAAATCTCTAGCAAGTAAAGGATTTGGTCCCCAGTTAAGAATGGATAACAATAAAGACCAGACTCCCCTATCAAAAAAAATAAATTCAAGGGTCTCAATAGGATGCTCGACATCTAAATCAAACAAGAAGGAGGGACAAATCAAATATGGAGGAGTCCAGACAAGATGACAACAAAAAAAGGCAGATACTAGAACTCCCAAAAGAGATAGAGGAAGAGTTTCAGAAAAGGATCAGAGAGAGCTGGAAGCAAAATAGAATATAGTTGATGGAAGACAGCTCATCATCAATCAGGTATTCTCCCCAAACCTTAAATGAAGATCTTATCTTGGAACATTAGAGGTCTAAATAGTCCTCATAAATAAGATATTTTTAGGAATTTAGTTAGAGATTCTAAGCCTGACATTTTTCTTATTCAAGAAACTAAAATGGTTAAAGACAAGATAGCTAAAATCAACCTACTTAAGAATGGTGAGAAGTTTGGCAGTGACTCAGAAGGGGCCTCTAAAGGATTGGCTATTTACTAGAATTCTAAGTATTTTCACTACATCTTACTGAGAGAGGATAAGAACTTTCCGGATGTCAAAGTTAGTAGTATTATGGATAACGTCTCTTGGACTCTAATTAATGTTTATGCTTCTAATACTAAATCAAGTAGACTCAAACTTTGGAAAAAGATTCATGAGCTTAGGAATGATTATCCAGATTAGAACTAGATGTTGATGTGAGACTTTAATACTCCTCCGAAAGAGGCTGAAAAAAGAGGTGGAAACAACACTCAAGTGGAAAGCAGGGTGGACCTCATGGAATTTATTAGTAATGAAGGCATGTTGGATGTTGATCTTGAAGGTATTGATTTCACTTGGTCTAATAGGAGATTTGGTGCTGACCTTATCCATGTTAAGCTTGATAGGGTTCTCCTTTATCATGATTGGTTTGCTAAGTTTTATTGCACCCTCTCCTCTCTCAACCGTATTGGCTCGGATCACTACCACATTTCCTTTCTTGCTAATGCCCTCAGTGGGAAAGGACATTCCCCTTTTAGACTTGAAAAAATGTGGCTTGCCCACCTAGATTTTGAAAATAGAGTTAGGGAATGGTGGAATATTAAAGTGGAAGGAAAAGCTATGTTCCAAGTGGCAAAAAAAATGGCAAATGTCAAAGAAAAAGTAAGACAATGGAATAAGGATGTCTTTGGTGACATATTCTAAACCAAGAATAAGATTCAAATTGAATTAAAAGAAGTTCAAGATAAGATACAATGTTCTAGATTGACTGAAGAAAGTAGAATAGAGGAAAATCTTGTTCTTGTTGACTATCACAATATCATATTGAAAGAGGAGACCTACTGGAGACAGAGATCTAGATCCCTTTGGTTGAAAGCGGGAGACAAGAATACAATATTTTTTCACCTTACTACAATGAAGCATAAAGCAATGAATAGAATTAATTCTCTTGTTACTACTAGGAGTACTTTAACCAAAGAGGGGGATATAAGGAGAGAAATGATGGGCTATTTTGCTTCTCTTCTTTCCAAAGAGAAAGATCTGAATCAAGAGAGCCAACACTCATTATTGAATTCCATTCTTTCACTATTGGACTCTAAGGATAATGACTTTCTCAAGTTTATCCCTAAGGATGAAGACATTAAAAGGGCTATTCATTCTTTTGAAGGAAAAAAATCTCTTGGTCCAAATGGGTTCCAAATGTTCTTCTTTCAAACTTTCTGGAGGATCATAGGGAAGGATGTTTGTGGAGAAGTGAAAGAATTATTTGGCTCTAAATCTATCCTAAAATAACTGGGAGCCAATGCTACTGACTGCTTCAGGCCAATCAGTCTTTGTAACTCTTTGTATAAGATTATGTCTAAGGTTCTCGCCGCTAGGATCTTAAGCTTCTCCCTTATCTCATCTCCACTCAATAGAATAGCTTTTTCCCAGGAAGATAAATTATGGATTCCATAATGGTGGTTCATGATAATATCCATTCTTTGGAGAAATCAAGAAAATAGGTCTTCCCGATGAAGCTTGACTTATCCAAAGCCTATGATAGAGTGGACTAGGAGCTGCTTTCCAAAATTCTTCAAGCTTTTGGTTTTGATAATGGAGTGGTCAAGTTGATTATGCAATTGGTTTCTATTTTTTCCTCTTCTATGATTGTGAATGGCAGCTCCTCTCCCTTCTTTAGACCTTCTAGAGGGTTGAGGCAAGGAGACCCAATCTCCCCTATCCTCTTTGCCATCATGGCTAAAAGTATTGGTAGATTCATTAAGAACCAAGTTACTCAAGGGTAGATCAATGGCCCACAACCTTCTTCAGTGGAGATTAAATGTTCTCATGAAAAATTTGTTGATGACAATTCTTATGGGGGAATCTATTGTCAAAGAGGCAAGGAATATTAAAAAATCTCTCAATGTTTACTCTAATACTACAGGTCAACTAATTAACTGGGAGAAAAGATTTCTATATTTCTTTAACACACCTGAAGCTAGAATGAACAAAATATCCTCCATTCTTGGGTGCAAGATAGGGAGGCTTCCTACCCCTTACTTAGGTATGTCGCTATGTTTGAAATTAGAGGCCAATTTATGGAATGAAATTCTTGATAGATTCCACAAAAGGTTGGCGGGTTGGAAAGGGGGGATTCTCAGCCAAGCTAGAAAAGATCAACTGCTAAAGGAAACTCTTAGAAACCTCCCTGTTTATGCTCTAATTCTATTCAAAATCCCTTTGAAGTATATTGACCTTATTCAAAAAATTCAAAAAATGTTCCTATGGACTGGTGTGGAAGAGAAAAAGAGACTTAGGTTGGTGGCTTGGGAGAAGGTTTGTAAACCAAAGAAGCTGGGGGGGCTGAGCATCAAAAATATTACTAATACCAATAAGGCCCTTCTAGCTAAACAATGCTGGAGGATATTTGAAGAGGAAAAATAATGGAATGCTATAATCAAAAGAAAATACCGTCTCACTTCTCTTGAAGGAATTCTTCAATCTCAAAACGATATCCAGGGGTCATTTTTTTGGAACAATATAAGCAAGGGAAAGAACCTAATCAGTAAAGGGGCTAGATGGAATTTGTGAAATGGCAGGAAGATTCAATTCTAGGATGACAAATGGCTCTTAGATAAACCTCTCATAGAGAATGAGGAGTGGAATTTTGTGATTCAGGAATGTAAAGAGACCACTGGGGAAAAAGTGAGTGACTATTGGATTAATGAAGAATGGATCTACTTGGGTTTGAGAGACATTAGATTAAATGAGGTGAATAAAAAACTAAACTATTACAGAAAATGAGCCTGATGATTTGATATGGGGTCCTGTTATCTCTTGCAATTTCTTAGTTGCCTATGCCTTGACTTTTCTCATCCCTTCAGAGGATCAACCTTTATGTTCTTAGGTATGGAATAAAGATCTTATCCCTAAAATTAACATGTTGTTTTGGTTGTTTGTGCATAACAAAATCCTTACTATGGATAACCTCATGAGAAGAGGGATTCAAATGCCTAATAGATGCATCATGTACTGTGAAGAAGCTGATTCTTTTAACCACCTAATGATCCATTGCTCCTTTTCTAGAGAGTTCTAGGACTCCCTCATTTTGTCTCTGAATTTGAAGTGGGTTAAACCTCACAATATCCGGGACTTTATTCAGCAATGACAGAGCCCCTTTCATGAAAAAAATTCTAAGGATCTCTGGAAACTTGTATTACCTCATTTTACCTAGTAGATAAGGAAGGAGAGGAACAACAAAATTTTTAGAGATAAAAAAGCTACCCCCTTTTGGTTGCTATCTCTATTTCTAGAAGCATTATGTAGAACTATAGAAGTATTGGTAAGAAGGATACCAACTTATGGAACCCTAATCTTAAAAAGGACAATACCATATCATGGGAAAGCTTGAAGAGTAGAAATGATCTGAATCCTAGAGAGAATGTTATGTGGTATGCTCCTCCCTTGGGATGGTTAAAAGGGAACTTTGATGGTTTTTCTAGAGGAAACCTTGGAAGGGCTAGAGGAGGAGGCCTCATAAGAGATTGGGCAGGAAATTTCCTTGGAGCTATTGTTGTTTCATTGGGGATTCAAACCAACCATGTGGTGGAAGCTGAGATGGCTCTCTATGTGATTAAGTTGGCCAAAGATATGGGATGCTCGAAACTTTGGCTCGAGGGTGACTCTCTCAACATTGTTAACTTTATTAAAGGGAATTCAATCAACTCTTGGACTATAGCACATACAATAAACAAAATCAAAATGATTATCAAATCCTTTGAGGAATTCCATGTCACTCATATTTACCATGAAGGTAATAAGTCAGCAGACAAGATGATAAATGAAGGTACCCAAAGTGACATAATCAAATCATGGAGAGGGGAAGGAAATCTTAACGTCGAGATCATAAGTCTAATCACTTATGACAAAATAAATCACAATGAAGGGAAAATAACTTAATATCATGATGACAAGGATGAAACAAGTTTTGAGGAGGGTTTCATGTAATGCAAATTGTGGGAAAATTACTTTGGTGTTAATGATATACGAATCCTGGGTTATCTTAAGTAGTCAGGAAAATGAAAGGAAGCATTGTAGTGAGAAGAAGCTTACTGGTAAAAAGTTGAACTAGAAAAGTAGAAAAAAGAAAAAATGGGAGGTGGTTTGAGGAGAGAGGAACCCGCCGACTGTGAGAAATGGAGACAAGAGAGGAAGGTTTGGAAGAAGCTAAGAAAAGGAGGGGTCTCTCAGTACATGGAAAAGCTCCATGGCTATGACAAATAGGTTACTTGTTCGCTGATGGATGGGTTAGAGGTAAAGTCAATATATGGGGCAAATCTTTCCCCCTTACTCTTTCCCTTTTGGCTGAGATTATTGGTTTACCTCTGGAGGGAACTCATTTCCATAGAGGCAACCATAGGCTTGGTTCTAAAGCTTTTAATCTCTTCCCTAAAACTGTTGATGAAAAAGCTCTCATGAAAAAAGGAAAAGGGGATTATGTAGATATTAATAAAATTAAGGATTTATGGGCTAAAATGTTGAAGGTTATGATCGAGTACTTCATGCTCAACAGGTGCTATTCCAAAATCTACAACCTGCATTTTATCCTAGCTAATCACTTTAGGCATAATAAACAGATTTCTTTGTTGTAATTTCTTATGAGCTCTCTGAATAGTAGCATAATAGAGCATAGGAAGAAATTGAGTAACCCTGTGTTGCATGAGGGTTTGATTCTCCTCATTTATGACTATGCTAGAGATATTATCCCAAACCCAATTCCTAAAAGGGTAATAGGAAAAAGGAAAGAGTCCAAAGTGGTTAATAAAAAGGCTAAATCTAGCAAGAAGAGGAAGAAAAACAAGGAAAAAAGTAGTGAGGAAGAAGGCAGAAAGAGGAAGAAAAATAAAGAAAAAATCCCTAACAGCAGTGAGGAAGATGAAAAAAAATATGAGAAAAAAGAAAGGGTTAGTGGAGATAATGCTAATGAACACAACCCTCTTTCTCAAGGAGAGGGATTTGCTGAGGAAGAAAATGTGGAGGTGGATTCTAGTAATGAGGAGAGAGCCCAGGAAAAAGAGGCCAAGGACATTGATGAAACAGAGCAGGAAGAGGACATGAACGACATCATGGATGATGATAAGGAGGAAGACGAAGGCATAGATGAGGATAATCAAGAGGAAGAAAAAGATGAGGAAGGAGGAAGAAGATGCCCAGGACTCCCCTACTGAGGATGCCAAGGATGATGCTCTAAAGTTCCCTGCTAAAGAAAAAAAAATTGAAATTCATTTTGACACTAAGGATGGTTTAGACCTAGCCAGTAAAGAGGATGGTAAAAACCATAAGGGGGAAAATTTGGGCCTTCTGGAGGGCCAGGCTGAAGAGGTAATGGAGGCTAGTCAGAATCCCTCTGTTGTGGATGAAAAAGAAGAGGATAAAAATTATTTAGATGTGGGCTTGGACCAAGTTATCATTGAGGAAGGCAAGAGCTACAAGGAGGACACCTCATATCCCCTGTTGGGTGCTACTGTGCAGGATGAGGTTAACAAAGTTGATGGTCTGAGTTCTTCTCTGGATTGGATCAAGCGGGAGATGCAGGAGGTGAAGCTCCACCTTCAGGCCATGAAAAATTTATGATCACCCTGACCACTAGGCTGCAAAAGTTGGAGAATAAGGTTTTGGATAAGGTAAATAATAAAAATTGGAATGAGGATATAGCTGCTGAAGTTAATAAGATTGTTGATAACAAGGTCAAAGACATAAAGGCTAAAGTTAGAAATAATAGGAACATGATTAACAAAGTCTTGAGTCACAACAATGAGGGACTTGGTGCGGCTATCATGAACCTCAATATGCTACACAACTACCTAGAAAAAAGCCAGCTGGAAAATATGACTATAACCATTGAGGAGGATGCTAGGAATGTTGGTCCAGGAATGAGAACTAGAGGGCGCACTCAGAGGAAGATCCCTGAAAAGCCTAAGGAACTGAAGGACCTGAAAGATGCTATCCAGAAGATGGAGGACCTAAAGATGAAGGTGGAGAAAATGATAAAAAACAATTAGTATGGTCTGGTTGGTTGCTAGGTGTTGCTGGTAGTAGTGCTAGTAACTATTTTTCTTTGCTTTGTTGTCATTTCTAGGAGTGTTTTGGGTCATGCTTGTGTCTTTCCAGAAGACATTTCTTTTTGGTTAACTTTCATGCTATATCTTTATGCTTTAATGTAAATGGTTTCAGGTTCCATTCAAAACATATTTTTACCTTAATTAAAAACATGTGAGAGTGATATGAATGAATGCAAGAAACATGAAGTGAAAAAGGCTATTATCTAACACATGATTTTGACAATTATAGCTAAGAAACAATGTAATCACATGTGAAATAGAAAAATAATCATATTTTTTGAATTCTATTATAAAATATCACATCTAAAAATATCCAATCATAAATATTCAAAATGTTAGAGGCATTGATTTCCTCAAAATTTATGTAATGTAAGTGCATAAATGATATATTTCAAAAATGATTACAAATATGGCTTAATGAAATGCACACAAATCATATCTAAAAATACAAATTAGAAGTAAGCATAAGACACGCCGAGTTCATCAAAATGTAATGGTGGTAGAAATAGGGATTCACAAGTTTCGCTATGTGAACAAGGAACCAAATTACTTCTGTAATACCCCAAAAATGGGCTATAAGTTCATTAATCTCCTACATCTTCAATTCAAACGAAATCGACATCAAAGTCCTAATCTAAGGCACATCTAAACATCATCAAATCTAATTGATTATCTTAAATTCTGCATCGGGGAATATTCCTAGTAATATTCCTAATTATCTTAATTATCTTTAATTTAATGATTATTTGGCGATAAATCACATTTATCCTAAGTTTGATTAATTGAATATTTTCATATTTAATTAATTAGATTTAATATTTGCCACTTAATTGTGTAATTAAATTTAATTCTATCTATTATTAATTGTATTATTTAATTTTGACAATAAATCAAAATTCCTATCTTTAATTGATTAAATTTTTATTTAATTAATTAAAGCATGTTGTCATTATTTAATAATATAATTTTTAATAAAAGTTTGGTAAAATAGTTAATTAACCCATAAATTAATTATTTTATTTTAAAAATCAGTTGAGTTGAGGATAAATCACTTTATTTATTTATTTAATTCTTAATTATTATGCATATTCAAAAGAAACAGTTAAACTCCAAATCAGAAAATCAATGCAAGTTATTGACTTCTTTGGAACTCAACATCCTTTTGGAGTTCAAAAAGTTGATCTAAACTCTAATTTGAGTTAAAAAGCTATTTTTGCATGTTTTTGCATGATTTTGAGAATTAACTATCTTTCATGATCAGATAACTCAAAAATCAAGATGAGTTAATTTGAGTGATTTATGACTTTTCCCATGCACCTCCAAAGCCCTGGATTTCTATAAATTAAGGCTTTAGCTCTTCACAAATCATCTCATATTTTGCACAATCACGCTGGAGAATTAGAATTGAAGAATCAAAGCTCTAGCGAATCGACATTTTTGTGAGATCAATCTTATTTTTGCATTCATATTTCATATCATTGTTAGATTAGCATAGCATATCAGTTTTCAATAGCATTCATATCATATCAGTTTTTATCATTCTTATTGCATAGAAAATATCAAAAATATAGATTAATTACATTTATTCCATATCTAGAATTGCATTCAAATCCTTCATTTAGGTGTCGTCTAGGTCACTGATCTTGATTACAATCTGAGAACATTAATCTCGCACCTATTAGAAGGCAGTAAATCGCTTGGTTAGATAGCTTTCAATTTTGCACGATTTTAATTTTTGCTAACCTCTAATGTTTTACTGAGTGTTGTGTCTACAGATCAGGTACAATTTTCACACACACATTTCTGGCACCCACCGTGGGGCCCTGAAATGGGTTTCCCTTTATTTCTATCAATTTTCTATCTTTTGAGGATAAGGGTTTCAAGGGTCCTGGTATACTCTGTAGGACGTTATTTTTTGTTTCTTTTTTGCTTGCAAAAAAGAAAAAAGAAAAAAAATTTGGCACTTTTTCTATCAAAGTTGTCCGTACACAGCAATTTTTATCATTCTGTCCGTACTTTCATACATCTCTGTACCAATTCTCGCGTGAGATTTCACTTGCGTCGCGCGAGATTTCTTTCTGTGTCGCGCGAAATTTCACTGTATCATTTTTGTGCATGAAAAATCACTTTCTGGCGCGAGACTACAGTTCCTCGCGCGAGACTTTATCTTTTATCGCGCGAGACTCCACTTCCTCGCGCGAGTCTTCATATTTTTATCGCGCGAGATAGTACTTCCTCGTGCGAGACTTCATTCTTCATCGCGCGAGATAGTTTTTCCTCGCACAGGACCGCATTCTGCCTCGCGTGAGATTTTGCTACAGAGACACATAATTTGCAGATTTGTACTTTCAGATTATTGATTTCTAACGCTTACAATTTGCTATTGATTGGTCTTGATTTTGTACTTTCAGATGTGTGCTAAATTCTGGATTGCAGAGCGTTGGACCTAAGGTATTCTTCTCAAGCTGATAATATTTCAATTTGGATCCTAAAATAAATCTCTTATGTGTCTAGCTTGTGTGCATCCTTTCATGCTTTTATCTATTTCTACACACTTGCATAATTGATACTAGGTTGTAATCCTTTAAGGATTCATTAAGTAGTCTTAGAATACTTGTGATTGATCTTGATTGCTATCTTGGGTTATTGGACTCGCTAATCTGTCGGCCCCTCATTTCCACCCCGTGGTTGCAATCTCAGCGCCATAAAGGGGAGGGGTCAATAGGACAGAAGCGTTAAATGTTCCACTTGACAACCCTTTTGTGCTTTTAGGAACTCACTTGTTTTCTAAGTTGTGGACTCATTTTTAGCTTGTGTGAGGTGTTAAGTTTTCCACCTTGTGGACTCATCTCATATTTGCTTTAAGCGTTAATGATGAAGGGTGCTCCCCTTAATACCACAAACGCATAACAGAAATAGAGAAACAACAACAATATGCAAGAACAGAAAATTGGATTCTTATTATCTCCACAAATGTGGAATTACAAACTTTCAGAATTACAATATGCAAAGCCCCATGGGCATTCCCTTACAATATTCTGTAGGACAAAGCCTCGAATTATTGCCCAGATCTACTACCCAGAACTATTCTGAACTGCCTAAGACAATAATACAGCCTTCCTTATATAGGCAATTTTCCACCGCCTAGGAAGGTTCCAGAATTTTAGCCAATAAGGCCGACCAAACTTAGAATTATTTTTATTTTACATTTCATTACATCATAGTCGGCTCAAAATAAATTTTGAAACCCGAACAGAAATTTTGAAGAAAAAATTATTTTCCGCCATTTCAGGTGACCCAACTTCTGAAGACCATAAGTCATCACCAGTTGACCCGATTGACTATTGTAACCCCATTTCGGAAAGAGCGCGAGGAGCTCTACAACACCTAAATCAAGCAAGCTTCATTCAGCCCAAAATTCGACCTCATCCGGGGCCTCTAAAGCCTTCAAAAGTGAGTTCAAAGTTTCTGTCCCCTGCTGCCAATACCGAAAATCTTCAATATCTTCCAATATACACTTGATCTGGCAATGAAACTTTACTGGTAGACTTGTATGACCAAAATGAACCTCCAAGAAAGAAATCAGATCATTCTGAGCACATACAAAAATTACCAAAAATAGTAACTTTCCATAAATAGCAGCTCTGCACAAAATAGCCCTTATTGAATATAAAAACAGAAATATTTTTGGGTGATGCAAGATTGCTCTTACACCCAGGATGCTCCTGCATCAGACACCCAGGGTAATTTGAGAAGTGACCCTGTCACGACTTAGGTGTGCAAAGGAAAACCAAGACGGTTAACCTCCTCCTTTGTTAGCCATGATGAATCTTCAACAGGCCGTCCTTTCCACTTGACCAGATATTCTTCATATGTCCTGTTCCTTGTGCTTCTGCCAACACGACTATCCAGTATATCTTCAATCTCCTTAGTGTCTGAACTAGTTGCTGGAATACTCCACTGTGTTGCTGTGATCTCATCTTCAACACCTCCCTCATGATACTCTGTCAGATCTGAAATGTTAAACACTGGTGAAATATTTAGCTCAGTAGGCAATTCTACCTCATATACATTTCCTGAATCATGTTTCTTCAATATCCTGCATGGTCCAAACTTCTTCATTTTCAGCTTGTTATATGTACCAACTGGAAACCGCTCCTTCCGCAAATGAACCATGACTTCATCACCAACCTGAAATTCCTTATACCTCCTTTTCTCATCTGCCTTAGCCTTATACTGTGCGTTTATCTTGGTAATATGCTTCCTCACCTCTTCATGGATGTTCTTCAAGTGTTCTGCAAAATCTTCAGCTTCAGCACTACTTATTTCTCCTTTATCTATCTTCCTCAATTCAGATGCATTTCTTGGACTACCTCCATATACAATCTGGAATGGTGATTTACCAGTGCTCCTGTTGACAGAATTATTGTATGCAAATTCCGCCCGTGGTAAAATCAAATCCCATCCTGTTAGCTTATCTCCAACCAAACATCTCAGCAAATTTCCCAAACTCCTATTCACCACCTCTATCTGTCCATCAGTCTGTGGATGATGTGATGAACTGAACTTCAAATTTATCTTCAACTTCTTCCACAATGTACGCTAGAAATATCCAACAAACTTAGTGTCCCGATCTGAAACTATGGTCTTTGGCAAACCATGAAGTCTCACTACTTCTCTGAAAAACAATTCTGCTACATGAACAGCATCATTAGTCTTCTTGCAGGGAATGAAATGTGCCATCTTTGAAAATCTGTCAACCACCACAAAAATTGAATCATGCCCCCGCTGAGTCCTCGGTAAACCAAGAACAAAGTCCATGCTGATATCCTCCCAAGGCTTCTCTGGTACAGGTAATGGCTGATACAACCCTGTATTCTGCTTCACTCCTTTCGCTATCTGACATACTCTGCAACTCTGTACAAACTTCTTCACATCTTGCTGCAACTGTGGCCAATAGTAATTCTCACTAACCAAAGAAAGGGTTTTGTCACGACCAAAATGTCCAGCCAATCCTCCGCTATGCTTCTCCTTGATGAGATTCTCCCTCATAGAACTTCGTGGAATGCACAACTGACTCCCTCTGAATAGCATATCATCTTGGATGATAAAATCCAGCCATTTCGTCCTGTCTAGAGTAACAGGTTCTGTACAAGCTTTCCAAGCTTCACCAAAATCAGGATCCTTTGGATACAAATTCTTGAGTTCCTTGAACCCAACCACTTCAATCTGCATTTCTGTCAGCAATAGTTGCCTTCTGCTAAGAGCATCTACCACCCTATTAGACTTTCCACTCCTGTGTTTCAAAACAAATGTATAACTCTGCAAAAACTCAACCCATTTCAAATGCCTTTGATTCAATTTTCCTTGACTATTCAAATATTGCAAAGCTTGATGATCAGTATACAAAACAAACTCCTTAGGAAGCATATAATGTCTCCACTTCTTTAATGCCTGAACTATAGCATAAAATTCCTAATCATAAACAGAATATTTCCTCTTGGCGTCATTTAACTTCTCGTTGAAATAAGCAACAGGTTTACCTTCTTGGCTCATAACAGCTCCTATTGCAGTACCACTAGCATCACAATCTACTTGAAACACCTTATTAAAATTTGGAAGTGCTAAAATAGGTTGTTCTGTAACTTTTCGTTTCAAAAATTGAAAACTCTTTTCTGCCCCATTAGTCCACTTAAACTCTTTTCTATCCCCTCTCATTGTTTCAGTCAAGGGTCCACAAATACTACTAAATTTTTTGATAAACTTTCTATAAAAGCTAGCCAAACCATGAAAAGATCTTACCTCAGTAGCACTCCTCGGAGTAGGCCATTCAAGGATAGCCTGTACCTTCTCTGGGTCCATTTTTAGACCTTCTGCTGAAACTACAAACCCCAAATACACTAACTCTTTCTTCACAAAACTGCACTTCTTCAAATTAATCAACAATTTCTCTTCTCTCAGCTTCTCAAATACCATACGAATATGCATCATATGCTCCTCCAATGTCTTAATAAAGATCAAAATATCATCTAGATAAACAATGACAAACTTACCCAGAAATTCTTTCAGAACCTCGTTCATGAGCCGCATGAAAGTGCTCGGTGCATTGGTTAGCCCAAAAGGCATGACTAACCACTCATACAGTCCTTCCTTTATCTTGAAGGCAGTCTTCCATTCATCTCCTTCTCTGATCCGAATCTGATGATATCCACTTTTTAGATCTATCTTTGAAAAATACACAGCTCCACTCAAACAGTCCATAATATCATCCATTCGTGGCAATGGAAACCTGTACTTGATTGTGATCTTGTTTATTGCCCTAGAATCCGTACACATCCTCCATTCTCCATTCTTCTTTGGTGCTAATACCGCCAGTACGGCACAGGGACTCAGACTCTCTCAAATCAACCCTTTCTGTAACAACTCATGTACTTGTCTGTTCAACTCTTCACTTTCTACTGGTGTCATTCTGTGTGCTGCCTTGTTTGGCAAACTGGCTCCTGGAATCAAATCCATCTGATGACTGATCTTCCTGACTGGTGGTAATCCATCAGGCACGTTATCGGATACAATATCCTGAAACTCATTCAACAAATCTACAACTTCTACAGGAACATCTTCTACTTCCTCTTTACCAGCTTTTAGAATTAAAGCAAAACATACATGCTCATGCCTCATACCATCTAGGAAATTTCTTCCATCAACAAAAGTTATCCTTGCATTACCACATACCTTTTCTTCAGTCTCCTTCAATGGTTTTAGCTTATGCCGCACTCCATCCTTTGTCAGGGAATAGGTATTCGCATGACCATCGTGTACAGCACATCTGTCAAACTACCACGGTCTACCCAATAACATATGACATGCATCCATAGAGATGATATCACATAGTACCTCATCTTGGTACCCGCCGATCTTGAACTTTACCAGGCACTGTTCACTGACCATGACCTTGTGGTCATCCTGCACCCAGGCAATCCGATATGGATGTGGGTGTTTCTGTCTCTTGAGCTTCAACTTTGTCACCATCTCTTCTGACACCAAATTGTCAGTGCTTCCACTATCAATAATCACATCACAACATTTACCTTCACACTTGCACCTGGTGCGAAACAGGCTCCTCCTTTGCTCAGGTTCATTCTCACCACTCAACAGGACTCTTCTGTTAATCAACGTTTCTCCTCTTTCAGCATCTTCAGAATTTGATGATCTGGCATCTTCATCTACATGTGCAACTCTGGCCTGGCCTTCATTTCTCCTGTCTGTTCTGCCTTGGCGCTGAGGACATTCAAATGCCCTATGACCTTCTTCTCCACAGTGAAAACATGTTCCACGGAAGCCACCTCTTCCAGATCCTTGTCCTCTTCCTCTTCCTCTCTGATCTCTATTATTCTGATCCTGGAAGCGATTGGAATTATTTCCTCGCTGATTCTGACTGCTACTGGCCTCATCTTTCTTTTTCGGATCTTCATTTCGGCCACCATATGACCGTCCACCAGATCGTCCACCGTGACCTCTTTCGTTTTGTCTGCTCTCAAACTTTTTGTTCAGCTTTTCCTCTACTTTTAGGGCAAACTGGTATGCCTCTTCAATACTGTTCATTCGAACTAGATTCAACTCCTCTTGAATGCTTGGCCTTAACCCATTAAGGTATCGGGCAACTTTCTCCTTAACAGCTTTGGCATGGCCTGTTCTGATGAGGAGTCGATAGAACTCCTCTGTATACTCCTGAACAGATCTTCCTGCTTGCTTCAAACTCTGCATTTTCTTCAGTAGGTCAAGCTCATAATCAACAGGAATGAACTGCCGCTTCAATTTATCTACCATCCGATCCCATCTCGTGATTTTCTCCTTTCCCCTTCTATTTCGCTCCAACTGAATCTCTTTCCACCATATCTTCGCATGACCTTTCAATCTGGCCTTCGCAAATTTGACCCTATCAGGATCTTCAACATCTTCATACTCAAAATATTCCTCACATTCATTGATCCAGTCGATCAATTCCTCTGGGTTAAGATTTCCAAGAAATGTAGGAACCTCAATCTTAGGTCTTTTCCCAATCTTGGAAATCGCCCGAAAAAGTCTTTCTTCCTCCTGGTTCACAATTTCAACTTCTCCTTCTTGATATTCTTCTTCAGCTTCATCCTCACTTTCGTCTCTGACATTAAGATTCATTCCTCTACGAATCTCTTCTTGCAATGCTCGCACTTGTCTCTGCAACTCTCTAACCTCAGGTGTCACAACACCAGGTCTTCCGCCACGTTCTCTTCGTGGAGGCATTTTCGCGATGCGCGCTGAAACCCTAACCACGGTCCTGGTGCAAACTGCCTCACAGTCGGCGATCTGTTTACACACTCAAGAAAACCTGCTCTGATACCACTTGATGAAGGGTGCTCCCCTTAATACCACAAACGCATAACAGAAATAGAGAAACAACAACAATATGCAAGAACAGAAAATTGGATTCTTATTATCTCCACAAATGTGGAATTACAAACTTTCAGAATTACAATATGCAAAGCCCCATGGGCATTCCCTTACAATATTCTATAGGATAAAGCCTCGAATTATTGCCCAGATCTACTACCCAGAACTATTCTGAACTGCCTAAGACAATAATACAGCCTTCCTTATATAGGCAATTTTCCACCGCCTGGGAAGGTTCCAGAATTTTAGCCAATAAGGCCGACCAAACTTAGAATTATTTTTATTTTACATTTCATTACATCATAGTCGGCTCAAAATAAATTTTGAAACCCGAACAGAAATTTTGAAGAAAAAATTATTTTCTGCCATTTCAGGTGACCCAACTTCCGAAGACCATAAGTCATCACCAGTTTACCCGATTGACTATTGTAACCCCATTTCGGAAAGGGCGCGGGGAGCTCTACAACACCTAAATTAAGCAAGCTTCATTCAGCCCAAAATTCAACCTCATCCGGGGCCTCTAAAGCCTTCAAAACTGAGTTCAAAGTTTCTGTCCCCTGCTGCCAATACCGAAAATCTTCAATATCTTCCAATATACACTTGATCTGGCAATGAAACTTTACTGGCAGACTTGTATGACCAAAATGAACCTCCAAGAAAGAAATCAGATCATTCTGAGCACATACAAAAATTACCAAAAATAGTAACTTTCCATAAATAGCAGCTCTGCACAAAATAGCCCTTATTGAATATAAAAATAGAAATATTTTTGGGTGATGCAAGATTGCTCTTACACCCAGGATGCTCCTGCATCAGTTAAGTGTTCCTCTTTCTACTTTTTGAATGCTTTTGGTAGATTTACTTTCGGAACATATATCTGTGCTCACATAGTAATTAGGCCCTATGAACACTATTCGTGATTCTTGAGAGATTGGATTCTTAGTGAAATCTTTCTTGACGACAGAATCCTTGTAGGTAGGGAGGATACTTAGTGCGTTTCACATTCAACTTGGTTAGTGCGTCTTCTCTTATTGATCGACACATTCTCTCTCCGGAGAGGTTGATAGATCACGTGGGGTTGATATCATGAGCTTTGGTGAATCAAAATTGGTTAGTGCGTCTTCTCTTATTGATTGATACATTCTCTCCCCGGAGAGGTTGATAGATCACGTGGAGTTGATATCACAGACCTTGGTGGAACAAAACTTTGTCTTAGCGTGTTAGATTAATCTGCTTGCTTTGTTTGGGTTAAAAGTGAAGAGGTGTCAAAACCTTGAATCTGGAGCCAAGTCCCCTTGTGGTATACTATTGTGAGTCATCTTTAGAGACGGTTAACCGTAGCGGACAATCCCTTCACAGGGCAAACTGCGTTGACGAAACCTCAAGCAGTAATAGCTATTTTTGCCATGGTAGTGACAGCCGCTATATAAATGTCCTTGTGGAAGAAATCTCCACGGGTATGGTTCATTGTTGGGTTGTCAGATCTCTCTAGCAGCTCTTGAAGATTAAGTTCTCGGACTGTGTCAAAACCCTGGTGCACCGGGATTGGAGTTCACCCCTTTGAATCATAAAAGTTGCAGAGTCAAACCATTACTAAAAACCCTAGAGAGGCCAATTTTTCATTCTCAGGTATATGTGTGTTATTGCAAAACTTTTCAGAACATACACAATTAGTACTCTCAGGGATTAGCACAATTTGGTCACTTGATTGTTCATGTGCAAGGTTGCTTTTGCCCTTGTTCATTGTTTTCAGACGTGCTTGGAATCACTTGCTTGCTATTCTGCGTGCTTATTTATCTACTTGGCTATTAAAAATGATCAAATCTAGTATAACCTTCAAAATCTGGACAGTACAATTTGCAAACAATCCAAAACTGAAAACCTTAAATTTTGCAAAAATTGACGTAAAGTTCTTTCTGGAGTCAAAAGTCGTATCAAGAAGTCAAAAGTCATACAAGTTTTGTCAAGTGTCATTTCAGTATTACCCAACTGTCGTATGAGTTTAGCAACTGTCATTTCATAGACTACCCAGTGTCGTACGAGTCTGCAGAGTGTCGTTTGAAAAAATTTGAGAGAGTTGTGAGAAATTGTCAAATTGCAAGATATCCAATGTTTCCAGCCTAGTTCCAGAATCTGTCAAAAACATCATTGTGTCAGGAATAGAGCAATAGCTATTGAGAATCAGTACACATGTCTCCAAGAATCAGTAAACAAGAGGAAGAAGCTCTGATCGCCACTATAATGAAACAGATACATGCTATGCAAGTCCAGCTTGACAAACTTGGGAAAGAAAAGGAACCTCTATACTCTTTTCCATTTGATAAAGACTTGTACATATCACCATCCCCCCGAAAAAAATTTGAGCAATATGATACCTCTTCCACGGAGAGTGACACATCTAGCTTTGGAGACTATGATGACTATGACGACAGACAATGTAATGATACCTATGACACCTCTGTTCCTAAGAGTCCTCCTCATCGTTCATTCCTGCTTACTACAAATGGGCCATCACATTGGATAGATCGTGAGGGTGATCCATATGATTCTGATTATGAAAGAGACTTTGATGATTTCTATGCACAATACCTAGATGATCCATCTATTTCACTTAAGGAAGAGAAAGTTTACCACGCTGATTATAAACCTGCATGCTATAAGGATCTCTCCTCTAAGAACTCTCAGGCTGAAAATAAAGATTACACTCTCAAGCAAGATCATGTTAATGTTGGACCTTTTTCTTGTGATGGTTCCCTTCCATCCCCTACTTCCTCCAATACCCATACATTTCCTAAAGCTTACGAGTCTTTCAAATCTTTCACAGAACCTTCATCTGACACAAGCCCTGATACTTTTCATGTGGTTCCCTATAGTTATCCTCCAGGGCTACCTCTTAAAGAAACTCAAGCTAACCTTCACTTGGCTGCAAATACTTTCAATAATGATAAACTTAAAGAGCCTAAGCCTTCATATGCTATAATCCCTACTTCAGCTAGTCCGCCATCTCTTCCAAAGTCTTCCATACAATCCCAACATGCTTCCTTGTCCTTAAAAGTGGCTCCATGTCAAGAGGACTCTAAAAATGATAAAGAAAAGAACATAAAGAAAGATCAAGATCAAGAACCCTCCATGTTATCCACTCCTTTTCCCGATGTCTCTTATCCGCTTCATGGTTCTTTTGATCCTATACACCCTTTTTCATGCATTCCACCATGTCTTAAGTCTTCTCTTAAGCAAGATCAGGCTACTACTTACACTAATGAGCTTATTGACAATCAAAATGACCTTACTACGCTTGCACTTTCCAAAGATGATACTTCCATTAAGGTTGGTAAAAAATGGTGTTCCTTCCAATGTTAAGCCTATTGAAAAATAAGAGAAAAATTATGCGCTTATGCTATCCGAAGATCCTTGTCAAGATCAAAGTCTTTCATCTTCTTGTTCTACCACTCCATGTTCACTTCCACTTTCTACTCTTCCTAAGTCTTCGCAAGCTTTGAATGATCCTATCAAAGACAATGCTCTTATTCAAGATGTCCATGATTTTATTGAAAATTCTAATGCTCACTCTAAAGATGCTGATATCCTTGGTTGTCATATAGATGATGATGAACTTATTGATTATCCTTTTGCATCTTCCACTTCCATCCTTGGACCTCTTCCACCACTACTAAGGGCTTCATGCCTTCCTTCCATCTTGGGTCCTTATGTCCCTTTACTTTCCCCTCCTAACTCTACTAATTTTCCATCCATATTGGGTCCTTACATACCTCCATCTCCCATCTTTCCTCAAGATCAACATAGATGCATACCCTTGAATCCTTTTCATCCACCCACCCATCTAAACCAGTCGTATCCTCCCTCTTCCACAAATCCCAAGTCTTTTGGAAGTAACTTGAATGTTCAATACAAGAAAAAGAAGCAATACAAGAATCCATCAAAAAAAGAATATCACCATGTCTCCTCTCATAGACATGGAATCATAAAGTCAAAAGAGATATCTAAGAAAAAAATTACAAGACAAGTATGGGTTCCAAAATCCATCATTCAAGATATTCTCTCTAAGTCATCAAAGGGAAATAAAAAGCCTAAGGCTATATGGATTCCAAAGTCTCTCTTGAAAGAGTCTGGTGTTGAACAAAAAGTGAAATTGACATTCAAGCTTCCAAAGGCTTCCACTACATCTCCTTCCAAAAATATTCTTCCATTTCATGTGCCTAAACCACAACCTCTGCTATCCATTCACCATATGCCTTCACGTATTCCTTCATTCACGATTCCTCCATCCTCTCACCACCCTTCAAGGTATGTGTTGACATTGATCTTGCCTTCCTTTCCACCTACCCTTTTACAATCCTTCCATGCATTATCCTTTTACCTTCTATCATTTTTCCTCATTTTCCTATTCCTCCTATCTTCCAACCTCACTCGCTTTACATAAAACCTTATCCTCCATTTTTCTCTTCCATCTCCCTTTTCCTATCAGCATCTTTGAGCATATCATTTTGAATCTTTGGCATATCATGGTTTATCCTTTCAAGGAGCATTACATAAAAAGCTTGCCTTCTTCCAAAAAAATAAATAAAATAGAAATAAAAATAAAAAAATTTGAAAATGTGCCTTGGTGAAAACTTGGAAACAGGCGCCTTGGTAGCAAAAGTAAAGAGAAATAAATTCATCCTATGGTGAAAACCACTCCCTTGTGGTGCCTTGGATAAGTACCGTGATGAAAATATGGTAATCAGACATCATGCGTAGTTCTTCTACATATTTCATCCATTCCATCTTCTCTCTTTGATCTTGACAATGTTGATCTATACATGAATATTTGGCTATTTTGTGAGCTATCTTACAATGATCTTGCTTTCATTCCTTCCATGTTTAGCCTTCATATCCATCTTCCTCCATTCATTTTAGCCTTTCGCTATCCTTTTCCCCTTTAGTCTTGATCTAAGAAAGAAAGAGTAAAACACGATGCTTTGAAGCCTCTTAACATGTCTACTCTTTTGGACTGCATCCTTTCCTGCTCTTGCATCACGCTTTTGTAACTTATCCTATGCTAGCCTTTCATTACTTGTCTAAATGTGCTTTACATGACAATTTTTCCCTAGCTTGGGTATTCTTGAGGAGTTTGCCCTTGAGGATTTCTTCCCTTCATTAGCTTTCATTCTCTTGTCTTCCATCTCTTCCACCAGCTTGCTAATTCCTCTTGTTCTCCACCTTGCTAGACATTGGGACTGCATGATATGATCTTGCTTGGGAGTTTGCAAATGGAAAAAGATGCTATCAAGTATACCAAGTATCAGAACAATTATCAAAACAAGTATCACAATCAGTATCAGAATCAGTATCAGAACCAGTATCAGAACAATTATCAGAACAAGTATCACAACCAGTATCAAAACAATTATCAGAATCAGTATCAGAATCAATATTAGAACTAGTATCAAAACAATTATCAGAATCAGTATCAGAATCAGTATCAGAACCAGTATCAGAACAATTATCAGAATCAGTATCAGAACTAGTATCAGAACCAATATCAGAACCAGTATCAGAACAAGTATCAGAATGGGCCTACAAAATAAGTATCAGAACACCTACAGGGGCTACACCTTTCGCTTTAGTTTATGGGTCTGAAGCAGTACTGCTTATTGAGGTTGAAATCCCATCACTCAGAATCAAAATGCATGGACTTGTCACTGATAAAGACTACAGAGTGTCTAGGTTACAAGAACTTGAATTACTAGATGAGCGCAGGCAAGCAGCGTATGATCATCTCAGAGTGTATCAGAAAAGAATGTCTAGAGGCTACAACAAGAAAGTCAGACATAGAGAATTTCAGGTTGGCGATCTAGTGTTGAGAGAAAATCCTAAAAATCAATCACATCGAGAACGCAAGGGGAAGTTTGAACCCAATTGGTTGGGTCCCTTTGTAATCACTGCTACTTTTGGCTCTGGTGCCTATCAACTCTCAACCACTAAAGGAGAACAGCTCCGAGAACCAATCAACGTTCTCCATCTAAAGAAATTCTATGCCTAAGGCATTCAGTGCTTGGTAAATGTCTTGAAAAAAATCTTAAAAATTGGAAAAAGTCCTGAAAAAATGAACATCTTGGTGAAAACCTAACAATAGGCGCCTTGATGATTCACAAAAAAATAAAAAAATATCAAAAGTACAAAAAAATTGAAAAAATGAAAAATACAAAAAAATGAAAAAAAAAAAAAAAAGTGCCTTGGTGAAAACCTGGAAACAGGCACCTCGGTAGCAAAAATAGAATCTCTACCAAGATGGTGAAAACTCGGCAAATGGGCACCACTTGTTCTAAAATGCTCCATCTATCAGCACAATCTTGGTCTTTCCCAGCTTTCAGTCTTGCTTTAGTTTGTACATATCTCCCAGTTTGTTTCTGCATATCTTGGTTTCAATAAGTCGGTCTGTACACCAATCAGCTCAAGTGTCTGTATCCTATCAATGTTCAAACTTGGGGGCAATCAATGTCATATCCTATGGCCTCCAATGTATCTTAGACATGTCATATCCACTCAGATTCCTTTGAAGCTTCAAGTTGAGTCAGTCAGTCTGTCTCGTCTCCAGAAAGGATTTTGCATCAACAACAATCAAACATCAAAACTCAACTGAAAACAATCTGTGCTTTTCATGCTTTTATCTCCTTGTATGCTTACTGATTCGCATTGAGATTTTTGCATATTGTGTCCCTTCGAGATCTTCAATGATGTCCTTTACAGGATTTAGAGAGTGATGACTGGGGGCATAATCTTTTCTTTGTCTTCTGCTTGTATGTGAAAATCTAACAACTTTGGAAATTTTGGATTGAAATGGCGTCCGACTGTAAGAGCCTCTATCTCGAATTGGATGGCCATGCGTACCTCGACCATTGATACCCAAAAAAAAATTCAAGGCAGTTTGATCTAACTATTGTCTTTTTGAGTGAGTTCTTCCTCCTACTGTGGAACGTGATCTTGCCTAAGGATGTGAATGATAAAGGGTCACTACAAGTAATTCACACTGGATTTAGAATGATCTTTTGGTTGTTTGATGTGTATGTTAAATGCAAGGTGTATTCAGGTCATCATGACGTTTATGTTTTGATGCTTATACAAATTGCTATATCAAAATGGACATGATATTCAGGTCACCCTGGCATTTGTGCCTTGATGCTTATATCTAATCCGACATTCAACAAATAAAATCAATATTCATATGTCCATGGTTGTTTGACCAGTGGGTGTTGTATTGATTCTTGCACATACAAATCGATATTCATATGTCTATGGTTTCATGGCTAGTGGGCATTGTATTGATTTATCCAGTTACCTAAAAGTTCAATGATGATAACAAATCGACACATGATCAGTGACTAGGTCCTAGGTCCTAGGTTGCATTTCATTTTGCATGTCTCATTGCATTTTGCATGTTTACATGATCTCACAATGATTAAACGAACTTCAATGCTTAAATGATTCTTCAAATCGCATCTTCAAGTCTAACAAGAGCTGAATCTCACACGAAGGTTCCTCCAATGAAACAGCAACTAGAATCCTTTTTCGGGATCAAAATTCAAATCTGAGATCATTCATATTATTAATTGCTTGCATATTCGATCTTCTATCATCACAGAAATCTAAAATTCAACTTAACTGATTAGCTTTCATCAAACTATCAAAATTTCAACTTGGTCAACCATGGTCAACTCATGGTCAAACTTAGTCAAATTCGGTCTCCAAGACCTCCAAACGATGCAGAATGCGTTCTCAGACGTGTTTAACCACTTCTCAAATCAATTAACATGCTTCTAAACTATCAATGCTGACTTTTCTTGTCAAATTTCAATTTTAATCCCGAAGGGGGCATGGTATTGCACATCATTCAAAGTCTGTAAATCAAAATTCTATCGATCAAATCTATCAATATCTTTCATCAGTGATCAAGACAACAATCACGTCTAGTCGCTGATTCATCAAAAGTCCTCATCGCTCGGGGCAAATCTATCATCACTTGAGGCATATCAGATTCATCGATCCATATCAATCTGGTATTCTCTTAATCTTGTAATCTGTATCAGTTTTTGCAACCATCAGATCATAGTGTTATTTCCTTGGTTCTTCGGCAACTAAAGGATTCGGATGTGATACTTGCTAGTTCTGCTAAGACAATCGAGTCTAGAACGGGTCACTCACTTCTTATCAATCCTAAGGTTCAGAATCAGGCATTTTGACACTTTTTCGCAATCATAGGTTCATCGCTGCTATAGTGAATATTATCTTTGGTCATTCAAGACCTATTATCTCCATATCAATTCAATATCAATCAACTCCTATCTGAATATCTTTCAATCGGTTTCTATCTTGAGATCGGTTTATCTTTTGAATCAGTTTCATATCTTTATCACACACAGACTATCTTTGAACCACTACGCTTCGCACAGTAATTCAAAGAGGGGCAAAATGTAATACCCCAAAAATGGGCTATAAGTTCATTAATCTCCTACATCTTCAATTCAAATGAAATCGACATCAAAGTCCTAATCTAAGGCACATCTAAACATCATCAAATCTAATTGATTATCTTAAATTCTGCATCGGGGAATATTCCTAGTAATATTCCTAATTATCTTAATTATCTTTAATTTAATGATTATTTGGCGATAAATCACATTTATCCTAAGTTTGATTAATTGAATATTTTCATATTTAATTAATTAGATTTAATATTTGCCACTTAATTGTGTAATTAAATTTAATTCTATCTATTATTAATTGTATTATTTAATTTTGACAATAAATCAAAATTCCTATCTTTAATTGATTAAATTTTTATTTAATTAATTAAAGCATGTTGTCATTATTTAATAATATAATTTTTAATAAAAGTTTGGTAAAATAGTTAATTAACCCATAAATTAATTATTTTATTTTAAAAATCAGTTGAGTTGAGGATAAATCACTTTATTTATTTATTTAATTCTTAATTATTATGCATATTCAAAAGAAACAGTTAAACTCCAAATCAGAAAATCAATGCAAGTTATTGACTTCTTTGGAACTCAACATCCTTTTGGAGTTCAAAAAGCTGATCTAAACTCTAATTTGAGTTAAAAAGCTATTTTTGCATGTTTTTGCATGATTTTGAGAATTAACTATCTTTCATGATCAGATAACTCAAAAATCAAGATGAGTTAATTTGAGTGATTTATGGCTTTTCCCATGCACCTCCAAAGCCCTGGATTTCTATAAATTAAGGCTTTAGCTCTTCACAAATCATCTCATATTTTGCACAATCACGCTGGAGAATTGGAATTGAAGAATCAAAGCTCTAGCGAATCGACATTTTTGTGAGATCAATCTTATTTTTGCATTCATATTTCATATCATTGTTAGATTAGCATAGCATATCAGTTTTCAATAGCATTCATATCATATCAGTTTTTATCATTCTTATTGCATAGAAAATATCAAAAATATAGATTAATTGCATTTATTCCATATCTAGAATTGCATTCAAATCCTTCATTTAGGTGTCGTCTAGGTCACTGATCTTGATTACAATCTGAGAACATTAATCTCGCACCTATTAGAAGGCAGTAAATCGCTTGGTTAGATAGCTTTCAATTTTGCACGATTTTGATTTTTGCTAACCTCTAATGTTTTACTGAGTGTTGTGTCTACAGATCAGGTACAATTTTCACACACACAACTTCCACCTCCAATTACATTAAAGTGGGATGAAATCAATAGATTCAAACTCAATAGAATTGAATGCCAAATAGATTCCAGTCCAACTTGATTGAGATTAAAATGACCTTTGGAAATATGTGAATTAGATACAATATCTAGGGCTAATGGTGCAAAAATGATAGCAAATAACATACACAAGAAGTTTCAAATTAGGTATGCATACATAATGTACAGATCTGGAAATGTGAAACACAAAGTGATCTATGTTTGAAATTCAGACTTGAAAATGGAGGACATTGGAAATTGTGGGTGCTCTTGTCCAAGAGTGTAAGATGCAATCAAAATATATACTTGCAAATTAGGGTGTTGTTTTGAATCTCTCCTAGAAGTTTTGTAAAGTTTCAAAAGGATTACCATTATTTGTATCTTTTTGTCTTTGCAAAAGCTGGTTCAGTATGTCTTTGTCCCCTCTTCCTAAATCTATATTTATTGTCTCTAGATCTTGCCACCCACACATGAAAAAGAGATAAAATATTGTTGGATTGATAGGGCTTTCCCTATGTCAAACCTCAAGTTGGAACTAACCCTTGAATTGAAATTGATAAATTGAAAAGGAAGCTCTAAAGTAGAGTGTTGAATGTTATAACTCAAGCTTGTCGCAATTGATGATGGTTGATAATGCAATGCTCTTTGAATGTGATCAAGAAAAAGTACAAAGTTGTGTCACACTTTAGGCTTAGTTATTAGGGTGGCTGCAAGAAGTTGAGTCCCACTTTTGGGCAAAAAGTGGAAGTGTTTTCCCTTTTTTTCAAATTTCCCGTCAATTGATGTCTAAATTTGAGGCACTTAGAGATTGAATCTCAAAAAACTAGTTCTCAGAGTCTAATTTTCAAATATGTAATTTATTTAAATACCCACATGGTATAAATTTATTTTTAGTAGGAATGTTTAAAACCCATGTTTTCAAAATGCCTGTTTTAGGTCCATACCATGGCCGTGTACGACCAACATATTTTGACCTAAATAAATGAATTTTTGCATCTTCTTCTGGGGAAATATACCTAACACACCAAAGATTGATAAGCATATTTTTCCTTTTTTTATTGACTATATTTTTTAATTAATTTTTAATTGACTATAAAACACATTTTTAAAACCTCTGGTGTATGACAACCATAATTTCATGAAAATTTCATATTCTTTAAATTTATTTATTTTTTTATCTTCAAGAGAATTGTATGTAGATTGATGTCGCATAATTTATTTTCCAAAAAACCTAAAAACAAAAAAGTTATTAAAGATTTAGTGAACCTCACTATTTTACATTTAGGTACCACTTTTAACTAATAAATAATACAAAAATAATAAAAATAATCATATCACTATTAAATTCACATTTTTAAAATCTGGATAGTGAGAACTCTAATGGGTTTTTGTTTCGTAAAAAATACAATGAGGAAGGCCCTCAAAATATTACGACAATGCAAAAATCTGGCATTCCAGTGCCTTAACCATATTTTTGGAGGTCAAGGCATAGGCTTGGTTTCACCAAGCCTAAACCAAACCTATTTTGAAATGAAATCTGAGGCGGATATGTGTTTCCTGCTCATGTCTTAAGAAACGGGTGCCTGTTATTTAAATTCAAAAAATGGGCACCTGTTTCTTTAAAAAAAATCAAAGTGTTAAAATGCATTTTTAGTAAAAAAAAAAAAAAGAAACAGGCAACTATTTTGAAAAAAATGGGCACCCATTTTTTGAATTTCGAATCAGGCTCTCGAACCTAAATCGGGTGCCCGTTTTCTGAAAATGGGTGCACATTTCAAGTGGCATCTTCCAATTCTACAAGACTTCCACTGAATTGGCACCCAACTTCTTGCACTTACCCATTAGCACAAGTGAATTTAAGTATTTGTAACTATAAATTGATTTTGATAAACCATATGATCTAGATAGATTCATTCTAGCTAAGTTAGATATAGCCACAACTTTTACAATAGGAATTGTCTACTAAATGCATATTGTATACCACTTTGGGTCCAATTACCAAAAAAATAAAACTATTTGAAAAACTCAAAATTTTAACAACTATTACTTTTATAAATAATATTTTTTAAAAATATTAAAATGCCCTTTTTTAAATCTATAAGTGGAGTTTTCAAAAATATATATCTTTTAATATTTTAATTACTTTTTATATTATATATATATATATATATATATATATATATATATATATATATATATATATATTGATATTTAAATAGCTAATTAACACTAAAATATAAGGTTGATTATATTGTCAAGGAAAAATACTAAAAAAAATAAAATAAAAAAATGTAGTAGAAAAGAATCTATGTCAAGATTATATAATTGTTTTCTACTTTGGATAAATAATTTTAAAAATGGGTGATATCAAATAGAAATAGCTATATTTGAGCACGTGTAGATTTTAAAGAAAAAATATGTCCATGCACTAAAGTTTCAAGTTATCAATTCTCATAATGAAATTAAAGAATAAATGATGAAATTTAGTATATAAAGTGTGATTCTCCATGTAACCTTAATTTCAGTTATTTTATAAAAAAGTATATATAAATTTTTATTTTATTTTTTAAGTTATGAACATAAAACACACACACATTATGGGTGTGTGTCGGAAATAGGAGAGATAAATACTGAGAGGGGAGGGGTGAATCAGTATCCACTAAAACTTTTACTTAGATCCCTTCAATACTGAATATGTAAATTGTATTTACCGATCAAAATAACTTGCATGAAACAATTACATAGATAACTTGTGAAAGTAAATAAACATAAACTCATCAATGTAATCACATAACACAAGTATTTTGGTAACGCAAAAACCCTTGTAAGAAGGTAAAAACTGCAGTGGGGATGACACCCACAAATTCTTCACTACTGCAGATAGAAAAGTGTTTGCCTATTAAGGCTACAATTGTGATCACTTCTGGTGATCTTACCCTATTAGGAGTAACAAGTTAGATCAGCTAGATCTACCTAGTTATAGGATTTAGCAACACAATTAAGTGTGCACTCGGTTAAGAGATTTACAATAGGATTGTTAAATCCACTCGGTTAGGAGAATTTGATAACTCTATTACAGTTGTTAGAAAGCAATAAAAAAGTGTATCTTCTCTGATTGACAACTATATTTGTCTGATACAGATCATCTAAATACTGTTTATATATCACCTTGCATGTGTAGATTTTCTTCTCTGTGATGCTCGGTTGCCTTGTTAGTTCCGAATACTTTCTCTGAATACAATTCTGCTCAGTTCTGTTTGTTCTTCTTGGTTCTGTCTGATAACATTTAGACTTCAAGTAGGCAATAGCTTCAAGTGCATACAACAATATTCAACCACCTAAAATGATATGAACACACTGAATTTATAGTGTTCTGGTTTTGCCACTTAAGCAAAAATTAGGTTAAGCAAAATTGATAACCCTAACATCTACGATGTACAAAAATAGTTAAGATCAAATCTTTACATTGAGATTCTCATCACATTTAATGAGTATCTATACATTATATGCTTCCTTGATCTTTCTTACACGTGTGTCGATCTGTTGTAACCATCTATCTTGAAAATTGTGCCTTCACTGATTCTTAGACCATTTCTGTTTCCCTCGGTAAATGCTTGTCTAGATTGCTTAGTGTTGTCTGGAAGACTCCGTGTATACTAACCATCGGTGTCAGTGTGTATTGTGCTCGGTAGATTGTTTGATGCTTCAATGATTACTGTTAACTGACTCTTCTGTGAAGCATTACCGACTTCCCTGTCTCCTTGTATTTACCGACTAGTGCAGTATAGATAACCGACTAATGATTTTGATACTAAGTGACAATAAATGCTCAATAGAGATAACAATATCCCCCTTTGGCATTAGTATCAAAACAAAAAAAATGTATATACACAAATCCTTATATCTCCTGATATATACATATACAAAATTGCTTAAGTACAGTAAGTACTCCCCCTTACAATAATCTCGGTAGTGTGTAAAGTATACAGAGCTATATATCAAAATGAATATCTATTGGCATATATATTTTCTTTCCCCCTTTTTGAGATTAATGCCAAAAATAGAATGTATACTTACAACTTATCAAAAATATATAGTTGTGCACGCATATCCATAACATTATCCAACACAAAGAATTCCAGTGTGAATACAAGTGTTTGTGCCTTGCCGATATGCTGATCAAAAATCTTCAGGTGTAAAATGAGTTCTTTCTGCAACTCTGTAACCTGGTCTATTATTTGCTCTCCTTTGTTGCTGAGATCGGTAATCAACCGCCTGATTTCATGTATCCTTAAGATATGCTTTGATAAGGTTTGGTGCTCGGTTGATGCTTCTTGTGTGCATGCTAAAATTTTTGTCTCAAAGTTTTTTATTTGTTCACTGATCTCAGAAGTGAACAAGTCAGCATGACACAATTTCAACAAGGTCTAATAAATATAACTTGTAATTATCTGAGAGTCGGATATTACCTTTGATAACTGTACCTTGTTTATTGCCACCTCTTGGCATAGCTTCTCAGCAAGTTTATCATGTACTTTTCTCTCAATTCTTTCTTCCATCCTTTTCTCCAAATCAATATCTGGCTTCTGGATTTGTTCTGTAAGTGTAGCTAGTTGGTCCATAATAGGTTTGTTCTCATCAACATCTGCATTAGGAATGACCTATTGTAGAATGTCTCGAACATCAGTGAGTATTTCATTGTTCTTTTTGGTTTGTTTCAGCTTCTCTTGAGTTGCCTTCCTTTGACATAACTCCCCATATTTCCTCAATTCTTTAGGGCTAAGGGTTCTTGGATCACAGTGAGGGATTTCTATGATCTCATCAATAGTAACTATCCCTTTTCCTTTTTTCTTCTTCTTGTTTCCAAGAGGTGAGCTCCTTAATACTATTGCAGTATCTTCATCCTTTGGAGTCTCCTTCCCTGTAGACACAGTTTCATCCTTCTTTGCTCTTCGGTGCTCATAGGTTGAGCATCGGTAGTTGTGTCTGGAGGGTTCACCTTTGTGTTATCATCGGTATCCTTTTTTTCATCTGTATCCTTAGGTTCTGTGGACTATGCCTCTATAGTAGGTTGATTTGTATCTGCAATTTGCTGAGTGTCTTGTGTATCTTGTGTAACTTCAGCATCCTTATTTTCTTCTTGTTTCTTCTCCTCGGACGCAATCTTAGAAATAAGTTCTATAGCCTCAGCTAGAGTCAGTAGATTTCCCAGTAGTGATGCTGTCTCATTATCCTTCAATGGTACTATAGTTACATCTGTGTCATCTTAATCATCAGGATCACCATATGTAATGTCTTGAATAAAAACATCATCATCCATTCTGTTCATTAGTTGTATGTCAACTTGTTCTAGTGCTTCTTGTGATATATTCACCTTTGTGGTGTCCTCAGTGATATCAATTACCTCGGTAACCAATATACCAGAGTCTAGTACCTTCTTTCCCTTACCAGTATCCATGTAAATGCCTTTATCTTTTGAATTTTGTCTCTTCCTAGACAGGTTTAGAAACGCTTCCTGTTTAGCTTTCTCTTCTGCTTTCAAAATAGATGTCCACAATGAATCACATTCGACATCCATGTCACCTAATTTTTCATCCAATATTTGCAATGCCTGATGTTTGACTAAAAATCTTTGTTGGTACTTTGTCAAATATTCATTTGCTTCACCAAAGCTCATAGTTGTAGCAATACAAACTAATGACCTTTCTCATTTCCTTCTCTCGGTTTCTAGTGTAGTAGCCCATTGCACATTGATTATGTCATCTAGTTCTTTTGGTAATTGACAGGAAAATTCCATCGGTACCTGTTTGAATTTGATCATCATCTGAATGATAGCATGTTCTATCTTCATTTTATCTTCTGTTGACATTTTGTTATATTTACATAATGCTAGATCATTAAGATTTCCATTCTCTATTATTTCTTCTATCAATTCATCAAGAGTACTATCCTTATGCTTTACAATCTTGAATTGATTCTGATCATCTTCAATCTCTTTAGTGTCATCGGTAGCAGGGGCTCATTTTGCCTTCTTCTTCGGTGCATCAGCTGCTACCCTTGTCTTTCTTTTCTCATACTTCCTTGTTGGTGTAGCTGCCCTTCATTTTTCCTGTCTTTCCTCTAGTGGTGATGTAGTAGCTGCAGAAGACCTTGTCTTCATTCCCTTTCTTACAGATACCTCTTCTATTTATTTATCATTGGTAGAAGGAACCGATGCATCATCAGATTCAATTTCTTCACTTTCATATGGTTTATCTGCTAACTCTAGCAAACCTTCGATTGCAGTGTCAACTGGTGTTTCATTAGAATTAGGTGCTTTACCATACTTGGCTTCCAAATCTTTTCTCATTTTCTCCCCTCGCTTTGACATCTTACTGATAACTATGTCGGTATCAATTCTTGATTTAGCCTCTTCGTAGGTGCCGAACCTACTGGCAGTGATGTCAATCGGTAACACTAGCAATGCATTTATAGATTTCACTGTGAAATCATGACTTATTTCATATCCCATTGGTGCTAGCCACTTTGTTCTGGGCTCTACAACCTTTATCATGCAATGATCTATGCTCACAACAAAAAAAATATCATCTTCAAATTTCTTTATCAACTCTCTCGGTATTCTAATCCATTGATGCATTCGCTACTGAAATTATTTGAAGTAGGCATCAAATTCTGAGTCCATCTTATCTCTGAGCTTCCCCATAAACTCATTTATTTTGCTGAGTGATCGGTTTGTCTTGCTCCCATACTACTTTACCGATACCGGGGATGAATTTCTATATGTAAAAGAATAAGAAAACAAGTAATGACCCAAACTTACAAGTGTTTGATTTCTTGGACCTTATTACCTTCATGTTATCTATAAGATGATGAAGCAAGATATCAACTAGATCAACTTGTTGATCTTTCTTCACAATTATGTACTCCATGTCCACAGCATTCGTCGGTACATTGTTCAATTGACTAGATTGAAATATCCTGTAACCTATCACATGTGTGGCGAACTTGATTGTGGGATCCTTAATATTTCCAATTTTCAGTGCTCTACCGTCCCATTGAGCTCTGATGTTCTTTTCAACATCTGGTCTTGATGATCTGTGAAATGCTTTTGCCTTGTCAGAAGTAGGATAACCAGTAACCAGGTACTTATCATTTTCCTCGTGACCTTGGTCGGTCTATCTAGCCAAAACTTCCCATCATGGAATTTTCTCAATACTATCCTTATCCATTCATTCATAAATGAATGCAAAAAATGTCGAATGCCCAATAGTCCAACATCTTCAAGTTTTTGATATTTTGGTTTCACTTTTCCTTCAAGATCACAAACATTCTGAAATGCGACAACTGTCTCAAAGTTCCAAACTTCACTGATTTTGCAATGAATGTAGGCCCTAACATCCTCTGTCAACAAAACCCTATCTAGTACGCTTGAAAATGCACCCATTGAATCCATTTTAGATGTAACCCTAGGATGCGGCTTAAATTTACCCTCAGCAAAGTGTGTCCTAACAATCAATTCTACTTCCTCCTCAACTTGTTGCAATTTTTCAACAGTAGATGTAGATGCCATCAAAATAAACTAGGGTTTCGGTGAACAATAAGAGCACAGGTGTATAGATAGCTAAAAAACCTACTTGAGTCATCAAAGAATGTCATCGGTTCAATGCGATAGTGGTTTGAATCTCTCTGAAAATATTTAGCTCAAACTCTGGTCACGCTGAAAATCCATTCTCTAATGCTCGCAATGTAAAAATGAACTTGATTTCTCGAGTATTTATAGACTTCTACAAATTCCTGCTCAAACATTTGTAATAAATGCATGACCTTACTTCGAAGTGCGAAATAGCTATCAACTTGGTTAACATACGATATCATCGGTTTGCATTGTTTCCTCGGTTAACCTTGCATAACGATTACAGAATAGTAACCCATTCTTGGTCTTGCTTTTGCCGACTTTATAACATTGTTAGCTCATGGAATATAAACCATAATGCATCTTCATTCATGCTGATTTGGTATTAATACATCATATATGAGGAACTGTATAAAAAATATGATCTTTTAAAATATCAATCCCGTTCATACCTCTGTCACCTTAAGTGGAGTTATCGATGTCACCCAGTCCAGTGGATGAGGTTTCACTGACAATGTTACTTGATTTAGCAGTCTCCGTTGTTGACTTCTTCCACATAGTATTTCTCATCTTCATGATATCTGCAATGGTGTATCCACTCTCGAATACATGATCTTCATCTAGTGCACGTTCTTTACAATCTTTGCTTACATGACCTACTTTGTGACAGTGCATACAGGCCATTCGGGTACTTGCCCAATATCTAGAATTTCTTATCCAATGTGCCCTATAACAATTAGCAGCTATATGTCCATACCGATCACATGCAATACAACTAGTCCATGTATTATAATCCCATACATAAGAGTTACCTTGTCTTTTCGGTTGATATGGCTTCTTCTGAGTTTGCTGCTTGGGAGTCCAAACTTGTTTCATCTTTGCTTTGCATTCACTTGCAGTATGTCCAAGTTTGTTACAAGTGTAACATATCTTACCAGCAGTGGTCTTTTTAGTGTTGTCCTTTTGTCTAGATCTACATTCATGTGCTTGATGCCCATACTTTCCACAGTAATAACAATAACCATTAAATCTTGTAGTAATAGTAGGTGGTTTACCTTGAGCTTTGCTTCTGCATACATTTGAAGTGTGTCCAGGTTTTCCACAGTGATAACAAGTAATTATTTTCAATTTCTAACCTTGATTGGTGTTGGCCTCTTGTTTTGATGATTCACCTTCACTAGTGTAACCTATACCAGCTCTACTTCCAAATTTTCTCTGATTATCTAGGAAATCATCAATCTTCTTGGAACTTTCTTTAGCCAATCTTTTCATCTCATTGTGTTGTTGATTTTTTAGGTCATTTCTCAATTTTTCATTTTCTTCTCTCAATCTTGCAACATCTTCTAGATTCCTTGATAATTCACCATTGATTCGGTTTACTTCTTGATTTGCAATCAATACCTGATTTGACACTTGAAAGTGATGATCAGTAAGCCTTTGTATTTCACTTTCTTTATCTTATAGTTGTTCAATCATTAGTCTTTTGTCTTCAATGGCTAGGTTTCGGTCTTGTTCAGCTTGTCTTGCATTGTTCATTATCTCCACCATTCTTACCATTTGTGATTCTTGTCCAATCTGAAGTGCTTTTATCTTATCAGATAGATGTTGATTCCTTTCAGATAAATCATTGATTGTACTTTCAGATCCATCAAAGATGCTTCCTGAGATAGATCCAATATGATCAAATGCATCTTCAAAAGGTTCTTCATGATAACCAATTTCATTCTGAGCAATTGCAATATTCTTTCTTTGTACCAGTAATTTCTTCAATTCAGCCTTGGCATTCTTGTACTATTCTACAAACATCTGTAGTTGTAGTTTCTTATTCTCAATAGATTTGTCAAGTTTGTACCTCTCCATGATTCAAATCTTTACCCTTCAGTGGTTAAACTGTTCAACAAGAGAACTACACTCTGATACCAATTATTGGAAATAGGAGAGATAAATACTAAGAGGGGAGGGGTGAGTCAGTATCCACTAAAACTTTTACTTAGATCCCTTCAATACTGAATATGTAAACTGTATTTACCAATCAAAATAACTTGCATGAAACAATTACATAGATAACTTATGAAAGTAAATAAACATAAACTCATCAATGTAATCACATAACACAAGTATTTTGGTAACACGGAAACCCTTGTAAGAAGGTAAAAACTATGGTGGGGATGACACCCACAAATTCTTCACTACTGTAGATAGAAAAGTGTTTTCCTGTTAAGGCTACAATTGAGATCACTTCTAGTGATCTTACCCTGTTAGGAGTAACAAGTTAGATCAGCTAGATCTACCTAGTTATAGGATTTAGCAACACAATTAAGTGTGCACTCAGTTAAGAGATTTACAATAGGACTGTTAAATCCACTCGGTTAGGAGAATTTGATAACTCTATTACAGTTGTTAGAAAGCAATAGAAAAGTGTATCTACTCTAATTGAAAACTATATTTGTCTGATACAGATCATCTAAATACTATTTATATATCACCTTGCATGTGTAGATTTTCTGCTCTGTGATGCTCGGTTGCCTTGTCAGTTGTGAATACTTTCTCTGAATACAATTTTGCTTGGTTCTGTCTATTCTTCTTGGTTTTGTCTGATAACCTTTAGACTTAAAGTACGCAATAGCTTCAAGTGCATACAACAATATTCAACCACCTAAAATGATACGAACACACTGAATTTATAGAGTTCTGGTTTTTTCTCTTAAGCAAAAATAAGGTTAAGCAAAATTGATAACCCTAACATCTACGATGTACAAAATTAGTTAAGATCAAATCTTTACATTGAGATTCTCATCACATTTAATGAGTATCTATACATTATATGCTTCCTTGATCTTGCTTACTGTGTGTCAATCTATTGTAACTGTCTGTCTTGAAAATTGTGCCTTCACTGATTCTTAGACCATTTCTATTTCCCTTGGTAAATGCTTGTCTAGATTGCTCGGTGTTGTCTAGAAGACTCAGTGTCTACTGACCATCAGTGTCGGTGTGTATCGTGCTTGGTAGACTGTTTGATGCTTCAGTAATTACTATTAATCGACTATTCTGTGAAGCATTACCGACTTCCCTGTCTCCTTGTATTTACCGACCAGTGTAGTATAGATAACCGACTAATGATTTTGATACTAAGTGACAATAAATGCTCAATAGAGATAACAGTGTGTGTATAGATATATACACACATATACATATATATACATACGCACACGTGCTAGCTTAAATCATTTCAAAATTCAAAACATAAATGTCACATTTGTGATTCGATTTAAAAAGTTGAATCAACATTAGCCATTTCCTTTATAAAAATGTGACACGACTTTGTACTTTTACTTGATCACATGTTTTTATACATGAACATGACATGAAAAGATATAAAGGAGATCGATAATGAAACATGATTGCATGAATATTCTTGTAACTCGTCACTCCATAATGCTTAAATCTAAAGAGCTTGAAGGATGTGATGTCACCTTGATATGAGTGGATGCTTGTGGTAGTGAATTGTGAATGATTAATGGTGTTATGGAAATGAAGTGAAAGAATGCTCTTATATAGAGTTCTCGAGGTATTTCATAAATTAGGTTGAGCTCCAATGATCATTTAAGGCATCGGGATTGCGGACAAACTAGAAGAAACCAAGCACTAATATACTAAATATTGGGCCCATCTTGGAGGGACAATGACCCTATAAGCGCCAATGTCCTCCCAAAACAAGGTGAACAAAGTGTGATCTATGTCCACTCAATCCCAGGATAGAGGTTTAGATCACCATGCAAACATGAGACATTAGTTTTGCAGTATAATGACCATAAATAGGCTTGGATAAGAGTTGGGATAAAACACACTAATCATAGTAATTTTTAGTGGCTAATATTCACTAATTGGCTAATTTTGGAAATTTGAGAATCCAAACTTGGCTAATAATTCAAAATTTAGGGCAACCTAAATCGCCACATTTTTACAAAATTTTGGTTTATAAATATTTAAATTGCAAAATAATTTATTTTATAAGACACTTGAACTCAAAAATTCATCACAATATTCGATACATGATTAAATTTGATTCGCCATAATTTTATAAGTTATTGTAGAAATTTAAATTAATTCTTCAATAATATATCATGATTATTAGTTAATGTAGGGATCTATCACAAACTTTAGTTGCAATTATTGACTTAAAGTATATTCTAGTGACCCTCATTAGATTCTATGAGGTAAAAATGTTACTATTTGGTTTGTAATGCTTATGGGAGCTAAAATTTCTTTCGGATTGTTGATCTCAATATAAATCAATGGTCTTGAAGAAATTTTGGGCCCCATTAGTATTTAAAAATATCAATACATTTGCCTCACATAATACAATGAGGTTATTAAATTATATTTTAAATAAATGGTAGCAGCTAATTATTACAGAGTCTATTGTTTAAACCCATCAAAGATTTCCACATTAAGCCTAATAATTTTCTATAAGAATTATATTTTTTTAAATAGAAGTATTCACCATGGTGATTAATTTATTTATTTATATTGTTATTAAAAAATAAGATTCACCAATATTTTTTACTAAAAAATATTATTAAAAAATAATCGCCAATAAGAATACTTTTTTTTTTTTCAAAAAATTTGAGAGGTTCGCCAATAGAATTTTATTTTTTTTAAGAAAATGAAAGATTCACCAATATTTTATATCTTTTTTAAGAGGGAGGTTTCTTAAAGTTATCCCTAACACTAATGTAAGGGCACCAAAAGTAGTATAAAATTGTACACAATTACAATTTATGGCACTACAATATGATGTGATAAAAGATTGATATCTGAAATTCTATACTAGATCATGGATTATATAATGGAGATAACTAAATTTTGAGAATTAGATTGTCTAGAATAGAATTGTAACAACAATTATGTCTTCTCATCAATGTGATCTTATCTGCATAAAATGTTTGATTGGTGCTATTTGTAACAAGTGCCACATAGTGGCCAAGTACTTGCCTTTAGTAATTAATTTTAATTTTAATTTTTAATATAAATTTAATCTTAATTTTCATAAATTTATTATAATATATAAGATATTTTAATTAATTATATAATTATAATTTTTTATATAATGATAATTGTAGTAATAAATAATTTTTAAAAGTATAATTATATAAACAATTATTGATTGCAAATTATAATTAATTTAAACCTTAATTTTAATTTTATTTGTAAATATAACAATAGTGCTAATTTTATTTTATTGATATATATTTTTTATTACATATGATTAATATTATTGTATATATAATATTGTATTATTATATTATACATAAATTATAATTATAATATAATATATTTAGAATGTATAATAATTATAAATATAATATTATAATTTTAATTTATATTATAATCTATATTATAATAATAATAATATATAATAATTTATCTTAGAAGATTATATAATAGAAATATATATTATTTTTATTTAACATTTCCAATTAATTATAAAATAAAATATTTATTTACTATGTTTAATTTAAATTATAATATTTTGTAAGGGAAAATATATCACACATTTGTTTACCTAAATATTTATTAATGCATAATTTACATATAATAAATTTTAAAATATTTTTGAAAAATGTATAAATGAGAATAAATATATATTATATTATATCATATATTTACAATATTTTTATTTACATTAGAAAAAGTGAGTTATATACTAAAATAAACTCATGTAATATAATTTAAAATTTAAAAATTTTAATATACAATTAATATAAAAAAAAAAAAAAGATTAATGCAAATCCTAATTAAAGATAGAAACAAAAAACTGTTTCCAAGTGGAAAATTATGCAATATGGAAGGAGCAATGCATTTTTCATTATATTAAATATAAAGTGTGCGTGGTAAATTTTAATTGGTTCACTCCTGTAATAAGACTTCAAATGATTTAGCCAATCAAATGATAGAAAAATGATTTCTATAAATTATAAAGTTAAAAATATTGCATCTAACTTTACAGAATATGAAATTTATTACAAAATAAAAAATCTAAAAAATTCTAATTGGCCTAAACAATTTTATTTAATCACTAGTTAACACTAAAAACTCAAAAACGGATGCAATAGTACTTGCTTAGCCTATCGGCAAGTACTAATAAGAAAAATAGGGGTGGTACTAAAGAGCAGAGTTTGCTATCCTAGGGAAGAATTTGAGGATTTTTGTGCATCTTAGTCAAGCCTCAAGACAAAAGAGTCGTTGAAAATAAAAGAGAGAGGATTAGGTGGCAAAGAAACTCAATATGTCAATGAATTAATGCTAAAATATTTCTACAATCTATAATTTGTATGATGATGCTTCTAAATTAGACTATGTGCAAACTTTTTGATCAAATAAATGTCAAAATAATTATTGAATTTATTGATCAAACGATATACAAATGATCTAGCATAGTATCTTTGATTGTGTAACTCTAGATAAATGAATGTACTTGATTTTCAAATTACTGCACCGATAAGTAACAATCAAATACTAAGAATATTAGCCTTAAAATAAGAAAAGTCAAAAATTTCAACCAAACACAACTTCACCACGAATCTTATTGAAAGAAGATAAACTAAAATAGAAAATTTAAAAACTAAATAAGAAAATTCTAAACAAATTGATGTACTAAATACATCAAAACAACTAACTTAAACTCTAGAATCTACATCCAAAATATCAATAAAAAACAATGTGATTAGTTCAAACGTGCTTTCTCATAAATGAGAAGCAAGAATAGAAGATGGGAAAAAATGACATCATCATTACTTGGATAATTAAAGACTTTTAGGGCTACGTTGAATATTTCAGGGCCCACAAAATGTCGTTGTGATGTTAGGTTCTTAATAATTATATAAGTCATCGCGTCCTTATTCATCTAACCATTTAGTACTAAAACAAGTTCTATTTTGTCAAAGTTTACGATTACATTTTCCCCTTACGACAAAATCAATCCCCCTCCGAAACACATATACTGACAAAATAAAGGAATCGTGACCTTATTTTAAAATTAAAATAGATTTTATTATTATTATTATTATTATTATTAAATCATGTTATATTAACCAAAGCATGTTAAAACATTGGCTTGATAAAATCAATTAGTTTAAAGATGGTAGGACTAGTATTATAAGATAATGAATGTTAATATGGACATTTTTTATATAAAGGGAATTTTTGTCACATTCATTGTATTTATATTATGGAGGGTGTCGTTTATTAGTTCTGCTTATGGCAGGTAAATTTATGGAAATTTCTCATTTGACCAGTCAACTAATCTTTTAGTCAACCAATCAGCTTTCTAGATTTTTTAGTTTATTTCTATTTTGCAAAGGTTTGATAATTTTAACACATTTTAAGAATTTAAATAATATTATTTATTGACAATTTTATTTGCTGTGAGGGAAAAAGGCAATGAGAAAAATAAAATTTGTTTGAAAAAAATCAATTAAATTTTAGGCCTTTTCTGATGCCGGCTAGAAGTTAATACTGACAAAGTATAGCCAGTGAGAGGTTTGGCACGAATGCCCACATCCACTGACGAGATTGAAAGGGTTGAGCCAGCGAACAGCTTCCCACTGAACGCCCATAGCCAGTGAGGAGTTTTGTCAAACACATGTGCAGGCCTCGTGGGTTATGCCACTATGCTCTGGCAACAAAACAATGTCCTTCCCCTCATAGAAAACGGCCTTAGAGAAAACTGCCAAAGACAAGTATATATGCAGTAGTGGTCGCCCACATTATGAATCCGACTAGAGAGTTTCTCTGTGCTGGCAGAGGTGTGTGGAGATTGAATCTTCCTTTTGTTACCAAAAAAATATGTTCCCTCCCGTTCTGTTCTGTATGATTTATATTTTTAAAATTTCTACCAAGACGTATTTATATTGGTTTAACAGAAGACGAAAAAGAAACTCCAATAAATAAAATTATTTATTTTTTTCATATTTACAGTAGAGTTACTGAGGTACTGTTGAAACTTTATTTCAAATTTGAAAATGGTATCATTTGAAACTATATTTTTGAGTTTTTGATGTCTTAAAATAGATGATTTTTTTAAATAAGATTTTTATTTTATAAAATCATATAAACATTTATATTTTATTTTTGTTTGACATTTTCAAAACTCATTTTTTGTATTTATTGTTATTATGTGGTAATGAAGTCAAAATATCAGATATGCATCTTTGGCATTAAAGACAATTTAAGGAAATAAAAAAGAAAAAACTATTTCATAAATGAAAAATAGTTTTTCCCAACATGTATAAATGAATTATAAAAGCTAATAAATAGAATCATAAAGTTTGTTACAACATCTAGTAGAAAGTGTAAATAAATAAAAAAATTAAGTTTGTGTTTTGATGTCGCAGTCTTTTCGAAGCTATGTTTTGCTTTCATATTATATTGTGCAGTATAATGGAAATCAAAACATTGATTTTACACTCTCTATTTGGCATAGAGGTGCTGATATGAGCAAGCAAGCGTTAATCTTAGAAGTTGTACAAGTTGGATTTGATTTCTTTAGTTTGCATTGAATACCACTTTTAACATACAAGGATTTTTAATTAGATCCATACTAATGGATTCATTGAATCCAATCTTTTTAATTCTTCAACAAATTATAGCAAACAATTTTATTTTATTTTTAAACAAAAAATATGCCTCTACCTTATCCTATGTCAATTACGTCACTTTTTTTAATAATTGAATTAACAATCACTTACATTAACAACAACATTTTAGTTAATAAATTTTAAATTTCTAATATCAATTTTATTTTCCAATTGATTTTACTATTGTCTAATATATTTATTATATTTTTAATTTTTATTTAGAAATTTTAAAAAATTTAACAATTAGTTTTTAATTAATTATTTATTAATTTAATAAACTTAAGTTTTTATTATTAATTTTTCATAACTATTATTTTTATAAATATTTTAATTTTATATATTTTCACTTTACATTTACTAAACATTCTATCACAAAATTTTAGGCACTCGTTCTACCTTCATGAATATGGATTCACGAGACAATAAATTACAAAGATATTGCTAAACTCACAACAAACTAGCTAATTTTTTCTATCCACACTATCTTATATGCAATCTCAATCCACTTAATCTACACGTACAAGCATTACACAATAGGCAGGAACTTTGACGCTTGCATAGCTTGTTATTGAAAGAATTTTTATGTTACATGTGAGAGAAAATTTTTGAAAAGAAAGAATAAAAAAGGTTCTAGTTATTATTTGGTGTGATTTTTTTAAATTATGGTTTATTAAAACTATTTCTAATTAGTCTAACAATAATTAAAAATTATAGAGTTAATATTGACTAATCATAAGAGATTGGACAAAAATAAAACATAAATGAAAATAGGAAAACTATTAGGCATTGAAAAGGAAATGGTCAATAAGGAAGAGGATGTAGATGCACTTTTCCAAAGAGGTTTACTAATAAGTATTTTTTTGTAAATGTTTACGATCAAAATAACAACGTGACAAGGGTGTTGTCCCTTACAAAAGATCAGCACAAAGGGTGTGACTACTACGTAAGGCAATTAGAACCAAATATAGCATCAACAACAAAAAAACAACTTCCAAAGAAACGTACAATAGAAGTAACAACAAACTACCAAAAAAGCAATTAACAACAAAAAATAATGGGTACAAAAGGACCTGGCAAAACTAAGTGTGGTCAGGCTATCTAGGGGCATGCCATACACTACTAAAGACCTTGCCTCAATCTTCTTCGATAAAATTGAATAGTTCTCGGTCTTCCTCCCCCTTGTCACTCCCAATAATCCCCTATTGTAGGAGGTAGAGTGATGTTGCAAAGCTATGCATCACTCTCCAATTGAAGCGAGCAACATTCCTCATAACTATCTAAAAAATAAATCCTGAGGAGGTCCACTTCCATTTTTAGTGACGTTACTTCAAAGGAAAGTGAAAGATACCCAATCCATCCCGTCTCATTGTGTGGGTGTCCTTTAGTTCTTTAGCCTTGAGGTTGTATGATATGTGACTAATGTTGTCACTCTTTACATCTCAGTTATATCTCAAGGTATCATCATGTGACTTTCTTCTTCAATCTCCTCATAAACCCTCTCCCTAACGACCACATTCCTCTTAACTTGTGTCCAATATGTTCTATTCTAAGGGGCCTTCTCATAGAAAACATCACTTGAAGCAACTCAATCTTCAAGCTTTCTCCTTTTCCATATGAGGTCATCATTTTTGTTCACATGCCTCTTTGCCAAGTCCAGATATCCTCTTCTATTAGTAACATGTCTACCAACAAGACTATCTTTGTCCTATGTGACCATGGTCCTTGTTAGCTTGTGGATATACCCTTATGAATTGTTCATGCCCCTACCTATACTATTGACTCTAGCAACCAGCTCCACCCTCCCACTTTTGGAAAATTCAAACTGATTCTGACTGGAAATTTCTAGCATGTGATGGGGTTTAAACGCATAAGATGAGAGGTGGATAATCTACCTCCTCCCATACGACATAATAAAAAATTCATACAAGCTAAGTCTTGAGTACCTCATATTAGAAGTGTACGGTTGTATCTTAAAGTGGAAGCCGACATTATAAAAGTGTTGCATTTGTAGCTTTTTCCATGTTTATGAATTCTTGTGCCCTAAAGATTAGCACACTTTAGGTAGGGGTCCCATGGAGGGGGCTTAGGCTCTATTTTTAAGAGCAAGAGGTCCCATGAGATTTGCTTTTTCTAGTTATAGGATTAATTATAATCTTTTGCAAGAAAATAGGAGACCCTACTTTTTAGGTCTCAAAAATTGAGCGAGTGAAAATAAGGTGGGACTAGAAATTGTCACACCAACTTAAGAGAATTTTTTACCACATGCCTTGATGTTTTACTAGTTTAATTTCTCACTAGAAACAAATAAATCCTGCCAAAAATAAATTTGACAGGGAAAATGAATTTTTTACCATTTTTTATATCTTTATGCATTCCAAAGAAGCTACACAGAATATATCTTAAAGAAGTTGAAAGAGAACCAAATACACTTCTATATTTATACAAGTTATTATATAAAGTTTATTTTATGTATTTTGGAATCTGCAAATTTTTGTGTGTAACTCTCTATCAAAGATTTCATTATTCAGGCATTTTCTGAGATTTTGTATCTACCATGTCAAAAAAAATTCTTTTGTTGCATTATGCTTTGATCTACTCATAGACTAGTTTAGATAAAAGCATTGGAAAAAATGGTTCACAATTTTTTTTTAAATTTCCAGCATGACAATTTATGTAAAATCCTTTTTCATCTCTCATAAAAAAGAATCAGTAAATGATATAGAACATCAAAACAAGAAATTTATCATTTCATTTATTATGAAAAGCTTAATACACATCAATAGGGAAAATTATTGATATGAGTGATGATTGTTTTAAAATCCAACAATTAACTTCCCTTTGGAACATCAATGCCCCCCCCCCCTGCCCCTGCCCCCTTTTTTTTCTTTCTATTGACTAGGATTTCATTTTGGCAACTTCAATTAAGCATTTTAATTCTTTGTTATTTGAATTGAATGAAATTCTTTGACTTTGGCATAGATCAAATTTTTCAAAAATTAAAATTTATAAGACCATAAATTTAAAAGGTTTATCTCTTAAGTTGATTTTCATTATGAAATTCATAGGACTCCAAATTTCTTAAGTTTAGGAGCTTAAATTTTTAAGCTGAAATGTACTACAAAACTCATGGGACTGCTTACCTTTAAATATTCCTAAAAGATCTTAGTAGCCTTAGCTCTATTCTTAATGAAGCCCCCCTCCATGGGACCCCAACCTTAGCCAACCCCTATTAATTTTGGTATTTAGCATCTTAGGATAATTTACCCTATTCTTTGTTACTCCCTTAATCCAACAACATATAAACACAACAAAATACACCAAATCCTTCTAGAAAGTTTATGCATGCTAATTAGTTATATTGTGTACTCTCCCTGAAGGAGTTTCTAAACATGGATAGGGAGGGTATCTAGTCTCCTCCAACACCTTTGTCCTTTCAAATGAAAACCAAGTACAGTCATTGTATCGATAACTCAATTTCCTTCTCTATAGGTATGGTTAAATTCAAAGGGCTCTAGACCTAATAAGATCTTGTAAATATCACCCACAATCCCATCAAGTGACCAGTTATCTTTTGACATCAGCAATAATAATCTTTGAATTTCCTTCTATAGATAAGGTGTTGATTTTAATTGAGATTATTATTTTGAGTCTCCATAAAAGGGCCATCCCTTCCACTTGATTATTAGTACTCCCATTCAGATTTATAGAGTAGATCATAATCATGTCTCCCCTACTTGTCCTCAAGACTTCTCCAACTGCTTAAATGCATTATGTTCTTATATCCTCCTTGTTGATGTTCAACTTCTACCATCCTAGTCTCAAGGGTACCACTTAATGTTTCTATGTTTTAATCTTTTGGAGTCATCAAAATTAGCATGAGAATTAGAGAGATTCCAATTCTTATCACCTTAGTTCTCAAAGGTGGTAGACGGAAGGATGGGAAGGGCCAAGAAGAAACAACCATATTTTCCATTAGCAACTTATGAAAGGATCTAAAAACATAAAAAATTGAGCACTCCAATCCACAAAAAAACCTTATTGTTCATTTCCCTTCATATACTCCAACCTAAATGGGGAGGAATCAAATGCCATAAAATATTGATACAAGGCTTGCCTATATGACCCTTTCAATCCAACCCCAACTATTGAATATCAACTTCCATAACCTAGTGAACTCCCAAATTCTACAATAGCATGCTCCAAACTTCCCAAGTGAAATTACAACGCATGAGAATATGAAGGACACTCTCATATTTTTTCTTGCATAGAAAACATCTACTAGGTAACTAAAACCCCAATTTTAATAGATTAGCTTAGGTGAGGATTTTGTTGTGAATAACAATCCACCAAAAAAAGTTGATATAGGGGATTAGTTGCAGATCCCAGATCTTTTTCAAAAACTAAGTGGGGTTGTTTGCCTTTAGGAGTACAATATATGCAAATTTAACTGAGAAAATACCTTTAGTATTCATTTTCCAAAAGAACTTATCACCCCTTTGGAAAATAGTGATCCTAACTTATTTTAACAACTCTTGGAGCTTAGTAGCCTTGTTCCTTAGGTTGGTTTGCTCTGGGCAAAGATCAAATCAAAGAAAATCAAGGACATAATTGAAGCAATTGAATCATAATGCATAATTAGCCAATCAAAATTAAAATCAAGTCTTAATTCAAGATAAATCAAAATTGAAAGCATTTTAATCAAATGCAATCAAATCGAAATATAATTAAATCAAATAATCGTATAGTCTTGGATTAAATTAAATTCAACCCACTCAAGGGGTACATGGCTAAAATAAATCAATTAAATCAATTAATAAATCTCAATTACTCTCAACAACCCAAAAGGAGAAGAAATACGGGCAACCAATGAGATTTGAGGAAAGGCATTCACATGGATCAAGCCAAATTCAATCTCAATCACTCAAAGTGAAAGAGAATCTTGACCATTGATCTTGTCTACTTGTCCCAAGCTTTTAGGACACAAACTTTTCTTTGTCTTCAAAGGGTGGAACCAAGGACTCAACCAAGGTTTAATCATGATCAAATACAACTACACCCCCTACCATTGGAAAATCTATAAAAGGAAGGCCTAAATCCTTCATAATTATCAACCACACATCTGAGAATTGTATTGAACCTCTTGAAATTTGAGTTTAGAAAGGCATTTGAGAGCTTAATTAGCATTTACTTTGATATAATTGTTAGCTTTAACTTGTTTATCTTATCATTCTCATTCTAGGACTGTCATTAATGGAAGCTTGCTGAGAGCTTTGCGTTAACAATCTTAGTTAGAGAACCATAGGATGCTCAATTGATCATTGATTTGCTAAATAGTTTCTCTATTGTGGTTTATTTAGTTATTATCTCATTTATTGATTAACCTTAATTCTATGAAGATACTTTTACTAGTATACAGATCTCAACTTTTAAAAAAATGTTATGTATATGTTGTCTAGTGAATTTTAAAGCCTGTGATCAAAGGGATCTAACCACTCAAAGGGAGATTTCTAATTTGACTACATATCATATCCTTACTCTTTCATTAACTAGATGGGCTAGTGTGAAGTATCTAGTTCCATGAGGTGGTACATCTTTTATTAACTAGATATTGGGCTAGTGTGAACTATTGTCAGGAATTGTAAGCGGATCATAGTCTTCAAGTCATCATTCTTTCAGTTAGTCATATATGAAAGTCAAACTTGAACCTTAAACCTTCCTAAGTTCAAGTTTTGAAGGTCCGATTGATGGAATATTCTAGTCAAATAATTAACTCTCTGTAGGTACATTCTTTTAAAGATTATCAGACCTCAGCTTTCAAAGGGGTTCTATGTAAAGTCCAAAAACTGTTGCATTTGATGGGACAACTTAAACATGCCATGAAATGATGAAAGATAGCTAGTAGCTCACATTACTATGTGGGTCATCATTATTAAAAGTGTGGTAATCAGGGGAGGTCATTGGGAGTCAGGAAAAATGTGCCAATTTGATAGGGGAGTTAATAGAAAGATCATAATATGCCATATCAGTAACCCTCTCACACAAATGCATTCATTATTCTGTCCTACATGAATCTTCCTGTAATCTTCACCAACCTTAATAATAAATAGTAGTCTTTTCATTATCAATTGTTTATCAGTTATTCTAGAGAGTGGAAGCTGTGAGAATTTGGTAAGGGATTGCATAAGTGTTATGCACAGTAAATCGGTGAGTTTATCATTTTCTCTTGCAAATTTTAGTCTGTGGTTTCCCTAAAGGAAGTTTGGTTGCTACATGTTGTGAGATTTATTTTGTTTTTCCTATAATGCCTTTGTTTCAGCCTAAGCTCTTCAAAGTTGAAAAGGGAACCCATTTTATCATATCTCTTCCTAAAATTTGTGATACCTCACTAGTAAATGTAAGCTTGACAAAATCACATGAAAGGGTTAGAAATGCTCCAGATGGGTCTTTTTTTAAGAAGTTAGTCAACAGTGGATTGTTAGAGGCTACAACTTTTTTGCCTACCCTAGCATGCCCTGAATTAGTGTTAGAATGTGGCAATAGGTATGATGCCAGAAATAGGTGTATCAGAAATGCTTCAGGAGAAATTCTAGTAAAGGTTAGTAGGGAGACCATCATAGTGACCCTGAAAACTCCTCATAAGGAACCCTATGAGACTTGGACCTTTGAAGAAGCAACCTATAGATATGACAAGGAAAGGAAGAAATACAACTCCATCATTGTACAGAGTTGGTTATAAAGGCCCAAAAAAAGAGGCTCATGGTTACCAAAGCCCCTAACCATTGAACATTTCATAAAACAAAAAGAAGATACAGTTTTTCTCCTGAATAGGGTAAAGGGAAATGAGCATGCTTTTCATTGGGAGGATTGGATGAACTATTTTATCCAGAAAATACTGGGAGGAAGGAAATTTATTGACTAGGCCAAGATGATAGTTGAAAAATTGCACAAGGAAGTGTTGAATTTAACCAATCTAACCCCTTTCTATATGACCTCATATCTTTTCTACATCTTATCTTGTTGCAAGGATTGGGAGGGATTACCCCACGAACCTTGGACTAAAGATATGAGAATTTATGAATATTATAGACACTTGCAAAGTGAGAAGTTTGTCAAAGAATTCAAAAGGGTCAATGATGTGTTCCTAGCAAGGTTAGTCTTTGAGCTTAGAGATAAAGATAATAATAGGCTTACTAAAGAGGCTATGCAAGTAATTAATATTTATGGATGTTATTTTGTTTAATTTCCAAAATTCACCTACATTAGAGTTGGAGCATTTGATGGGGAGCTTCTAAAGCTACCACGATATTTTTTAGATAATGTTGTTCTAATGGAGATATGTAGGCAGTTAGTTTTCATTGAACAAAAATTAGGAAGCTCCAAGAAGTCATCTGGAGTCTTATTTCCCATAGATTTTGGTCAATACAGATGTAGAAGTTTGTAGGATGCTATAGCAATGGAAGGTGAGCTTCAGGATCTAAATTTGAAGCCTTACATATCAAGGAATAATTTTGACTACAAAGGGTTCGCTAAAGCTAATCTTAATGTCTCATCCATATTCATGCCTATACCGGAGCTAGAAGACTATTGGACCAATTGTTCAGATCATTTTGAAGCCAGAAGAAGACTATGGTCCAAAATGAACCTAAAAAAGATAGTCACCTTTAAAGTAGATTTGAACATAGATGATATTGAAGAAGATGAGAATGAAGATATATTAGACCCTCAATATATTGAGAAGATTGAAGGCCTCCCCATTCCATAAATAGATTGGACCAAAAGGGAAGAGGACAACTTACAATCTGAAACAACCAATGTGGTTAAAAGAACAAAAAGTTGGTTACAGTAGAAAAAATCTCTCAAGATAGTTGTTTAAGCACCTAGACAGCAAGTGAAAGAAAAGAAAAAGAGGTCTTCAAGGAAAGTCTCTATTTCCACTAGCCAAATTGTTAATGATCTTCTACTGCAGGATATTATGAACCTGAAGTTGAACTAGACCCACCAAAGGTTCAAGTTCAACACTAAGCATACCTAGTGTATGGATAACTTGCTTGAGTAGTAGGAAAAAGAAGAAAGAGAAAGAGCCTATAGTAAGCATTAAAGTCTTGGTAGAGTTGTACTCTCCAGAGGAAGAGCAAGAAGAAGAAAAGGTCCTTGATTCTAGTCTTCCTGACATGAGTGATAATCAACAAGTCCAAGGTGATGTAGATAATTATTCAATGGATTCTCTCTCTTTTCTCAGTGGCCATGAAACACCAAAAAATACTCCAATAGCTCCAAAGTGGCTTGAGACTTCCATATCCAAAAAGTGCAATGTTGTGTCATTGTCGTTACCCATCGAAGATGTAGTGAGAAAATATTTGGGTAAAACTCTCAAGAAAAAAAATCCCAATACTAAATCTAGGCTTGAATTTAATGAAGATATCAGACATTTGATGACAAAAATAGCCAAACCAGTCAATGATAAAGAAAGTAATGATGTCACTACACAAGATTGCCAGATATCAAAAGTGGACCTGGGGAAGGACAACAAGGCAGTTGACATGAAAATCTTTGAGGTATCAAACATGAAAATTGCCAACAGAGTATGGAAAGATGCTACGGACAAGCAAGAAATGAAAGAAACTATGAAGAATATGGCCCAGTATATGTACACCATCCAACATCCTAATCCTTTTCCCCTAAATGAAATGCCCTCCTCGATTGACATTAAAGAATAGAGAAATAGAGAAATTGCCAAAATATTTAAAGAATGGATGGAGCATGTCAAGGTTGAGGCAATCAAACACATCAACTCTCTGAATGAAGCCTATAAAGAATCAATTAATGTAACCAAGAAGCTTGAGTCAAACATTGAGGCTTGGGAAAATGAGAAAGGAAACTAGACCAAAGAGGTCTTGTGGATGGAAGAAGTGCAAAAGTATGGCTTGTAGAAGTTTCTTGCAGAATGACCAGTCCTGGGTTTGGATGACAAAACCCTCTATGTATTAAGAGAATGTATTCAATGGAGAAATGAGGTTATTTATCAGGGGATTTTTGAGATCAAATATTTACTTAAAGAATTAGAAATCATAAAGGATATTGTTCAAGGGGACATGAAATGGATTAACAAGCAATGTGCTAAAGCAGAAGAGAAGCCAATCAAGCCAGGCGAAGAAATTGTTAAAGAGTTGTAGAAGAAATTTGATGAGTTGAAGGAGGAAAAGATGTTGGCTATAAAAGACTTCCCCAAGATTGTCCTCATGGAGTCTATGCTAATAATCAATCAGAAGAACTTGGAGATGCATGATGAAAAGGTCGCGAAAATTTGTAAAGACAAATAGGTATGGAAGGAGAGGATCGCGTACCTTGGGTTTCCACATCAATAGATCAGCTCTGCATTTACCTCCACTTACAAAAATTGGAAGGCCGCTCGGCTGATTTCTATCCTGTTAGAGAAATCTTAGGGGTCGTGGACACCTGGAAGAACTTAGTGGGTGCCAAATGCCATAGTTCAATTCCTTTTTCTTTTATGCTTTGAAGTTGGTTATGATAACTAAAAGCATCGACTCCTGGTGGAGTAATTTTAACTATATTTATTTCTAGCCCTCTGTGGCTATTTATGTTGAAACTTGAAACTGATTTAGAGTCGACTCTCTGAGATATCAAAAAATGATTTTTATATATCTATGCTTTTGTTTTGATAAAATGATATGATAAAATATATATAGGATCCTGTGGTTTTAGATACAAAGCTATCTGTGTGGTGAATACTATTGTTCATTAATGCATATGGTTAATTTTGCTACGGAAGTAGATTATGTGTGAACGTGCTTGATTTTATCATATGGGTTTCTTTATATCTGAAGCAACGGAGAGGATTCATTGAATAATCTTAGTTATAATCATGTGGTTTGTTATTGTCATCAAATTTGAATGGTTTTTAAGATTGCACATTCTATTCATAGTGATTAATTGAGTGTTATGCCTTTGTATTTTCTGGTTAAAAATACCCTTGAATTATATTCTTTAAGAATAATATTAGATTGAATAACTTCTAGTAAGGTATTTTCACCTTGAAAAACTATAGAGAGTTCGTTGTTATATAAACTCAATTATTAGTGTTGTAAATTTTTTTCCATTTATGTGAGAATCAACTAAATTAATTTTAGAAATGGAAAAATTATTCACTAATAGTAGCAATCATGCCATGTTCTTGTGGATGTGTTCCCTATTAGGATCTTCAACTTCTGACTCTTCATTGTGTGAGATGTTGAAGCTTCATCATCATGTTCTAGTGGAGATCCTTCTTCATTCCAAAGAATGGTAGTAGAGGGAACAAAGTTGTCCTCATTTTGATCCAAAAGTGTGAATAGGCACAATGTGAGTAGGAACAATCTCTTCTTCAGTTTCACTATTATCAGGAGATGGGTCAAAGGATGGTTGTGCATTAGAAAATCCCAATCCTTTCTTATCTTTCTTTGACTCAATGTGTTCCCAAATTTCTCACCCATTTCATATGTCTCTAATTCAACTTATTCTGACTGTCCAAATACTTCAAAGCCTTATGATCAGTATACAACAAATTCCTTTGGCATCAAATAATGTCTCCATTTCTTTAGGGCTTGAGCAATAGCATATAATTCTTGATCATACACATAATATTTCCTTTTAGCATCATTCAAATTCTCATTAAAGAAAGCAACAGGTTTACCTTCTTGACTTAACAAAGCTCCTATTGCACTTCCACTTGCATCACATTCAACTTGGAATACCTTATTGAAATCAGGTAAAACTAACATAGGTAATTCAACAACCTTCTGTTTCAAAGTCTCGAAACTCTTATTAGCTCCATGTGTCCACTTGAATTCTCTTTTATCTCCTCCCATTGTGTTGGTCATAGCATTACAAATTAAACTAAAATTTCTGATGAAATTTTGGTAAAAACCTGCTAAACCATGGAATGATATTACCTCACTAACATTTTTAGGTGTAGGCCAATCAAAAATAGCTTCAACCTTCTCAAGATCCATCTTCAAACCATCAAATAAAATCACAAATCCCAAATACACAATCTCTTATTTCATGAAGGAACACTTTTTCAAATTAATCAACAATGTTTCCTCTTTTAATCTTTTTAATACTTGTCTAATATGAAATAAATGATCTTCTCTGGTTTTAATGAATATTAGAATGTCATCCAAGTACACAATCACAAATTTACCCAAGAATTTCTTCAGAACATCATTCATTAGCCTCATAAAAGTGCTCAGTGCATTAGTTAAACCAAAAGGCATAACCAACCACTCATACAAACCTTCTTTTTTCTTAAAATTTTTTTCCATTCATCACCTTATCTAATTCTAATATGATGATATCCACTCTTCAAATCAATCTTGGTAAAATATTTTTCTCTACTCAAACAATCAATTATGTCATCCATTCTTGGTATAGGGAACTAATACTTAACTATTATCTTGTTGATTTCTCTAGAATCAATACACATTTTCCATTCCCCATTCTTTTTGGGTCCCAACATAGTTGATACTACACACAAACTCAAACTTTCTCTTATCAAACCTTTTTGCAACAACTCTTGCACTTGTCGGTTGAGCTCCTCATTTTTGGTTGGTGTCAGTCAATGTGGTGTCTTATTCAAAAAACTAGCTCTAGGAATTAGATCCATACAATGACTAATAATTCTCTTCGGTGTCAAACCATTAGGTACATTATCTGAAATGATCTCTTTGTACTTAGTGAGAAATTTCTAAACCTCTACTGAAACTTTATCTCTTGTTTTCCCACTCGGTTTGTTAGGAATCAAAGCATAACAAAAATCATTTTTCTTCAAATCTTTAACAATCTATCTACCTTCCATCAAACAAACTTTCGCAGATGTACATATCTCACCAACGGATTCTTCAATCAAAGGTAACGAGATTTTTCTCCTACCATCAACCCAAATAGTATACTTGTGCAATCTCCCATCATATATAACATGTCTATCATATTGCCAAGGTCTACCCAATAGAATATGACAACAATCCATAGGCATAATATCATGCAACACCTTATCATAGTACTTTCCAATTTAGAGATTCATGAAACATTGTTCACTTACCATCAGTGTATGCTCATCCTTGATCCATAAAATTTGATAGGGCTTTGGGTGCTTCACTCTTTCCAACTACAACTTTGTAACCATTTCTTTTGATGCCAAATTCTTTGAGTTTCTACTAGCAATGATCACTTTACAAACTTTGTCTATAACTCTGCATCTGGTCTTGAACAAAATTTTACTTAGCAGATCTTCCCTAGCCTTTTCACTGTAGAATGCTCTTCTGACCATCAAGTTTCCTTCCTTCTCAGGTTCATTTGATGAAACTTCATGTACCAAAGAATTTCTATTGCTACCGACCTTCTTACTTGCATGTGTACACTCAAATGATCTATATCCTTCACCACAATTGTAACGTGTTTCTTGGAATCCTCCTCTGACATACCCACCTCGGGACTAGTTACCTCTTCCTTGGGAGGAACTTTCACATTTCCACTCAGTCTTGCCTTTTTCCTGATTTGTTTTTCCCTAACTAGATCTACTATTTTCACCATAGGATCTACCTCTTCCTCTAGGGAATCCACCACCTCTTCCTCTTTTTATTTTCTCATACCTTTTGTTTAATTTCTCCTTAGCTCTTAGGGAAAACTAATAAGCCTCCTCAATACTCCCCATTTTTGCCAAAATGATCTCTTCTTGAATAGAAGTCCTTAACCCATTCAAATATCTTGAAATTCCTTCCACCTCATCCTCAATATGTCCAGATCTAATATCTAGCCTATAAAATTCCTTGGTGTAATATTTCATAGAGCTATCTTTCTACTTCAAACCTTGCATTCTCCTAACTAGGTTAATCTGCTAATCACAAGGTAGAAATTTTCCTTTCAATTTGTTTACCATCTTATTATACCCTAATTTTGTCTTTACCTTTCTTCTTTCGGTCTAACTGCAGATGCACCCACCATAAGGATGATGACCTTTCAATTTTGTTCTTGAAATTTTTACTTTCTGTTGGCATTAAGCATGATTGTCATTAGTGACAACACTTATTCTGTACAGTGCATACCGAGCAGAACAATGCATACTGAGCAGAATAGTGCATACCGAGCAGAACAGAGCTTACCAAGCAAAACAGAGCTTACCGAGCAGAACAGTGCTTACCGAGCAGAATAGAGCTTACTGAGTATAACAGAGCTTACCAAGCAGAACAGTGCTTACCGAGCAGAACAGTGCTTACCGAGTAGAACAGTGCATACCGAGTAAGACAGTGTATACCGAGCTCGCAAAGTTTCACAGTGTTTACCAAGTGCTGCACGGTTAAATAGGAAATTCAGTATCTACCGAGTCCCTAGTATTTACCGATTTCTAAACTACGACCGAGTGGTTATTATGGACCGAGCCTCCACTTCTATCGAGTGCATGATGATGTCGAGTAACGCAGTGGACGCTGAGTATCAGAAAGTCACCGAGTTAGTTTACAGTAACCGAGTAACTATATTTGGGCCGACTCAGTAATATTTGTTTTTACTTGTTTAAGAGCCAACTTTGTAATTGATTTGGATTGATATATAAATGTCTTATGTCTTATCCAAATGCATGAGATAGCAAAAAGATAGCAAGGCAGAGATAAGCGAATTACAAAGGGCTACAATAGTATAAGAAGAAGCAAAGATTTATCCATCACAGAAGGTGATCAGTACATCAGTGAATCTCAATCAGCAAGTATAGTTGCACGTAAGAGATCTACTGTTTCATCCTAACAAGTGAATTAGCTTGAAACCCCTTAACCGGGTAGACTTAACAGTCTTTATTAAATCTCTAAACTGAGTGCATACTTCATTGTATGTTTGTAAATCCTCTAACAAGGTGGACCTAGCAGTCCTCATTGCTCCTAACTGGGCAGATCATCAGAAGTGATCATTGTAAGCCTTAACCGACAAACTTTATACTGCAGTATTGAAGTTTTGTTGGTATCATCCCCACCCTAGTTTTACTTTCTACTTGGAAGGTTTCTGGGTCACCAAATCTATGTGTCAAAGTGTTATGAATGCTTTTATGTTTTCAGTTTCTCATGCATGCAATTAGATCATCAAACTAAATGTTGTCAAGATCTGTAATTAAAGTAAAAGTTTTTGAAGTTACTGATTCACCCCTCCCCTCTCAGTAACTCGGTTAGTCTTGAATATTTCCAACACTTTCTTCTCCTCTGAAATATTCTCATATTCAAAGTACTTTTCCATCTCGATGATCCGATCCACCAATTCATCTAAATCTAGTTTCCCACTATATTCAGGAGGGTTAAACTACGATGTAGCCTTCAAACTAGTCAATGCTTTCAGGAATCTTTCCTCTCCTTGATCCATTATAGGTGCAGGTGTGGCTTACTCCTACATTTATTTATCTTCATCATCACTAGCATCATCAAGATGTATTCCTCAGTGTTGGGTTGTCTCAAAAGCTTCTAACCTAATAGCAATTCTCCTTAGCATATTAGCTAAGCCTAGATCTTCATCTTGCCTCCCTCAAACCATCTTGAAACCCTCTACAATTGCAGGTCAGATCGCAATCCGCTACCCCACAAGAATATCACCAACTAGGGCTTACCTGATGCAAGGCAAGATGGGTAGAGGGGCCTAGGGCACTCTCAATTACCAATCCTACTTGGATATTAACAAATCGAAAGCAACAATATAGAGAAGGAGAGAAGGAATGCAAATATCTTTCATTTATTCATCAAAACTCATACATGTCGGGATATAAGGCCTTTCCAGTTATGGAAAATACAATGAAAGTCAATTATAAAATAGTCCTCATACATACAAGGATCTAAAATCTTAGATTCTATCTTCTTAACTAACTACCCCCTAACTCGGGAATAACTTGACTTATTTATACAAGAGGCCACCGAACAGGTTAGCTCTAAAGATCCTTTAGATCCAATAGTGGAGAAAGAAATGACTCAAATTTAGGTCCACACATTTCCCAATGAGTGATGCCAACATTAATATCATCACCAAAATTAACTACACATGTCAGTCAACATCAAACAATTAACTGCACATGTCAGTCAGCATCAAACAATTAACTAAACCGGTCAGTGAACTATGGAACCAAGCAATACCAAACACACTGAACCAACTCGGTAAGAACACTACAAAACCAACTCGGTAAAGGACAACCAAACAGTAATTGATCTCACTAGTGACTGATAGGAACATTTCACCAAGAACTCAAAAGTAGCTACCAAACAATCCAGGATTTCCATGAACCCAAGATGCTCTTGCATCAAACTAGTCCTACACACTATTTTCAAAAATTGACTAATACAGAGCAAATCAACGCCTAAAAAATTTAATTTTTTTTCAATAAAATGAAAAAATAAAAAATAAGGAAGGATTGAGGTACTCACTGGAGGTCCATAGTCATGTGGACACTAGAATCTATGGCCTCTCTCAATCCTATGCTCTCGAACAGGGATTGCCATTGCTACTATATCACCAAAAGGCTCAGAGTAAAAAGTCAAAAGGAGGCAAGAACATGACTTTTTAACTCCTTTATCTAGCCCTTTGACCTAAAAAGGACAATTTTTATCACATTTCATACCCAGGGTCAAAGTTGTTCAAGTCATTTTTCTGTAATTGGGGCATTGTCATCAATGAGTCATCATATCAATATCAAAAATAAAATCAAACTTGTGCAATATTATTGTAAATTTTTTAGAAAATTGCAAAAATAAAAAATTGATCAAAATTCATCAATTCAACTTCCATTTCATTTTCGAGGGGGCATGATATTGTAAAGGAGGTAAAATCAAGCAGAGCAGCGAAATTTTTCACATCAGAGGCATTGAGTGCAAAATTTTTGAAATCATTAGTGGGGCATCAAAATCAATGAAATTTTTCAAATCAAGTATCATATCAAAATTCCATCATTGAATCATGGTTTCATCATTGAATAAGTGGTAAATCAATAAATCATTCATCAAAGTCAAATTGAACATCAATGAATCAAACATCACACATTCCTTGAACCAACACAGTTCACACATTGATTCAAAGAGGGACATTTGTATAAACCTAAAAATGGTCAAGGGAAATTGACATGAGACATCAAGGACTAAAGCAGGAATTAATTGAAATCAAGACTATTGGATTAATTAAATCAAAAAGCTCAAATAATTATGCAATTGATTTTAATCAATTAACTATATAGTTAAATCAAATTCATGTTAGAAATAGGGAATACTGAGAGGGGGGGTGAATCAGTATTATACAAACTTTATCTTTTGCCCAATTATTGATATAACGGATTGTCTTTATACATGCATAACATAAGAAGCTAAACAACATGCATAACAATAAAGAACTCATAACACATTATTTGTTCTCGAGGAAACCCTGGCCAAGGGAAAACCCCGGTGGGGATGGTACCCACAAAGATCCACTAATCAAAAGTATCTTGTTAAGGATGTTGACCCTATTAGGAGTCTATTACAAGAATATAGTGTATCAGTCTTGATTAAGGGACTATAGGCCTTGTTAGAAGCCTCAACCCTGATAGGAGTTGGTAGTACAAAATATGATTACCAGCTGATCCCACTGCCCAAACAAGTAATGTATAATATACACTGATTACAAAAGAGGTCAAGGTACATAACCTTATACTTCTTCAATCAATATCTCTTCGCTGATCTTTCACTATTGCTATTACATCACATATCTCGCATCATATCACTTATCACAATTCTTCTTCTTTTCTTTTTACAATTATATTTATACAAGTTATTAAGGCTAATAACTTTACTTGGTCGGTTGCCATATTACAAAATAACTTTATCCAAGGGTAAACATCTAGGATGTCATCCCTTTATATTGTTAAGTCATTATTTTGATAAACAAAATAATCCCTTAACTCTTTACTAGTTCTATCTTCATATTCTATCCTGTCGGCTTCACACTATCTTTGGTAAAATTGTCAAAACTTCTTTCGTACATGTTGTACTAACTTGCACTCTGAGATGGGTCATCATTAGTCACCATAGAGTCTATGTTCAAGTGCACAAGCACTAAACTCACTCCAGTCAATGTCACAAACAAAAACTGTGTCCGGGTACACTAGTAAAAATATTGTCTCATACTTAGACAAATTTGCAATGTGCTCTATCATACTTGCTCTCTGACTTGTGTGATCTTCATGTGGATCATATGTTGCCATAATGACAACATCTATGCAATCAACTTAGCCAAATTGCCAACAATCTCCCCCTTTGTCATTGGTGGCAACATATGAGAAAATTGGCTAAGTGTTCTAAAAAATTGTCAAAATTGTGACCATAGTATAACATACATATAATATCCTTATAAATCCTCAAAAATCTTATCTCTAATACAATACTCCCCCTAAGAGTATCAATCCTTATTATATACTATCAATTTTCTGCTAAATATCTCTCCCCCTTTGACAACAATGACGAAATAACGGTATGGAGGGCTGCAAAATTGTATCACAAAAAGTTATACCTCAATTTATTTATTGCAAAGCTGGTAGGCTTGCAACACAATCTGCAAAATCTATCTTTATGGTTTCTATCTCATTTTCCCATGATTTCTTAATGGAATCTGCCACATTGAGTAGTGCGCTCAGTCCATAAGATGCTATTTGACATGCTTGGAGGTTTTCAAAGTTAAATTTCTAAAAAGACAACTTAGTTGTAAGACAATCTTCCAACTGCTCTTCAATAACACTTAACTTCATAGAAGCATGCTTTCTCAAAAGAGTATATCTTCTTAATTTCCTATCTTTCTCATCTTGTACAATTCTGATTTCATCATATAGTTTCCTAACTTTCTTCTCAACATTATAGACCTTCACATTAGGGTTACATAGAAGATTTGTTTCATTTAGAATCTCTGCTTCCTTCAATTTTAACTTCTGATCTTCCTCAACTGTCAAAGTCTCTAATTTTGTACGCTGTATGTATAAAGATTTTCTTGTTTCCAAATGTTTCCTCAAATCTTTGATATAGATATCAAGACTATTGATATCATTGCTAATGTACTGACTGATGTTCAATAGCATTCTAGCCTCATAGTCTGCCTATGCTTTCACTTTTGCAATATTAGCTAGGTTTGTGAATTCATTATCAAAGGTACTCATTACCTTCTTTGCCTTCTCCATAGGGTCTGCTTCTACAATCTGTGTGGTCACAATACTTTGTAACTTTTTAGTTAGGTCCTTCAGACATCCCTCAAGACTCTTAACTTTCTTATTCTTCCCAATGATTTTGTTCAAAGATGTGATCAATTCCATCTGATCATCATCATCTACTTCTTTTCCCAAATCCTCAAACAAGATCCAATTTTCTTCTTCTTTTGAGTTTCAGGAGTAAGATTGATTTCTTCTATAGATGGTATAGGTGCTTATACTTTTGATACTTTGGGTTCTTCAACAATAAATTGGGTCTGCTCTACTTCTATAGTTCTATCCAGTTCATCAAGAGCCGAATTGTCAACAATGTTCTCTAGATTCTTGAATACATTATCATCAGTATCCAAGGTGATCTTTGTACCTTCAACATTCATAGATTCTTCTTCAATGTTTATAGCTGGTGTAGAGGGAATGTCCTCTTGTTCTACTTCTTCTACTTGCTCTGCTACAACTGATGTCTCTCCAACAATTTCTGCCATAACTTTAATTATTGCTTGTTCAGTCTCTACATTCACTTGTTCATATTGTCTTGCCATGATTTGAATGGTTCTCATTTTTGTCCTTAAATGGGTGCTAAGGGGCTTCAAAATTTGTTTAAGATGTTCATCATTCCAATCATTTCCTATGGTGTAAGGAAATCTCCTCAAAAGATGAAAAAAGATGTAAGTGATCAAAGATGAAAATCTAAATTGTGCATACTTTGTCTTCTTAATCTTCTCCAAGTTCTCAAATAATTGAATTCTCAGAATTTCACACATATCAACTGGCACTTTGTCAACACACAGCAAATAGGCTATGTGTACCATTCCAGCTACCATTTTATCCTCTCTTGAATTTACACAAAACTTAGTTGTTAGGATTTTGCATAAGTATCTAACATCATGTTGTTGGATCTTACTAATTACAATTCCTTTGCCATTATAGGATGAATTAGTGTTATCCATGACTATTTTTCTCATGTTCTTCTCATTTAAAGGAATAGCTCTAGATTTAGACGGTCTAGTGACTTTATGAATCAAATCAGCTGAAATGTATATCACTCTATCTTCTAGCCAAAACTTCCCATTATGAATTATGCTAAGGATTATCTTAGTGCATTCTTCATTATCAAACTCATACTACAATGCATACTTAACAATCTCATTGTCTTTCAAATGATCATATCCTTCTTTCAATGACATGTCCTGGTTGTAAATCTTCTGATACTCATTTGTAAAATCACTATCACTGATGGTTTCTAACTTGCATCCAAGATAACTTCGTACATTCTCTAAATGAAAAACTCTATCTGGTACAAATGATAAAGCTAACTTAGGGTCTTCTTCCAAGGGTTCTACTGGTTCCCTCTTCATTATAGGTCTATTGTTAAAATGATAACAAAATATAGAGAATTGCAAAAAATTGTTTAATCAATTGAGTTAGGAGTAAGAAGATTTACCATGAATTAATGCAATAACTAGGAGCATACACCAAAAATAAGCAATGAGGAGACACGATTTTGAAGGGGAAAAGCATAAAAAAAACCCTGTGAAATTAATGAAAGTGGCAACAAATGCCTAAGAATGAGAGAGAGAGAGAGAGAGAGAGAGAGAGAGAGCAATGCTCATACAATATTCAAGAAGAAGAATCTCATAAGAGAGAATGAGAAGTTCTATGTGAAAAAGAAGGAGAGCCATCTCTTTAATAGAGACGTGAGAGAGGAGTTACATTGTAACTCCCATATCTAAGTGTGCCACATTTCACTAGTGTGTGAGACAAGTGTAGGATTCCTCATAAGGAGGAATATCTATTTTCCTCAATAAAAGAAATTACAAATATGACATGTCCTCCCACTTGGACTAGAGGACAAATTACATTAGGATACCTTGGTTTATCCTATTAAATACATAAATAATCAAGGAAAGATTAAATTCTAACACCCCCCTTTAATCTTTACTTGGGGTAATTACATCAATAGGTATCAAACCCAAATGTTTACAATGAATTTGAGATGTTTCTTTTGAAATAGTCTTCAATAGGATGTCTTTGGCTTGATCATCTTGCATGTCTTCAACTAGAGCTTTGGAACTTGAATGGTACATAGGAGCTTGAATAACATGTTGAGGACAGCCCAAATATTTAAGAGACCATTGAGATTCTTGAGATGCATTTATGTAGTTTGTATATTCATTTCCATTTGAAACTAGAGGTGGAGCATAATCAACACCTGAGCCTGCAATAAGGCAAAAAACACTAGTAGAGTGCCCATCATTGGGATCACCTAGTGCTAAATCAGTAACACTTTGGAAAAAATCAGATTCTGAATCACGAGTCATAGAATTATAAATGCAATCTTCAGTTGTATAAATGAAATTTGTAAAATGCTCATCATAATGCGAATCATGAGTTAGAGAATCAGAAATGCAATCTATAGCTGCATAAGACAAATCTGAAGTGTAGTCATCATAATATGAAATAGGAGAGTTAATATAAGCATCATTATAATTAACCTCTACAACAATCATAGGATTAGTACTATCATCAAGAATTTGAGTATCTTGCAAAGTGTCATTAAGGAAGGTAGATATAATTTCATCTTCTTGGTCTAACATAGCATCAATAAGAGAGTAAGGAGGAGTAAACAGATTATTACCATTATCATTATCAGCACTACTAGGAGGAACAAAATCATTAGGAGTATCAATACTATCTTCATGTTCATCATTATCCTTTTGAAGAGGATCACTATTATCCTTAATGTTAGGAGCAAAAACAAAAATAGGGTTATCTTTTAAATCAAGAACATAAATCACATCATGTAATTTACCATTTGGACCAGAAGCATTACCAATTCCTTCAACTTGACAACAATAATTATTAGTTAAAGAAACAAGAATATGCATAGAATCAGGTTGCAAAGAATCCAAGACTTCCTTATGGGATTGAACATGTTGAGATGCATTACTATCAATATTCCATTTAGGTGGTTTAGAAGCATTAAAGAAAACAGTAACAACAAAATGAGATTGATTTCCATTAGGGTTTCCATTTGAGTAATTTTGAGAATTATGTTGATCATCTTTTTGTTTCTTAAAACAGTTATGAACTAAGTGACCATCTTTACCGCAATAGGTGCAATGAGGCCTATTTGACTGATTATTACTATGATAGTTATTGGAAGGCCTAGAATTATTAGTATTGTTAGATCTTTGATAATTTTGATTATAATTTTGATTAGTGTTAGGAGATCTATTATTATTATGAGATTGAGAGACATATGCATGTTCATGAGTTTTAAGAATGCCAAACTGAATCAATTTGGCTTCCTCCTAACGCAACATATTTTGAAAAATAACATAAGTTAATTGAGATGCTAAAGAGGGAATAGCTAACTAAGAATAAATGTTAGTAATGAACTGTTGGAGCTGTCTAGGCAAACATTTACGAATAATAATATGAATGATTCTTAAATCCGAAAGAGGAACTTGTAAACCAGTTATTAAAACTTTAATGGAATCAAACTTAAGCAAGAAGTCATCAACAAAGTTGAAGTCAGTATACCTGAGGTCTTCAAGTTGGTCTTGAAGCTGAATTTTTTGAGTTTCATCTGCACTATCATAAGTGTTTTTCAGGATGTCCCAAGCCTGATGGGCTTCTGAACAAGACAAAATTAGAACATATGATTCAGGACTTAAGGAGATGCCAATTAAACCAAGTGCTTCCTCATTTTTAGTCTGCCAAGCATCTTGGTCAGCTTGAGAAGCAGTGGTTGCTGGTTTTGAACTGGCATTAGTGGCAATATCTAAAATGTGTCTAAGTCTAAGTATGAAAGTCATGTGAATTTTCCATGCATGGTAGTTGGTACTGGTTAATTTGATTTTAGGCATTAGGGTAGTCATGATGGAAAACAAGAATTTAATGTAAAGGACAAGGAAACTTGAAAGGGAAAAACTTTAACAGAATAGAAACAAAGAGCAGGAAAGAACAAGAATTAAACTAACTGATCTTGTATGCAATAGCAAGAAGCTATATCAGCTTTTGCCACAAAGACTTGCAGGGAAAAAATAGAAAACAACTTTAAAGAAAAAAGGAAACATGATAGAAATAACTAGAACAACAACACGACCCTGCAAAACAAAGGTTAGAACTTAAATCCTAAAAAATCAAACCTGCAATAAAATCTTACAAAAAAAAAGGCTGAAAAAGGCTAGCTAAAACCCTTCAAAAACACAACTAGATAACTTGAATAAAGGGAGATAATGAACAAAAAACTTAAGATGCTACAATTATTACAAATAGAGTGAACTTAAACAACGCCTTTGAATATAAAGCAATCTAAAGGAATTAAAAAACTTTATAGAAGAGATAATATTAAAAAAGGAATGAACAGAAGGGGACTATCTAATTAAAAAACATTAACTAAAAAATTAAATGAACTTAAACGTGATTTAGATGCAAGCAATGAAAATAGATTAGCTTGAAATAACGAAAAGGTAAGCTTTTCTTTCAAATACCTATTCGTTGTTCGAGATTATCTCTCAACCTGTAAATATGTTAAGCCTACATGAAAAAATAACATGCAATAATCATCCAATAACATGCAATAACAACCAAACGTATAACATGCATGCAATACGCTATACCCTATACTAAATGCGCAACAAAATAATTTTATTTTAATAGAATATCCTAAGAATCGATAATATGCAAATGATGAGATGCAAATCGATAATATGCAAATCAAACCTTATGTAAACTAAACTGAAAATGAATGCAAACTAAATACAATATTGCTTACAATAGTTAACGCAACGGTATTATTAACAACCGTAAATGCAATGGAAGAAAATGGTAGTTAACCAAAAATGCAAATATATATGCAAAAAATAAACAGAACAAAAAACCAAAGATCCGAGAGAAAACCAAGAGTAAAAATAAATATTACATACAACTAATGCCCTAATAAGAAACTCCAAAAAACTTCCTTGCACAAACTATGTAAAGAATAAAACGGTGTTATAGTCTTCAATAAATTTATACGAGCCAAATATCTAATCAACCAATCAAAGGAAAAAAAATGGCTACAGGTACAAAGGAAGCTATAACATTAATTCAGATGAGCTTTCCGAACAGAGATTTAATAGAGAGCAATAGTGGTTGTAAAAAAGAATATGCAATGTCTCAGTTTCGATTACTGATATTTCCCGGTCTTAACAATGAAATATGTTATAGCTTTGAAATACTACTCATTAGCAACTCATATTTATAAATATTAGGAATAGCTATGATGGGCTACGAATGGAAAAAAGTTGAATATGAAATGAAACCATGCAATAATAATAAATCGATACCATGCAACAATATTGCAATAACATGCAATAATAGAATAACATGCAATAACGGTTATATCCTTTTAGAGATATGCGATAAAGATATGCATGCAATAAAGATATGCAATGAAGATACAAGATTTTGAAGGGGAAAAGCATAAAAAAACCCCTATGAATTTAATGAAAGTGGCAACAAATGCCTAAGAATGAGAGAGAGAGAGAGAGAGAGAGAGAGAGAGAGAGCAATGCTCATACAATATTCAAGAAGAAGAATCTCATAAGAGAGAATGAGAAGTTCTATGTGAAAAAGAAGGAGAGCCATCTCTTTAATAGAGATGTGAGAGAGGAGTTACATTGCAACTCCCATATCTAAGTGTGCCACATTTCACTAGTGTGTGAGACAAGTGTAGGATTCCTCATAAGGAGGAATATCTATTTTCCTTAATAAAGGAAATTACAAATATGACATGTCCTCCCACTTGGACTAGAGGACAAATTACATTAGGATACCTTGGTTTATCCTATTAAATACATAAATAACCAAGGAAAGATTAAATTATAACATCTATTTTTATCTCTGACATTGTGAATTCAAGATACATCCATGATTACTTCAAATTCCTTTTATCGATTCACAGATCTGTCAAGCAAAATACCTCGATTTCACGATTTTAGGGCTTGCGTAGATTCAGCGCTCAAATCCTTCACCAAATTGTTGCAAAAAGCTTCCAATCACTACTCTTTGATCTCCTTAACACTTGTATTCACTTTGATGATCAAATAACACTGATCATAACCTTTTATTACTTCAATCTCACTTAGGTCTGACATCGCATTCAATTCTTTTGTCATTTCTTTCCAAAAGTTATTTTCGCTATCCTGCAAAGCTTAAAACTTCTTGCGATCTCGCAAAACATAATATTTTTCTTTGCGCTCTTAACCATAGCATTATAATATCATAAACTACCTTTCATTAACTGCGCAAGACTTAATTCATCATAAATCTACTTCTACACTAATCTAAGTTCCTAATCTACTATAATTTTCATAAATTAAGTGCTTTGAGATAGGTCAGGTAAGGATTCATTATTTCCACTTGATACTTCACCTTTCTAATTACCTTCAATGATGAATATGTCTCCTTGATTTGTGCTTTTAACAAACTTCACTTCATCTGTATTGCTATAGCAACCTTTCTATCTATTACTTGCATCTTCATTTCTTCTTTCATGATTTCTAGGGTTAGGGTTAGGATGAAAAACTCCATTGTTCATTTTGCAAAACCTTATTGTATGTCCAATCTTGTTGCATATCTGACAAACAATTCCATTGTTTCCATATCTTGGTCTAGGTGGATTAATCTGTGATCTGCAATTTCTAGCAATGTGTCCAACCTTGTTGCATCTATAACATATTACTCCATTTCTTCTGTTCATATCTTCAGTAGGTTTCTCATCTGCATTGTTAGTATTCCTAAACATTCTACTATTATTATTATTCTCAACAAATTTAGGTTTCCTACATTTGATAGCTCTATGTCCAAATCCATGACAGTTATAATAATAACCATTAAGAGGTTTAAATTGCTTACCTGTGCAATCTCTCTTCATATGACCAATAGTATTACAAGCAAAACATCTACCTTTGAATTCTCTTTGCATACCTTTAGATGATTCCTCTTGCTTTGGTGATTCTTCTTCTTTAGGTGTATCTTCAGATTTGTTGATCTCATTAGATTTCTTCTCATCTAAGCTTTCAAATACTTTCAAATATGGTTCCTTGCGTGTATCATTTGCTTTAAGAGTGTTGAATCCAAGACCAGTCTTATCATAGAATGGTTTCTGAAAAGATGCTTGTTTATCAATCTTCTCACTAGTTTAATATAGCCTTTCAAGTTGTTGCTTGGATTGAGTCAGTTCACCTTTCACAATCTTGTTGTATTTCTCAAGTTTAGCATACTACAAATTGACTTTCTCAAGTTCAGATGTTACATTTCCAAGTTTAGATTTCAGTCCTTCATTTTCAGTCTTTATACTTTCATTCTCAGATTTTAGATTCGTTTCATTCTTTCCATTTCCATCTTTCAAACTAAGCTTCAAATTTGCTATCTTCAATTCATGCTTAAGGATCTCATTTTCTTTTTCCACATTGTCATTACAATCTTCAATAAATACTTCAGATTCATTTTCAGATCTCAGATCTTCCAATTTGTTTTTCAGTTTCTCAATGAGGTTCTTTGCATCATCATATTTGCCTTTTAGAGTGTCTCTTTCATCAGTAAGCATATCAATCTATTCAAGAGCTTCTTCAAGATTCTTTTGTAGTTGATCCATATCCATAGAGATCTTACTCAAGTTGGTAGGCTTTCCTTTAATGGTTCTTTTCCAAGTAACTAGGCTCTGATACCAATTGTTATAAATAGGGAATACTGATAGGGGGGGTGAATCAATATTCTACAAACTTTATCTTTTTCCCAATTATGGATATAATAAATTGTCTTTATACATGCATAACATAAGAAGCTAAACAACATGCATAACAATAAAGAACTCATAACACATTATTTGTTCTCGAGGAAACCCTGGCCAAGGGAAAACCCCGGTGGGGATGGTACCCACAAAGATCCACTAATCAAAAGTATCTTGTTAAGGATGTTGACCTATTAGGAGTCTATTACAAGTATATAGTGTATCAGTCTTGATTAAGGAACTATAGGCCTTGTTAGAAGCCTCAACCTTGTTAGGAGTTGGTAGTACAAAATGTGATTACCAGCTAAGCCCACTGCCCAAACAAGTAATGTACAATATACACTGATTACAAAAGAGGTCAAGGTACATAACCTTATATTGCTTGCATCAGTATCTCTTTGTTGATCTTTCACTATTGCTATTACATCACATATCTCACATCATATTACTTATCACAACTCTTCTTCTTTTCTTTTTATAATTATATTTATACAAGTTATTAAGGCTAATAACTTTACTTGGTCGGCTGCCATATTAAAAAATAACTTTATCCAAAGGTAAACATCGAGGATGTCATCCCTATATATTTTTAAGTCATTATTTTGATAAACAAAATAATCCCTTAACTCTTTACTAGTTATGTCTTCATATTTTGTCCTGTCGGCTTCACACTGTCTTCGGTAAAACTGTCATAACTTCTTCTATACATGTCATACTGACTTGCACTCTGAGATGGGTCATCATTAGTCACCATAGAATCTATGTTCAACTACGCAAGCATTGAACTTACTCTAGTTAATGTCGCAAACAAAAACTCTGTCTGGGTACACTAGTAAAAATACTATCTCATACTTAGACAAATTTGCAATGCACTCTGTCATACTTTCTCTCTGACTTGTGCCATCTTCATGTGGATCATATGTTTCCATAATGACAACATCTATGCAATCAACTCGGCCAAATTTCCAACAATTCAATCCAACCCATTCAAGGGTACACATTGCTAAGGTAAATCAATTAAATCAATTATTAATTCCTATTTTTCTCACCAACCACATATGGACAAAATCAAAATCAACCAATGAGAATGAAGGAATGAGCTCACTGATAGGCCAACACTGGAGCAAATAATAACAAAAGAATTAACAATTTTATGATGAAGTTCGACTGGTCTATACGTGTCGATCCGAGAGCGTAAACTTGCGAAAGGTGTCCAAGCAGTTTGCCATCAAGGGATGATAATTGTGAGATGAGAGATTATGAATGCAACTACAACACACAAATTGAATCTATGAAAAACTAAATAAATTCCAGCGACAGGAACTATCACTTCCTGGCAACAGGAACATCAGAAATAAAGAAAACCCAAAAACATCAATCTATAATAAGATAATATCAATATTAATTTAAAGTATTAACTAATCTAAGATATAAATCAACTAATCTAGAAATCAATAAAATGATAAAAAAATAAATTGAACATCTAATTTATTAAAAGGTATGAATACGTAATAAAACTGTTAACACTATATAACAAACAAACTATACTAAATAAAATAGTCATCGTGCTTTACCAAAGAGCGGGCCCTGACTCCCTAGTTTGCATGATGAGTAAAGAAAACCAAGTTCTACACTACTGTAACCATGTGAAATCTATTGCTTTTATTTATTTCAAAATAATATCATTCAAACCTGCGTACAATAATGTCTTTCCTGCTAGAAGCTATATAATAAAAATCTGTAGAAGTGTACGTATCTATATATCCTCCTTCTGTCTCTTGCTGCTTATATAGACGTAGCTTATAACAATATAGACCAAAATAGAAATAATAAAACTAAACAATAGCTAACGTACAAGCTTATTTACAGGCTGTAGGCAGTTGCAGCAAAGAATAGGAAATAACAATTTTGGTTCCTACCACATATGAAGTCCTCCATTTTAATCACCATACAAATAATACCAGAAATCGGATATGTGCCAAGAGTAGACAATGGTTTGTTATCATTCCAGCAAGCATCCTTGTTGGCATCTAGTATGGATTTGAAACGGTTTTGCAAGAATCATATTAATGTAGTTTGTTTTCACGTGAGACTTGGAAATGCTGAGTTCACTTCCTTAGCAGCAATAACGGCTTAGTTTCCTAAGTTTGTTTGTTTTAATCACCGTACAAATATTATATGTAGAGATTCAGCCATTAAGGTATTATGCTATTTGTGGTTGGCTTGATAATATTGCTTACAATATAGTTGGTGGAGAAGGAGTCACAGAACTGCAATAGGTGACGGGAATATCTACAACTTAACATGCTAAATAAATACAATCACATATATGTATTCACATATTTTATCAAATAACTAGATTAAATATTACTTTCTTATATTAGATCATATGCAACGTTAAAATGGTAAAATAGGTTGAAATGGGATGGAAATGTAATAAAGAAATAAGTAGGAAAGTGTATGGAAAGGATTAAAGTATGGCATTAAATAGGTTGTACTTGGCTCTCATCATTGCCCCCAACTTAGCTTATTGCATGTCCTCGTGCAATCATTATGATCAGGAGGGCTTTGGTTTGAATTAAAAGCACTTGGATTTATGGCTTTAGACATTATCTCTACCCTGAACCATGATAACTCATATACAAACACAAATCCCTTTCTTTACTTCACATGACAAGCTTTGTTATTTTTTTCTTCAATAGGGATATCACTTTCGACTTTTCATAAGGTGTTTATTTTTTCTCTTTTATTTTTTTCTTTTCTTTTCATTTTTTTTATAGCATCATGGTTCACAAGGTTGCATATAGGAGAAATTTATCCCAATTTGCACAAGAGGAGTTTAAATGGGCAAACTGGGAAATATAAGAAACAAAACAAAGGCTATTATATGATGGATATAATTGATAATGTGATGGAATTTTTAAGGGTGATGGATGGAAGATAATAGAGTGACATTCCTCTCCCCAACTTAAAGGTTGACCGTCCACGAGAAACAAGGAGAGGATAGGGAGGGGGTGTTGCATAATGATCAACATAATAAGTAATATAAATAAAGTTAAGAGATAAAAGAATGAAAAATAAATTTGATTGTTTTACCAACATGCATGTTTAGAGAGATGAAGGCTGGAACACAGAGAAACTCAGCAACTGGTACCTTCAAAATGGATGAATCAACAAGGAACGAAGAGAGGCATCCAGAACTGCAACACCACAAAAGACCACCATCGAACTAAAATCGCGGAGAGAGCATACCATGAGAAGGAACCAAAAATTGGGATAGAGACTGGAACTGTAGGAGCCACCACCATCAAACTGAAGCAGTTTAGAACAAACAGTGGGTAGCACTTTCCACCTTAATTGAGCAGGTCGCACATACTATAGGTGATCAAAGTGTTGATGACCACACTAAAGAAGAAATTCAAGAGGGAATGACAGGACGTCCCAAGAGCTAAAGAACCACAAAATCATTGAGTGTTCTTGAAAATAATGATTAGCAAAAAAACCAAGAACACCAATTATTGCATTTTCTTTTGTCATTTTTAAAATATTTTTTTCACTTTTTTTTTTGTTTCTTTTTTTCTTTTTTCTTTTTTTTTTTTTGTTTTCATTTTTTCAATTTTTGATAACGACAAGCAACCGCTGGCAAGCTAGTTTTCAATCACTCACCGCTTAATGGCGATGTAAAAATAGTTTTCACCACTAAGAATTTATTTTGCAGTTAACATCCGCCGGAAACCGGTTTTCAAATATTAACTGGCCAACAATGCCTAAAGGTTTTCATTGTTGGATCTTTTATTGCTTTTTTCTCTTTTTTTCTTTTTTTTTTTCTTTTTTTTTTTTCATTTTTTCAATAACTGCATAGAATGACCAAAAAGAATCAAATCCTGATATGGATGATGAAGAATGATACCATCTCAAGCTTGATTTTTGTCCATAACCTCACAGAAGGCACTGTTGAAACTTGACTGCATAAGGAACTTGAAATGATGACCGGGAATAATCTCCACAAAGTTGGGAACACCAAAACACTATACTTGTGTGTGTGAAAATTGTACCTGATCTGTAGACACAACACTCAGTAAAACATTAGAGGTTAGTGATAATCAAAATCGTGCAAAATTGAAATCTAATCTAACCAAGCGATTTACTGCCTTCTAGTAGGTGCGAGATTGATGTTCTCAGATTGTAATCGAGATCAGTGACCTAGACGACACCTAAATGAAGGATTTGAATGCAAAAGATGGATATGAAATTGAATGCAATTAATCTATTTTTTTTTTGATATTTTCTATGCAATAAGAATGATAAACTGATATGTTATGAATGCTATTGAAAACTGATATGAAATGAATGCTAAATGATCTAACAATGAAGATTCTAACAATGATATGAAAACTATGAAATTCTATGCTAAGATATAAAAACTATGCAATTGAAATTGATCTCACAAAGCTTTGAATTCATAAGTTGATTCCTCAGCCTCCAATTCTCCAGCGTGATTGTGCAAAAATATGAGATGCTGTGGATGCAAATTTGAGAGATGAATTATGAAGAGCTGAGCCTTGTTTTTATAGAAATCAAGGGTTTTGGAGGTGCATGGGAAAAAGCCATAAATCACTCAAATAACTCAGGTTGATTTTTGAGTTATTTTTAAATAAAGGATAATTAACTCACAAAAACATGCAAAAGCTAAGCTTTAACTCAAAATAGAGTTTAGCTTTAATTGATAATTGATAGTTGTTTGCTTTTATGATTGTGCATGTTTTATTTATGAATTAATTTAATAATAAAGTGATTTATTTCCAACTTAACTGATTTTTGAAATAAAATAATTAATTTATGGGTAATTAACTATTTTATCAAAATTTTATTAAAAAATTATATTATTAAATAATGACAACATGCTTTAATTAATTAAATAAGAATTTAATCAATTATTCATAAGATATTAGATTTATTGTCAAAATTAAATAATACAATTAATAATAGATAGAATTAAATTTAATTACACAATTAAGTGGCAAGATATTAAATCTAATTAATTAAATATGAAAATATTCAATTAATCAAACTTTAGGATAAATGTGATTTATTGCCAAATAATTATAAAATTAAAGATAATTAGGATAATTAGGAATATTACTAGGAATATTCTCCGATGCAGAATTTAAGATAATCAATTATGATTCGATGATATTTAGATGTGCCTTAGGTTAGGACTTTGATGTCGATTTCATTCGATTTGATGATGTAGGAGATTAATGAACTTATAGCCCATTTTTGGGGTATTACAATACTAATCAACCTTGATCTATGTATCTCACAACATTGAATCTGAAATCTTCTTGGATAACTTTGGAACACATTAGCACACTGAGGTAAGAGAATCACTCACAGTGATGGTGCTACTCACATTTCTCTATGATAAAATAGGATGACATCACATGAAGATATGAAACCCTATTCTTTTGAAGTCTGTGAAATATCCATTGTAGAAAAATGTAAAGTTGTGAGTGACACACGTTCATTACCAAAGATTGGAGTATGGAGTGAAATACCAATGATGGTCTCCAATGTGTCCATAAAACTTCAAAGAGGAGGAGACACATCTCAAGGAAGGAATGTGATAGCTGGCAATATGCTCAAGATTCTTGTACATGTGTTCAAAATATTATCAGATGTGTTGTTGAATAATCATGTTTCTCATAGACCAAGTTGCATATTTTCCTCCATGTAATAAATCACCAAAGAAAGTAATCTCATCTCAAGGTGGGGAACACCTTATGCCAAAATTTGCATGTGATCTTGAATAGTAAAGCACAAGTGAAACAGACATGCATCAGAGAGCTAGCAAGCGCACACAATGTTAACAAAGAGAACATAGTGTGCTAGAAAATACTTTTGTAGAGAAGCATCATTAATTGGCATTGGTACTAAGATCATCTAAGCACAACAAGAGACCTGTAACCATATTCTCAAAACCAAGCATATCAAGTATAGTAAAGCAATTTTAACCAATTAATAACCCTATCATTCGGTGAGTAATGCATTTTTGTACAAATGATAAGTAGAGTTATTAAGATGAATAACCACGTGATAAAAATGAAAGAATGTGATTACACTGAATTATACCAATGTCAACGTAAGAATACATACCTTGAATTGTTGAGGTGTCACATGTCAAGGTTTGCTAAAAAGGACCAACAAAACAATCATTGAATCTTGATTGGAAATCATTAGAGCACTACAAAATTGGAGGGATCCCCCCCCCCCCCAACTTAACTTCATGCTACAAGGTCATGAGAGCATTAAACCAAAGAAATTGGGTAACCCAAAGAGAGTAACACATCTTTAGAATTTGTGAGCCTTTTTGAATGATCAAATATCTCAATAATTCAATGGATGTATTCCCAAATTAACTATAGGATATAAAAGCATAGGGAATTTGAATCATCCAAGGAATCAAGAAATTAGCATGTATAATCAATGAATGATTACGAGAAGATAGAAGAACCAAGAATGAAAAATGTATAGGTAGAAATACTGTGATCCCTGCTAACTAAATAAATCATCCATAGTGTATTTGGTCATCTTAAGACAACAAATAGATTTAGCAATGTCAAATAATGCTCATCTAATTATAACATATGTTGTTTGGTCATTAATGCATATAATCCCTTACGATTGTGCTTAATCAATTATTGGTCCCAGATCAACAAGTATGTGAGGAATGCATATTTTAACCATAGGCCTCCAAGGATCAATATGCATAAGTACAAAAGTAATAAAATATAGATCTTGGAGGATTTGGTAGCATGTTTGTGGAATGAGAAATACACATTGTTTAATATTACTTAGTGCATGATTAATATTAACACACATACTGATGAGTCCAATAATTAAAATTGATACAATTTGATGCATGGGCTCATTTGTGGGTATTTGGAATTCACTGATTGGAAAAGAAGAACAAAGTTGATTAGAATTCAAGAAATGATATTGTTCTTCTAATTTAATTAAACCAAAATAACATTCCTTAACTGCATCAATATATTCCAAAGTTGATTTACCAAATTCAAGCACATCATTATATGGTAAAGGGATCCGTGAAAGTTTATTAACCACCTTATTATGAAGTGTTGTATAAGGCAATATAGTTTCCCTTGGTGGACATTGTGGAATGTAATGTGAATGGGATAATGGCAAGAATTGTTGAGGATATAAAGTGGATAGGATTAAGTAGGATGGGTGGAATAAAGATGGTAAGGATGGATATGGTGGAATATAAGAGGGATATATAGGTTGTTGTGAGCATGCATGATTACATTCATTGTGCATACTGGCTGAAGAAGTATGTTTTAAAGAAATATGTTGGCTTTGTAATGAAATAGAGGGACAATATATGTTACCAACATAATACATACCTTGCTCTTCTTGATTTTGAGTTCAAAATTGTTTATCGGTTACAAGAAAAAATTGTCCACTTTCACCCTTATCATGGTGAGACTTACAAATAACTTGTACCTCATTCACCATGTGCACTTGGTTATTCAGGCATATGCATTGGTCATCTTTCCTATAGCAATTAGAACAACAAGTGGTTAAATTTTCATCCTCAAAATCACATTTCTCTAAGAATTCATCAATGATTTTCTCATGTTCAAACAAAGAGAGAATTCTTGCATACCTGTGATAATGGAAGATCAAGATCATTTAAGTCGCATTCATTAGGTAGATAGGATATAAAAATATCACCTTTGGTCGGTGCAATTTCCCCACTAGTTTCTTTTTTTGTTTTTAAATTTGAAGGCAGGGGTCTAGGGGCGGAAGCCACCAGTGGGGTCAAGGGGCAACGCCCCTTGCGGGGACCTGGGGCAGCACCCAAGGTGCGCTCCCTATCGTAGTACAGGGAGGGGTCAAGGGGCAGCACCCCCGATGCCAAGCACATTTTGCCTCCTACGTTCCCTTCAAATTTTGCATTTTTGAAACAATTTTCACCCAAAATTGATGGACTTGAACAACCTTGCAAATGCATCATTTTTAACATTTTTCTTCAAAATAGCTTTTTTACCAATAGCTCACAAAAACTAATGATAATATAAAATTGAATCTAATTTTTAAAGCAACTAATGAATCTAATTTCTAAGGCCCACTTGCAAACTCTAAAACAAAACTCTAAAGCAATGCATCTATATGATTTACGCAACACAAATTAAGATTAGTTACTTAAGCAAGGCTAGCAATTGCAAAAGCGTTCATCCTAACGCATTGTTCCTAACTCAAATCAGCAAACTAACATGCCTTTGACACCTTTCCCCGGAAATGGCACCAAAATGATAGGCCAACACTGGGGCAAATAATAACAAAAGAATTAACAATTTTATGATGAAGTTTCGCTGGTCTATACGTGTCAATCCGAGAGCGTAAGCTTGCGAAAGGTGTCCAAGCAGTTTTCCATCAAGGGATGATAATTGTGAGATGAGGGATTATGAATGCAACTACAACACACAAAATTGAATCTATGAAAAACTAAATAAATCCCAGCGACAGGAACTATCACTTCCTGGCAACAGGAACATCAGAAATAAAGAAAACTCAAAAACATCAATCTGTAATAAGATAATATCAATAATAATTTAAAGTATTAACTTTTCTGAGATATAAATCAACTAATCTAGAAATCAATAAAATGATAAAAACCTGAACATCTAATTTATTAAAAGGTATGAATACGTAATAAAAATGTTAACACTATATAACAAACAAACTATACTAAATAAAATAGTCATCGTGCTTTACCAAAGAGCAAGCCCTAACTCCCCAGTTTGCACGATGAGTAAAGAAAACCAAGTTCTACACTACTGTAACCATGCGAAATCTGCTGCTTTTATTTATTTCAAAATAATATCATTCAAACCTGCGTACAATAATGTCTTTCTTGCTGGAAGCTATTTATTAAAAATCTGCAGAAGTGTACGTATCTATATATCCTCCTTCTGTCTCTTGCTGCTTATATAGACATAGCTTATAACAATATAGACCAAAATAGAGATAATAAAACTAAACAATAGCTAACGTACAAGCTTATTTACAGGTTGTAAGCAGTTGCAGCAGAGAATAGGAAATAACAATTTTGGTTCCTACCACATATGAAGTCCTCCATTTTAATCACCATACAAATAATACCAGAAATCAGATATGTGCCAAGAGTAGACAATGGTTTGTTATCATTCCAGCAAGCATCCTTGTTGGCATCTAGTATGGATTTGAAACGGTTTTGCAAGAATCATATTAATGTAGTTTGTTTTCACGTGAGGCTTGGAAATGTTGAGTTCACTTCCTTAGCGGCAATAATGGCTTAGTTTCTTGAGTTTGTTTGTTTTAATCACCGTACAAATATTATATGTGGAGATTCGACCATTAAGGTATTATGCTATTTGTGGCTGGCTTGATAATATTTCTTACAATATAGTTGCTGGAGAAGGAGTTACGGAACTGTAATAGGTGACAGGAACATCTACAACTTAACATGCTAAATAAATACAATCACATATATGTATTCACATATTTTATCAAATAACTAGATTAAATATTACTTTCTTATATTAGATCATATGCAACGTTAAAATGGTAAAATGGGTTGAAATGGGATGGAAATTTATGAAGAAATAAGTAGGAAAGTGTATGGAAAGGATTAAAGTATGGCATTAAATAGGTTGTACTTGGCTCTCATCACTCACATGGATCAAAGTCAAATCAATTCTCCATCACACATCTTGTAGATACATATTGGTTGTTCATTTTGTCTCTTTGTTCCAACCTTTGAGAAAAAAATATTCACTTTGTCCCAACATTTGAAACCATTAACTTGACTCAAACTTAATCATGGTTTATCTTACTCCATCCCTAAGCTTTAGGAAAATTCATAAATAGAGGGCAAGACCAGGAGAAAATGATCCACTCTATTTATTTGTTAATTGCATCCATATTATAGGCATTTACTTGTGAATTCTTAGCATATTTGAGTTTAATTGAGCATAATTTGAGTTAGATTGGCATAATTGCATCATAGATCATTAATTCTCATTCTAGAGCTATCTCTAATGAATGCTAATTTGAGAGCATTTATTTAGCTTTTATAGTTAGAGATCCATAGGATACTTATTGTCATTATTTCAATTCAATTGCTTTAAAATTGTTATATTTTCCATAATTGAGTTGATATTTTGATGAACTAATCCTATGACGGTATTTTTGATGCAAAGGGGCTGGTCGGAAAGAGGGGCCAAATGCACACCCTAATCCAAATCCACCTTGCAGAGATCATACACAGAAGAAATGACACACAAAGTGAGAGAGAGAATGCAGAATAGATCCTTTTATTCATCAAATAGATTCATACATGTCGGGCTGTAAGGCCTTCCCAGTTAGGGCCAGATATAACAATTCAATTACAACAGTCCTCCAACATGCGAGGATTCAAAAAATGTCTTCAACTCCTAATTTGATACCATTAAACTTCTAGCTTTAAGCTTTGTCCTAAAACTACAACCAATGACTACATTATATACAAGAGGCTACCGAAACAAGTCGGCCTTAAGATCCACCATTAATGGAAGGAATAACCAGATCTAGGTCCACACACTTCCCAATGATTGACACCAACATTAAATTTGTGACCATCATTAAATGCACAAGTCACCCTCAATAGAAAACTAAAACAAACAACTCGGTAAGCAAGGATAATTGAGCACCAAGAAAGGATAGCCGATCGCCAGGGAATTAATTGACCAACTCAGTTAAAGAAGGAAACCGAGCAACTATTGAGCCAACTTGGTCAAAGAAGGAACCGAGCAACACAAAAAACTCAAACTTGTTTTTGGTGACATAGGATTTCCAAGGATTCGAAATGCTCCTGCATCAGACACCTGGTGTTGTTTGAAATGATTCTCTGAATCATACAGCAAGTACAACTTGACCTAAATCTAGCTCAGATTATAAAATCCATGAACTATCCTCAATCAATTTTTTCTTCCACTTTACCAGATATTTCATATATTGTCTTCCTCTTGTGATTTTGCCAACTTAATGTTCCAAAATCCTCTCAACTTCTTCTGTCTGTCTCTTAGGATAATCATTTGGTACTATCATTTCTTGATCTTATTCATGGTACTCATACAAATCTGCAATGTTGAATATAGGTGATATATCCATGTCATCAAGTAATTCAATCTCATAAGCATTTCCACTGTCAAATCTCCTCAATATCCTACAAGGACCAAACTTCTTCATTTTCAACTTCCCATATCTTCCAATAGGAAATCTAACTTTCTTCAGGTGTACCATTACTTCATCCCCAATTGCAAAAGTCTTATGGCTTCTTGATCTATCTGCTCTATCTTTGTATTTCTGATTACTTTTCTCCAACTTATGTTTCACTTCTTCATGCAATGTCTTCATGAACTCAACAAACTTTACTCCTTCAACACTTCTCTTTTCTTCACCAGCAATATCCTTCAAATTTGATATACCTCTCGATTGTATGCCATTTACAATCTCAAAAGGTGTTTTTCTAGTACTCCTATTCACTAAATTATTGTATGAAAACTCTGCTTGTGCCAACATGGAATCCCAATTAGTTGGTGTATCTACAACTAAACATCTCAAAAGATTACCCAAGCTTCTATTCACATCCTCTATTTTTCCATCAGTCTATGGGTGAACTATAGAACTATACCAACTCGCTGCCCAACTTTCTCCAGAGAGTCTTCCAAAAGTATCCAACAAATTTATTGTCTCAGTCAGAGATGATACTCCTCGGTAATCCATGCAATATGAAAATTTCCTTAAAGAAAAGATCTAATATATGCACTACATCTGATGTCTTTCTATAGGGTATCAAATGTGCCATCTTAAAAAATCTATCCACAACAACAAATATAGAATCATTACCTTTTACTATCTTTAGTAAGCCAAGAAAAAAATCCATACTGATATCAATCCAAGGTTTCTTAGGAACAAAAATCGGTATATACAATCCAGTATTCTGACTTACTCCCTTTGCAACTAGACAAATTCCACAACTTTTCACAAATTTATGAATATCCTTATATAACTATGGCCAAAAGTATTTCTCCTTAAGCAAATTCAATGTTTTGTTAATACCAAAATGTCCAGCCAAACCACTACTATGTTTCTCCTTTATCAAATTAGTTCTCATTGATCCTCTCGATATGCACAACTAAATACCTTTAAACAACATACCTTCTTGAATGAAATAGTCTTCCCATTTAGTACTCGGTTGATCTTGAATAGTTGTTATGCATTTCCTCCATGGCTCAGAAAAATCAAGATCAGTTTCATAGAAATCTTTCATATCATCAAAACTAAGAACTTCAATTCTCATCTCGGTCATCAAATATCTTATTCTACTCAATGCATCAGCAACATGGTTAGTGACTCCACTCTTATGTTTTATCACAAATGTATAACTCTGCAAATATTCAACCCATTTCATATGTCTCTGATTCAACTTATTCTGACTACCCAAATACTGTAAAGCCTTATGATCAATATAAAACACAAATTCACTCAGTATAAAATAATGTCTCCATTTCTTCAGGGCTTGAACAATAGCATAGAATTATTGATCATACACATAATATTTCCTTTTTTCATCATTCAAATTTTCACTAAAGAAAGCAACGGGTTTACCTTATTGAATCAACACAACTCCTATTGCACTAGCACTTGCATCACATTCAACTTGAAATACCTTATTGAAATCAAGAAATGCTAACACGGGAAATTCAAAAACCTTCTGCTTCAGAGTCTCAAAACTTTTATTAGCTCCATGTGTCCACTTAAATTATCTTTTATCTCCTATCATAGTCTCAGTGATAGCATTACAAATTGAACTAAAATTCCTAATGAACTTTCAGTAAAAACTTGCCAAACCGTGAAATGATCTTACCTCACTAGCATTCTTAGGTGTAGGCCAATTCAAAATAGCTTCAACCTTTTTAGGATCCATTTTTAAACCATCAGCTAAAATCACAAATCCCAAATACACAATCTCCTCTTGCATGAAAGAACACTTTTTCAGGTTTATCAACAACTTTTCTTCTTTCAATCTTTGCAATACTTATTTAACATGCAAAAAATGCTCTTCTCTAGTCTTACTAAATATCAGAATGTCATCAAGATATACAATCACAAATTTACCTAAGAATTTCTTTAAAACTTCATTCATCAATCTCATAAAAGTACTTGGTGCATTAGTTAAACCAAAAGGCATAACCAACCACTCATACAAACCTTCTCTTATCTTAAAAGAAGTCTTCCACTCATCACCTTCTCTGATTCTAATCTGATGATATCCACTTTTCAAATCAATTTTGGTAAAATACTTTGCTCCAGTCAAACTATCCATTATGTCATCCATTCTCGGTATAGGAAACCTATATTTCAGTGTTATCTTGTTGATTTCTCTGGAATCCATACACATTCTCCATTCTCCATTCTTCTTAGGTGCTAATAAAGTTGTTACTACACAAGGACTCAAACTTTCTTAGATCAAACCTTTCTACAACAATTCTTGAATCTGTCGGTTCAATTCCTGATTCTCGGTAGGTGTCAACCGATGTGGTGCCTTATTCGGTAAACTAGCTCCAAGGATTAGATCCATGCAATGATCAATAATTCTCTTCGGTGGAAAACCATTAGGTACATTGTCAGAAATGATCTCCTTGTACTTGGTGAGTTTCTTATCAATCTCTTCAAGGATTCTATCCTCTATTTTCTTACTCGGTTTGTTAGGAATCACAGCAAAACATACATCATTCTTCTTCAAATCCTTAACAAACTTTCTTTCTTCCATCAAGAAAACTTTCACAAATGTACAAATACTACTAACAGGCTCTTCAATTAAAGGTAACAAGATTTTTCTTCTCCCATCAGCCCAAATAGTATATTTATGCAATCTTCCATCATATATAGCATGTCTATCATATTACCAAGGTCTACTCAACAAAATATGACAACAATCCATAGGCATGATATCACATAACACCTTATCATAGTACTTCCCAATTTTCAAATTCATTTAACATTGTTCACTTACCAAGAGTGTATGCTCATCCTTGATCCATGAAATTTGATAGGGCTTCAGGTGTTCCAACCTTTCCAACTGCAACTTTGCAACCATTTCCTTGGATACCAAATTCTCCGAACTTCCACTATCAATGATAACCTTCCACACTTCATCAAAAACTCTACATCTGATCTTGAAAAAAATTTTCCTTACCAAATATTCTTTATTACTTTCACTCCAAAGTGTTCTCCTTACCATCAAGTTCTTTTCCTTATCAGGTTCATTCGGTGAATCTTCTAGCACCAAAGTATTTCTATTGCTACCGACCTTCTTACTCGCATGTGTACACTCAAATTATCTATGTCCTTCTCCACAATTGTAACAAGTTCCTCAGAATCCACTTCTAGTATAACCACCTCAGTAGTTATTGCCTCTTCCTCTAGATGAACTTTCACCTTTCCACTCGGTCTTGCCTTTGTCCATATTTTTCTTGTCCTGATAAGATCTATTGTTTTCACCATAGTATCTACCTCATCCTCTAGGACATCTATCACCTCTTCCTCTTTGTCTTTGCTCATATCTTTTGTTCAATTTCTCCTTAGCTTTCAAGGCAAATTGATAAGCTTCCTCAATGTTTTCCAACTTAGCCAAACTAATTTCTTCTTGGATGGAAAGTCTTAATCCATTCAGGTACCTAACAATTTTTTCCACTTTATCTTCATCATGTCCAGATCTGATATCTAATCTATAGAATTCCTCAGTATAATCTTTTACCAAGCTATCTTTCTGCCTCAAACTTTGCATTCACCTAACTAGGTTAATATGATAATCACAAGGTAAAAAATTGTCTTTCAACTTATTTACCATCTTATTCCATACCTTGATTTTATCTTTGCCTTTCCTTTTTCTATCCAATTGCAGATGCTCCCACCACAAGGATGTATGACTCTTCAACTTTGTGCTTGTAATCTTCACCTTCTTTTCCTCAAGGACAATTTCATACTCAAAATACTTTTCCATCTTGGTGATCCAATCCACCAATTCATCTAAATCCATCTTTCCACTATACTCAGGAGGATTGAAATGTGGTGTAGACTTCAGATTTGTCAAAGCTTTCAACAATCTTTCCTCACCCTGATCCATCATAGGTGCAAGTTCTACATCATCATGTTCTTCCTAAATTTCTTCATCACTAACATCTTCAAGATGTATTCCTCTATGTTGGGCTATCTCAATAGCTTCTAATCTAGTAGCAAGTTGTCTCAACATGTATGCCAATCCTAGATCCTCATATCGCCTCCCATGAACCATCTTGAAACCCTCTACAATTGCAGGCCAAATCATAATCTCCCACCCCACAACCAATATCAACTAGGGTTTGACAAGAAGGAACCCTCAAACCTAGATTCACAAATCTAGATCCAGATCTCAACCTTCACTTTGATAGCACCTAATGCAAAGGAGCCAGTCGGAAAGAGGAGCCAAAGTCACACCCTAATCCAAATCTACCTTGTAGAGATCACACATGAAAGAAATTACACACAAAGTGGGAGAGAGAATGCAGAACATATCCTTTTATTCATCAAATAGATTCATACATGTTGGGTTGTAAGGCCCTCCCAGTTAGGGCCAGATATAACAATTCAATTACAAAATTCCTCCAACATGCAAGGATTCAAAAACTATCTTCAACTCCTAATCTGATAGCATTAATTGTCTAGCTCTAAGCTTTGTCCTATAACTACAACCAATGACTACAGTATATACAAGAGGCTATTGAAACAAGTCGGCCTTTAGATCCACTATTAACAGAAGGAATGACCATATCTAGGTCCACACACTTCCCAATGATTGATACCAACATTAAATCTACAACCACAATTAAATGCACAAGTTGGCCTTAATAAAAAACTAAAATAAACAACTCAATAACAAAATATAACCGAGCACTAGGAAAGGATAATCAAGTGCCAGGGAATTAACCGACCAACTTGGTTAAAGAAGGAAACTAAGTGACTGCCGAGACAACTTAGTCAAAGAAGGAACCAAGCAACATAGAAAACTCAAACTTATTTTTGGTGACACAGGATTGCCAAGGACCCGAGATGCTCCTGCATCAATTTTACATACACAACACCTATTTGAGTTGTTTGAGGGGCTCAAAGAGGGCCTCAATGATTTCATCTGATCCATAAGTTATTTCTTGCAGTTATGATGCAGATATCCTTGGAGGGGCATAAGTATGGGTTGGAGACTTCATTTTGAGGGAGTTATTTTCCTTTTTTATCTTTATATTCTCATGTAAATTTTTGGTTCTTTGGTAGAAGAAAACAAAGTATTGTAGTTCATTTTTGAGAGATATACAGATTGTAACACCTTTTTGCATGGATAAACAACTTGTGCCCTTCTCATTAATCTAGGTTTGTGTGTAAGCCTTGTGTTAATACTTTTTCTTGTGATGATCTTTGTCCTTGGGATAGTATTACATGTTGGTGCCTTTTGTAGAGATATACATATTTCTTGTAGGTTGTGAGTTGTGCTCTTTGTAGGTGAGTATTAACTTGTGAGAAAGAGCCTTTCTTCTCTCCTATTAAGGGTTGTGCTTATTTAGTCTTCTCGTGAATTTTTTATACAAAGATTTGGTATTATTGGGTTGTGCAGGGAATATTTTTATTACTAGTTTTACTATGTCTTTATTGTCTGTGTAAGTTTCGAGGACATCATCTAGTGCATCACCTTTTAAGAGTTATATTTTATTTTTATGTATCCTTGTTCCTCTTTCTTTTGCAAGAAGTATTAATTTAGGTGAAGTACTTAGGAAGAATTGTCCTACTCTGAGGTCTATTTCTTTTCCAGGTTACCTACAACCCATAAGTGTTCCCATGTGTTAATAGGTTGTTGGCTTTCATTCTCAGCAGGGGTGCAAACCTTATTGATAACATAAAGATTATATTCTTAATTTGTCATGCTTTTTCTAAATACTCTAGACCTCAGAAGAAAAGTACATTTCATTTTGATGAGATTTTTTTCCCAATTTCCAAATTGAAGCAGTTGCTTACATATTAGCTAAATGTGTCATTCAAATACCATAACAAATTAAGAGCTATATGTAAAATATGGAAGGATATAGTTCCCACAATTCTAGCAAGATAAAAGGAGCTTCACAACATGCTATAATATCATCTTAACAATTTCTTAACTAGGGAAAGATAATGAAAGGAGAATAAACATTTTTTACCCTTTGCACAACTTATGGCAGTGCTTGCCTCTATATCCAATAATTTTTAAGTAAAATATAAAGGTTTCTCAATGTATCTTACAAAAAGTTGTATTGGGGCTTATTCATCAATATACCAATATTATTGTTAAGATGTATGATATTTTCTCTTGTAGATAAAGGAGAGTTTCTAGCATGCCTATGTATAATAATTTCTTTTCTTGATCAATATATTCTCAAATTCAGGCTCGTATTTATGTTGCAAGAGATAGCGACATTGATTACAATGAATTGTTAAATAGTATTGCAATTTATAATTTAGAGGAGGGAAAAAAGATTACTTCTTGAAACAAGTGCCACATAGCGGCGTGTACTTTTCATTATAGTACATTGTAATTCAATTAGCTATGTAAGATCAATGAGTTGTAGAAGACAATATATTACGATCTCGCAAAGATTAGGGAACCCTCTAAATTTTTTATAACATAATAATTTGGTTACACACATTTTAAGCAGGTTGATATAAGTGCAGATTATTAAATTTAGGAGAGTGGCCAAAAGCCAAAGTATTGAATTAAAAAGATTACACTAGGTTTAAATGATGTACCAACTAACCTCATATCATGTAATAAACAAATTTATACAATAAATAGACCAAATATTTTTCTAATTCACCCACTTCTTCAACATAGCCATTACACACTCTTTGTGATGCCTGCAGACGTGATTGGTAAACAAGTTGCAGACGTCAAGGGTTCTCACCCTAGTATTTAAAATGCCAGGGAGCTCACGTAGGGTTATGCTATTAAGATTAGGTAATACTGAGAGGGGGGGTGAATCAGTATTACAAAACTTTGATTTCAACTTCAAACAATTATAAACAATCCAAAGTAATGCAGAAATGAAAAGAACATATAAGCATAACACATTACTCATGACACCATGATTTGTTTTTGAGGAAACCCTAGCCAAAGGGAAAACCCCGGTGGGGATGGTACCCACAACTATGTACTAAAATATAATATCTCTGTTAGGAGATCTAGCCCTGTTAGGAGTTTATTGTTACATAGTACATTTCCTTGTTAGAGGATTACAAAAACCTTGTTAGGGGTATACAAAAACACCTAGTTAAAGGTGGTGAGCACACTACTCTTACAATCAATACTGTCCCAAAATAGTTCTCAAAAGGGGGAACAATACAAGCACTTATCTTTCTTAGATAGCTCGAATTGTAGCTTGGCCTCTTTCTGATCTCGCATCTAATCTCTGCTCTTATATTTGCAAACTTACTCCATCATTATAAATCATTCCATATTTTTCTTTCACAAAACCAATCTATACTTATACAGAATTAGCCTTCCAGTCAACCTCATAATTGTCATACAAAACATAATAGAAACTTATGCAAATGATATACATGGAGTCGACACTCTTATATTACCAAATAGTCAGAAATATAATTTATTTACTTGTCTTAGCATGTTACCATATCCATTATTCTTTCCTTAATCTTCGCAACTGTTCATGTACCCTGTTATACTGTTTTACTGTCTTCACATACCTTCCGAACATTGTATCTCACAAATCTGGTATCCAAAACTCATGTGATCTTAACTGAAGCATGTGAATATCCCAAAATACCTCCAGTTAAATTTGCAAGCCATATTACACTATATATCTCCATCATTATCCAAAACTGTGGTATTGTACCCTGTTATCCTGATTCTAGACTTAGTCATTTTCATGACTGTGACTCCAATGGCAATCTCAACAACTTGTGATCACTCTATCATAAGTGTTTCCATAATTGACAACCCTTAAGTGATTCCTAGTACTCCAAAACATCACATGCCAACAATCTATCCCTTTGGCATTGATGGCAACACTTAGAAAAATGACTAAGTGTTACAATACAACCTTCTTTTCCTTTTCCTCTTCTACATCTTTTCTTTTACTTTCTTTTCAACATATAACTCTCTTCCTCATTTTTTATTTTTCTTCCTCTCCCTTTGACATCAATGGAAAAGGTATACACAAAATTGTGGGACTTAAGAACAAATGGTTTAGTGCTTACTTACTAGATTTAAGACATCTTGGAAGGAGATTTCCAAGGTCTTAACTTCCTCAATCCATAAACTTATCAGTAGTTCACTGACATGGATTAATCCATTCAGTGCATATGATGTTATCTCTACTGCCTTAAGCTTAGTGAGAGTAGATACTAACATTGAGATTTGAACCTTTATCATCTCAGAGAGATGAGTCTCCAATATTGAGAGCTTGGGAGTCAATAGGCTTCTTAATGATCCAAATCTGTCTGCAACTCTCCCTTTCTCCATTTCTAGTACTCCTATTTTCTCTAGTAGCCTAGATGTCTCATTATCTATCTCTCCCATAGTTTGTGAAGATGATTCACAACTGTCCATTATGCTGTCAAGACTAGTCATGTCTTTGGCTATGGCCTCCTCAATATTCTTCAAATATCTACAGGGATTTATGCAATAGCTATATAGTTTCCTGCCTTGTGCTATACAACTCTTGGCTTTAAGAGTGGTAGCCTTTAGGATGCCTAAGTCCCATGAAATAGACTTATGAACTTCACTCAACTTCTTTTCTAAGAATTTATTTTCAGCCTTCTCCTCTGCTATTTTTAGGAATGAGTCAAAATGATTATCAAAGCTAGTCAATACTATATCGAGGTTCTCAACCTCATCCTTCTCTTTTAGGATAACTAGTGAGGGAAGTATCTTGTTTACTATTTCTATAGCCCTAACCATTATCTTAAATCTCTTGTCTCCTTTCTAAACTGATCTATCCTTAGCTTTAGCAAAAGCCATAAATGAAAGTTTCATCAGCTCATCTTCATCCATGTTGTCCACATCAGAGCTAACTGGTTTGACCACACTTGCCAAAAATAATGATGTATCCAATCTGATTTCATTAGCTTCCTCTGACTTAGGTTGTTTTTCTTGATGTTCTTGTTGTTGTAACTCCTCCTGTACTCTTTCTTCTGGTTTCTCTTCTGATTTTCTTTCTTCTATCTATTCCTGATCTTCAACCTCCATCAAACTATCCATCTAGTCCATGAATGGATCATTTTCATCCTGCAAAGTGTCAAGGCTAACAGGCACACCAATGACAAAGAAGTCTGGTTGCAAGTCAACTTGAACACTCTCATCCATTTCCTGTGAGCTCTCTCCTAAACCCAAGGATATAGGTTTAGCGGTCTTAGCAGGTGACACCCTTTTAGGCATGTCATTCATTAAAACTTGGTCTAATGCTTTTTGGGTATCTTCAATTACTTCATCATATTGTCTAGCCATGATCTTGACTAGTCTGGTCTTTGTTCTTAGAAGAGGCTTCAGTACCTTTATGATTATTTCTCTTTCCTAAATAGACACAACTGGCAACATATCATCAATTGTCTTGTTTCTTATGTTCTCATCCACTGAATGTGCTAACTATTTTCTGATTTCTAGTTTGTTGTATAGATCTTTGGGGACACTGGCTTCAGCTTCCAACAAATTATTTTTGAAAACTAGAAAATGCCCATTGATAGTGTCATCAATGATTGCTTGATCCTCGGGGCTATATCTCTCATAGTATCTATTTATAGATATCAGATTTCCATCTTTGATAACCCTTTTCTATAGTGATTTCATATCTAGTTTCCACAAGGATTGTAGACTCTTTTGAACCATTTTCTCTTCCTCTTTCTCCATGACCTTTTCTTCCTCTTTACCTCTGTCTCTTTTTCTTTTGGACTGACTTGCTTGAATGTCCTAGATGATCTTTTAGGAACCATTGTAGTCTCAACTTCATGTGTTTCTTCCTCTTGAGGGACTAATTAATCAATAATGTTATCAGTAGTAACTGTCTTCTCTGCTTCCAATGGAATGGGTGTATTAGTGGCAATACTAGAAGATGCCTCCATCTTGTTTTTTATGTCTATCAATTGTGCTTTTGTAATACCCACCATTGCAGTGATATCTTCTACTATCTTGCCGACTTTCCTCTTTCTTGTTACTTTCTCTTGTTCTTCTCTGACTTTTTCATATTTTTATCTGTATGTACCCCATCTTTCTTGAGTAGGGTCCTTTTTTGCTGCCAATACATGATCTACTTGCATAGTTAGTACTTCAGCACTTACCTCATATCCCATAGGATAACACCATTTGGTTCTAGGCTCAACTACCTCAAAGCAGACAAAATTAGTTTCAACCATGAAACAGATGGTGTCCTCATACTTTTCTACTAAGCTTTATGGAATTCTATATCTTTCTTTCATCTGCTTCTACATGATCTTAATCATGCCAAACAATTCTCCATCAACCCGATCATTTTTCTATCTTCTATAGTATTCTAAGATTTGTAAACCAATGGGCTCAATATCTTTCCATGCTCTAGGATGCATACCAGGAAAGTTGTGAATGACATGAATGTACATGCCAACTAGTAATGACCCAAACCTAAATGTCTTAGATTTTCCCTTCTTTATAACTTTTATATTCTCAATGAATTGTTGAGCTAGTATTTCACACAGGTTGTATTTCTTATTTTCTTTAACCATTATGTATGCCATCATTATAACTCCATCTGATATAGAATTAAGTCTAGAACTGTAAAACAACTTGTAGCCCATTAGTATTGCTACCAATTTGACATCTTGTAAATATATGTCATTTACTAGCATTTCCCTCTTGTCCCATTTAGAGTGTGTTAGGGTTTCAGCTTCTTTTCTTAAGTTTTTCTCACTAACAGGTAGGGCTCCTTCATTGTCAAGCCCTGTGATATCATGGATCAACTGAGCACATATCTTAACTAGTTGATCACCTATCCATAAGAACTAATAATGAACTTTTCTCAGAATGATCTTGGACCATTCGACTTTTGTGAATTCAGTGAGTTGGGTTAACTTGAGTATTGACAGGTCTTTTAAATGTTTAAATTATTCTGTCAAAGACCCATTTACTTTTATCATACTGTTCAACTCATAGAAGATGTTGACCTCCCCAATAATCTCATACTTGCAGTGTATGTATGCCCTAATATCCTCTACGTGTAACACACTTATGGGGGTTTGAGAGAACACTCCTTCCAAATCATCCTCATAGGATTTGAATGGATGCTTTTTGAATTTATATCTAGGTCTATCTATAACATCAAAAAATACTGGTGCATCCATCATTTTCCAAAAGATTAAGTCTAAATACCTTAAACACGCACAAATTTGATGCTTGGCTTCACGCAAACACAAAATCTCTCTGCTAGATTACTGCTCTGCTTTCACACTTCTTCTCTCCTTAGTCACTGGTCAATAAATGGTGTAGAAATGAAATCTTCCCAGTCTTTTATTCATCGCAAGTTGAGTGTGTGCATTAAACACAGGTAGCTCAACTTCGCATGTCGTCTAGTCAATGCAAAACTTGTGAACACAGAAGATGAATCTTCAAGTGTTGTGATCTTATCCACAGATTCCAAAATATTTGTACACATCATACCTAAGCTTGCATGAGCTTACTCCACTTATACAGGGGATGGATAATTTCAGTTGTCTATATCCAATGATCCCCATGAGGCCATGAGGCCTTCTAGGCTGATGCCTTAAAGAATTCATCATGCGAAGACACAACATCATAAGATGTCTCTCCCTAAACCACTGCCTTATTTAGAACTTTTACTTGCCATATCTTCTCATCCTCTGACTTCTTGTTTTCATTCATGTAATCATTTAGGCTTTTACCACTATCACTAATATTCTTCCTTATAACCATAGGTGGTGGTCCTTCTAGTTCATTAGATCTCCTTGCTCCTCTTATGTTGTCATCTCCATTATATCTACAAAAATTTGCAATCTGACCTAGATTGTTACATTTGTAACAAATAGGTGGTCTTCTTCTTTCTTGATTAGTTTGTAGCTTATAGTACCTTGTTGTGTGCCCAAAGTTATTACATTTCTGAAATGTAATATTGGTTGTAGTTTCTTCTCTGATATAGGCTTTCTTATACCTAGATTGATCAGGTTTTCTACAATTTTCTTTCTTGTGTCCATACTCATAGCAATTAAAACAATAGCTGGTAAAGGGTTTAGAGTTACCTTTACTTCTGCAATCTCTTTTCATGTGTCCAACTTTGTTGCCTCTGAAACATCTACCTCTAAAGGGTCTAAACTGTTCTCTAGGATCTTCATTTGTAGGCCTTTCATTAGGAATAGGTCTTTCCTCATTCGAGGCTTCTTTTGGTTCTTCTTGAGTTTTTGAACTTCCAGCTTCATTGAATCCACTCATGTCTCCTTTAGATTTTTATTCTGTTCTTTGTTCATCACTCTTGTCATTGCTCATGTGTAACTTCTCAATGTGTAGTTTGGCTTAAGTGAGTTCACCTTTAATGATCTGATTGTATTTATCCAATTCTTGATATTTATCCTTGTAATGGTCAAGTTCAGTCTTCATTTGTCCTATCTACAAGTTACCTTCTTTTAATGACTCTTCAACTTTGTTTCTTTCATCATTTTCATGTTGAATCTCCTTGATCATCAAGAGATTGATTTGCTCTTTTTCTTCCTCCAACTTCTTTACTTTTTATGATGTATCATTGTCTGAACCTTCTTTGATTTTCTCCATAAGGTCTTGTCTCTAATTTTTTACAATTTCAAGTTGTTCTTTAAGTTTTCTCATGAAACCTTCTACTCTTCTTAATTTGAATTTTAGTTCGCCATTCTCAGCTTTCATCTTATCCAAATCTTCAAGTGTGGCTTCAAAGTTCACTTGTAAATCTTTTGAATCCATTTTGATCTCCCTTAAGCTGTTAAGCTTTCTCTCAAAGGGCCAAAAGCTCTGATACCAATTGTTAGGATTAGGTAATATTGAGAGGGGGGTGAATTAGTATTACAAAACTTTGATTTCAACTTCAAACAATTATAAACAATCCAAAGTAATGCATAAATGAAAAGAACATATAAGCATAACACATTACTCATGTGACACCATGATTTGTTCTTGAGGAAACCTTGGCCAAAGGGAAAACCCTGGTGGGGATGGTACCCACAACTATGTGCTAAAATATAATATCCCTATTAGGAGATCTAGCCATGTTAGGAGCTGATTATTGCATAGTATATTTCTTTGTTAGAGGATTACAAAAACCTTGTTAGGGGTATACAAAAACACCTAGTTAAAGGTGGTGAGCACACTGCTCTTACAATCAATACTATCCCAAAATAGTTCTCAAAAGGGGGAACAATACAAGAACTTATCTTTTTTAGATAGTTCCAATTGTAGTTCAGCATCTTTCTGATCTCGCATCTGATCTCTACGCTTATATTCACAAACTTACTCCATCATTATAAATCATTCCATACTTTTCTTTCACAAAACCAATCTATACTTATACAGAATTAGCCTTTCAGTCGGCCTCATAATTTTCATACAAAACATAATAGAAACTTATGCAAATGATATACATGGAGTCAGTGCTCTTATATTACCAAAGAGTCGGCACTATACTTTATTTACTTGTCTTAGCACGTTACCATATCCATTATGCTTTCCTTAATCTTCACAACTGTTCATGTACCCTATTATACCGTTTTGATGTCTTCGCATATCTTCCGAACACTGTATCTCACAAATCTGGTATCCAAAACTCATGCGATCTTAACTAAAGCATGTGAATATCCCAAAATACCTCCAATTAACTTCACAAGCCATAATACCCTGTATATCTCCATCACTATCCAAAACTATGGTATTGTACCCTGTTATCTTGATTCTTGACTTAGTCATTTTCATGACTGTGACTCTAGTGGCAATTTTCACAACTTGTGATCACTCCATCATAAGTGTTGCCATAAATGACAACCCTTAAGTGATTCCTAGTACTCCAAAACATCACATGCCAATATCTACTGCCTCGACGACCTTCCCTCCTACTACGCCTCTGGTTCGTGGTGGTGGACCACCAGTGGGCGTTGTCCTGGGCCCCTCTAGCTCGTGGGTTCATTGGGTCTTTCATGTCTTTAGTTCTGAAGCCCCTTTCATTGTTGTTGCCTACGGTCCGTCTGCCCCTACTAGAGACCATATAGTGGAGGGCTCTTATGTTAAGGCTGCTTCCAAAGCTCTGAATGGGCCTAGGGGTTCTTTTGGTAGGGTGCCTTCCACTACTCTTATTATTGTAAGTGGTTCTCTTTCTATCAAGCTCTCTACTTTTGCCGAAGGGGAATTGGATAGTAGATCTGAGGTTTTTAAGGATCAGGCTCTAATATGTCATTTTCAAGGATTTTGGCCCAGTCTGGACCCCAACTACATGATTGGGTGTCCCGAAAATGGGAACCAATAATAGCAGACAATGTTCACATTTTTCTTTTAACTAAAGGATTCTTTGTAGCCAAATTTGATAGAGCTACTTGGATAGATATAAGATTTTGTGTGAAAATTTCTTTAGCTGGGAGGAGGACAAAATTTTGCTTATGGTTAAACCCTGGCACCCAGATTTCAATCCTTCCACTGAAGTCTTCAACAAGATACCTATTTGGGTTAGGCTCCCCAATCTCCCTCTTCATCTTTGGCATGATTATGTCTTGAAGGAAGTGGGGGAGGCTTTGGGGGACTTTTTGATACTGGATCATGACTCTTCTAACATTTTCCATTCTACCCTTGCCCGCATTTTGGTAGACATTTATACTACCCTAGGTCTTCTAGCTAAAATTAAAATTGATTCATCTAAGGGTTCTTGGATGCAACAACTAGACTATGAGGGTATCCCTTTTAGGTGCAGAAAATGTTTTAAGACAAGACATACTACTACTCATTACAGCACTGATTTTAAAAAGAAGAAATTCTCTCATAATTGATGGAAGGGTGCTTCCATCCAACACTATACAGTTTTGAAAAGTTTCTCTCAGGTTTTGGAGGATCCTTCTCATGTTTTGGGATTCTCAGGTGCCTCTTGTTGAGGAAGATGGCTTACGCCCAACTTTGCCTCTTGTTGATCCTATGGGGATTGTTGTTGATTTTGTTCTTGATCATCTTGTTGATCTCTGGTGGTTGATGTCAGGTTCTATGTTGGCAGTTATGTGGTTGTTGTTTTTGCCAGCTCCGCTAGTGTGTTGGATGACGAGGGTTCTGGAGCTCCTTTTCCTCTTGCTAGGACTAATTCTGGCTCTGTGTTAGAAGTCATGTTGGTAAGTCCAACACCTTTGCTGGGGACCGGTTCTTCTATCTTGAATTCGTTGTGCTGGTAGGATGAGGCTACTAGAGTTGAAGATGGTTAAATCACTGTTAAAGGTAAACAACCTAAGAGATCCTCCTCTTCTTTCGACATGACCCTTCAATCCCACAAAAAGAGGACTAATGGATAGTGTTTGTTGCTATCTTCTTTGGACTGTTGTTTCTCAAGGTTTTATTCTCGTAGTGTTCTTGGTTTGAAGTAAGGGCTTCTTGCCTTTTGTTTTGGCTGGTTTGTTTCGTTCTGGAAGCTTTTAATGTTCTATCTTAAGTTTTGATTTGTTAAAGGGTTTCGGGGTCCCTTCAAAACTTGTTGTTACCTTAATCAAAAAGATACCCATTACACACCATGACACAATTGCTACTAATTACATCAAAACACATTCTCTAATGACTAAGATACCAAAATCATAATGTCGTGATCATATATAAATTAAAAGTAAATACTTAAAAAACAATATGAATAAAAAATTAATTAAATAAATAATAATAGAGTAAATAAAATGTAATATATCAAATAAAAGAATATTTAAATAAATAAAATTAACTTAAGATATCTATTCTATCTTAATAACCCTTATATCATGATAGAATCTTCGTACAAGCAATTCCTTTTATTTGGTATTTTGGTTGGGGACACCAATGTTGAGAGAACGAAAGATTAGCATGTTGATTTCATGACACTTTAGAAATTTTGTAAAGGAATGTCGTCTTGCTCGTATGGTCGATTTGTACAAGATGTCATATAATTAGAATGACGTATTCCAAACTGTGTGGGAAAAGGTAAATATGTTTCATTGTAATTATATGTTATTTATTTGAATTTAATTTCAATAAATTATATTTGTTTAAATAGTTTGAAATAATTTTAAATTAGCATTGTTGTCATCACTACGTCCATGAAGAAAGTTCGAAGATATGATTTGGAAAAGTTTATTTTGAATGTACTTAATAAAATTTAAAATGAATAAATAAAATTTAAAAGTAATAATGTAAATAAATTAAAATAGTTAAATATTGATAATAGTATATCGACTAAAAATTTGGACACATTCATTTACAGGCTTGTACGTAAAAGTGTTTGTGGTGATTGCTAAAGAAAGCAAATCAAATATTTAATCAAAAAAATGTGGACATGCAATGCATTTGGCACATAACAACGAAGTACCTTGTCCATAATTAAATGATTTTAAACGTTCAAAATATGCAGATATTTGTTCTTGGGCAATCATATAATATTTTATTTATTTGTAATGTTGATAATTAATTTATAGGATTTTTTAAATTTGGTTTGTCATATTATCATGTTTGCTTAGTAATATTATCATGTTTTATTTTTTTAAATTTTCAATTTTTAAATGTTAGATTTGATTTTAATTTTGAAGTGTATTATTTATTTATTATAGAAGATAAGATTTGTAGATGTAAATTTTATTTAGTTTATTTTTCTATTTATAGATATGAACTTTAAACTTGTTAAATTTAAAATTCAAATTTACAAATTGTGATTTTTTCACTAGTTATTATATGTTAAATTAGTACACATTTATATTATTTTAAAAAAATCTAAAAAAGATTTCCATGAAAAAAAAATTTGACTATCTAATTTTTTATTTTTTAAAAATAAATCATAAATTTTATTTTTATTCTACTACTACAAGATCCATCTTTGCAACAATTTTGGCACCTTTATATTCTCCATGAAGATCTAAGACAAGTTCCCTAACTTATAAATATATGTCACCGTAAATTGTAGCTTAGACAATAAATTTATATGTCCATTGATTATTAGAAACTTAGCTGCTTTGAGTCTTCTTGTTTTAAAAATATATTTTTTGACTTCATTAGTTATTCTTAATATTAATTTTTAAAACGTGTTTTGTATATATATATATATATATATATATATATATATATATATATATATATATATATATATATATATATTGATTGTAATTATTAACCAATAGATTAATTAAATCTATTAGATTTCCACAATCCATACATATACTATATCAATTTCTCGATTAGATTGTGTGGATGACAAAAAAATTCACACAATCAAATCCCAAAACTGATATAGCATAATAGATTTTTTTTATTTAAATATTTTATTTTACATTTTTACATTTATCTAAAACTTATATTTTGACAATGATTGTCAAATTTAAGATAAAAATAAGAATTTTTTTTATAAAAAATAAATCAATTTATTTTTAATAAAAGTGGAAAACTTATCACATATAAAATTAAAATTTTGCATCTAGATGGTTTTTTTTTTTTTGTTAAATAATTGAAAAAATAAAGATTGCAAGACTATTTTATATATAAAATTAAAAATCTACATTGAAGTAATAATTTTTTTTGCTTTTTAGGTTATGAAGGACAATGAAAATAGAGTTTAGAAAACAATTAAAATTCAAGATTATTTTCTATTAAATTTGATAGAAAAAAAGTAATATTATAAAAACTATAATGTTTATACTTCAATATGACAAAATCAAAATAATATAATAATAAAGAACGATTATTCTAATATTTGAGAAAAGTAATTTCTATAATATATGAAATTGATAAATAAATATCTGAACTTTAGAAATAATTAAATTATGAAAAAATAGTTACTTATAATTGGTGCAAAACATGTAATTGGTGCAAAACAACTCACACTGCTCAATGCAATAGTATATTGCCTACAACAAGTACAATAAGAAAATAGTTTGTATGAGATTTCCAAGCATTTTCAAGTATAATGTAGAAATTTAAGATCTACAAAGAAGATCATAGATAACCATAAAAAATTTTAGCTAATATGAAGATTCAGCCAATCCATTGGTAGTTATTTTTGACTCCTTATATTGCTCGCAATATGGTAGGGTTATTTTCAGGCGAGCTTATATATGTTTGTTTTACTACCATGTCACATGATGTGATTTTGTAAGGAGATTTGATGGTCCCATTGAATATAATATATCTAATTAGAATAGAGTGAACTTTTTAACAACAACATTACAATTATTATAATATTAGTTGTCAATCTCAAAAAAAAATTTAACTATATGAAAAAAAAAAATTTATACAGGAAACATACGCAACTCATTATAAGTCAAATTAAAAAAAAAAGATGTTTCACATTTTATAATTTTATGAACAGATACTTAACTTTCTAACTCATAATCATCATTGCATTTTTTTTATTATAAAAATATCTCTATTGTAATAACTACCACACCCACATAGTACAACTATGAAAAAAATTTAACATGACTTCTTCCTCCTGCCGTACTTGCACTTTTATATTTTATCAGGGCAAATTGGGCATGCAGGAATGTGACAAACACACTTAAAATGACATTCCACACCTAAAGGATATACACCTGTAGATATTATTTTGCAAGTGTTGCGGCTGCATTTCTGCATCAATCTACTGACTATATTCAAAATTTAACCTCTGCACACCATTAACAAAACTAAAGAAAACTCCAAAGACCATTGGAGATGCATCCAATAAAGATTCTCTTCACAATTCAGTTCATAATCAATCTCCAAGCTACAAGGCACCAACACAGAACAACTCTGAAAACCCAGAAATATCATCTTTCACATGTCTTGAGAAATTAAGATTTTTTCCCTGTGACAGCTCAGATGTCTAAATCCTTGCTCAACATCACCTGATACATCTCATCTGCTGTGAAGCAATTCATCCATGACAACCCTCTTCTAAACTCCACCATCAATCTGCTCTTTTATTAGAATTACCAGTTCTAAGATTGGGAAGCACATACCACCAAGCAGATGTGAAGAAGATTGCAGAGATCCTGCCATAGGCAATCAGGAAGAAGAGAATAACAATCATCACAGAGGCACCAATGGTGGCATCAATGGCTTTCCTTCCTGCCTTCCTCTTCCTCACAAAACTCTCTGCCTTGTGTAACCTTGTGGGATTCATTAGCTGACTATCCAAGGACAAAATCCTTCCATACTTCTTATTCTTCTCAATTACCATCTTACCCTTATTCTTATCAGTACCCATCTTAGCATACTGTTGGGCATTGATCTCCTGGCTCTTACTGGGTACATAGACCTTACTCTCCAATTGGGCATTGATTTCCTGGCTCTTCCTAGGTAGAGAGATCTTTTTCTCCAATTGGGTATTGATTTCCTGACTCTTAGTGGGTACAGTGACCTTATTCTCCAATTGGGTATTGATTTCTAGGCTCTTCCTATGTACAGTGACCTTACTATCCAATTGAGTACTGATTTCCAAACCCTTAAGGGGTGCAGAGAAGGCAGTATTAGCCAGCCCTGTCTGCCTAGGGCTGCAGGGTGCACTCAAGGAAAGCAGAGGCCCACCTCTAGGAACCCTTTTATTAATCTTCATCCTGTGCTCTGGGGATGCCAGGGGTTGCTGGATTTCTAGGGCAGGCAAACTCTTGGGCATTCTTTCAACATCTGGGCTTCTGACTTCCACTGCAGGCATACTCAAGGGCACCCCAATTTCAACATCTGGGGGTTTCTTCCAGTGCTCAAAAAGCTCAAAGAAATAGGAGATCCCAGAGCTTATGAATCTCTTCATGCACATGACACCACCAAGCCACCTCTTCTGCAGGGAACCCAGCACCATAACCATAGCCATGGCTGTTGCAGGCACTGCAGTCTTTCTGACCATAATTGCACTCACAGTCAGAACCCCAAAAGCAGTTGTCTTCGCATACCCTGACCACCATGGAAGCATGCTCAAAACCTCACTCACTTCCCTGATTTCAGACCCATCTCCACCACTCCCCTGCCCTTCACCATGATCACTCTTGACCTTCACACCATCACCACTCCCATGATTAGCCTCCTTTGAGTTTGGACTACGCCCAAAATTCTCCTTCCTCTGCAACTTCTGATCTGTTCTGGTCCCTGGTTTGCTTGAAACCCCTCCACCATGTCTCTGTCTGACAACAACAGGCACCCACCCATGCCTTGTATAAACAAATCTCAGCATGGACTCAGGGGTGCCTGTCTTCTTAGCTACATACTCTCTTTTTGCAGAGAGCTCTGCACTCAAACTGGCAAACTTATCAAGGCCAACACCAGAATAGGGATTAGAAGAGGATTTCCTCCCATGAGATCTCCTCCTCTGCCTGGTGGGCTTGGGAGAAATTACATCTTCTGCTTCCCCCTCCACTAAAATTTTTCCACACCGCATCAATGACTGTCATAAATTCACTCAAAATCTATCTATTCTCTGCCCTGTTACACCCTCAATATATCATCTCCTAAAAGTCCTCTCTGTTTACTTCTCAGAACCATTTGACACTATCAAACAGAGCGGCTATATGACACCTCAGCGGGATTAAGATTGGTTCATCATTTTGTTAGTTACGTGGGGGACGCATTGAAGATAAATCTGAATTTTAATTTTCTAGGGCTTCTAGAAGTACATGACTTTGGTACAATAAGTAGAGTAATTTAATGGGAAGAAGAGAACCAACAGATGTACAGAAGCTTCTATGGGGCTGGGCCTTAACCTCACATTGTTAACTACTATTGACTTTTGTAGCGCCTCCTCCTCCTATAGTTAGCCTTGGCCTTGGTTGTCAAAGCTATCCTGCTGGGTTACTTGGACAAAACAATTATTCTAGAATTTTATTGTTTCCAAGTTTAAATGTGATAAAAAAATCATCATTTTGTCAAATGCGTGCCCAACAAGCTTATATCCTAAGAAAAAATATTGTATTGTGGAAAAGAAAATGATTAGTTTTATAGTTTTTTCCTAGTTTTTTAATATGGATGGATATAGATTGAGTATAAATTAGTTAAGGTGAATAGATAATGTATTGAATTTTCTTAGAGTCAAAGAGAGTAATATATTAGGAATGTTTGTTTAGTCAAATTTAGGTTGGAAGAGTAGAGACGGGGAAGTTAGTAAGCTTTTAATTGAGATTAGTTAGTTCATGAATTTGAAGACAATCCTCTAACTAAAAAGTTGGGGGATGGAAATGGGTTAAGGCATAGAGGGTAGTGTGTGCATAGGAACATCAAAGAACATGTGAGTAATAAATAAGTGGAGTGAGCAAATGTATAAGGGTGTAAATGTATGGAAAAGAGGGAAGTTAAAATGTGGCATTCCAAAAAGAGGGATGATGAAGAAAAAAAGAATAAAAAATTGATGTCAACTATTCTTAAATTCGTTTGAGGTAGTGGTACAATGAACAATATGCAAACTGTAGTGAATTGAAGTTGAACGACAATTCTAATCAAGCATGAAGCAAAACTTCAATTATATAGCATCCAACCATTAATGTCATGGTGCATCTTAGTGGCTAGATAGTCAATTATGGTAGTGTGTGCATAGGAACACATGAAAGTATGTGAATACTAAATAAGTGGAGTAGGCAAATGTATAAGGGCATGCATGCATAGGAAAGGGGAATAAGTGGAAGGTGTATGTAGTGGGATTGGTGAATAATATAGAGTAAGGGACTTAACTCTACAAAATATTGTGTCATTTATCAATATGACTAAGTAACAAAGTAGTCTTCTGAAATATAAGTACAAAAACAAATTGGAAATGACATGGATATGCAAATTTTATCATTAAAAAATGATTAGGCTAAATAAATAAATTTATATAAATAAAATACTTTTAATTAGATTTTGATATGAGTTAGGAATCGATAATTGAAAGTTATTTTTGAAAATCAAATGCAAGATAAGGTACTTAGCTCCTTGAAAGATAATGAATAAATATGTTGATGCAATTCATAATTGATTTGTTATTGTCCAACAATTAATGCCTTTTATTTACTCCCTCTTGTGAAATTTTAATAAACATCAATATCTTATGGGTAAATGACGTTTTTAACCTTGAGGTGAAAAGTTGATCTAGTAGTAAACATATTTGTGTTAATCTCTAACTTGTCCTATTTGGTGGTGTGTAAGAGCTAGCAATACTTAAAAATACCTTAGGGAAGCTATTGTATTGTGGGGGTCAAGTTCTCTTCAATCAACCCCCTTGATGGATTGACTTTATAGCCTTAGACAAATATCAAAGACAATTTTCTCAAGTATACAAGTGTCCTAGATATAAATGCATTCTTATTATAATGTAGATGAGTTCATTTAATGCTCCAACAAAAAACAATTCTTTGGACAAATAATCATTTACTTTTTCTTATGAAATAATTGTACATTAGATGCCTTACAAATATAAAGTTGTACAAACTTGTACCAAATTGGCTTTCATAATAGCTAGTAAAAGGTAGGACTTGATTAAAAATTTATTTTATTTTAAATCTTGGGGTCAATCCCAAGTACTCTCGAATTCACGTAAGATGGAGAAAAATATCTTAAGGTAGAAAATAAATGCATCAAAATAAGTGCTAGAAACTATAGAAAATGTGTGAAAATAGGTGAAAATATAATTGGGATAAGGTAAGACCGATGGAAATATGTGAAGGTGGGAATGAAAGGGGATGGATAAAAGGTCATAGAGGTAGTTATTTACCATAAGAGTTTATCACTTGTCATTATTCTAATGTATTAAACTGTCATGTCAAAGTAGACCCAAAACTAGTAGGAATTTGCATGGGCATGCAAATTTTATCATTGTATTTTGACTCCAAATTGAGTTACATATGAACTCTAGCATAAGCATACTTTTCAAAATATGTAAACATTCTTAGCCATTTTTTGGCACCCCATTTAATGTCTCTCATTTTTTTCTTTTCTTAGTTCCCATGTTATGCATATGGTCATATCTCACCCATCATTGATAACTAATCTATGACATTTCTAGTTGAATCCCCTTGTGTTGAAGTGTTTCCTAGAGGCACTATTTTAATGTCTAATGCGTGCCCAACAAGCTTTGTCTCCTAAGATAAAAATATTGTATTGTGGAAAAGAAAATGATTAGTTTTATAGTTTTTTTTTTTCCTATTTTTTTAACATGGACGGATATAGATTAAGTATAAATTAGTTAAGGTGAAGAATAGATAATGTATTGAATTTTCTTAGAGTCAAAGACAGTAATATATTAGGAATGTATGTTTAGTCAAATTTAGGTGGGAAGAGTAGAGGCCGGGAAGTTAGTAAGCTTTTAATTGAGATTAGTTGAGTTCATGAATGTGAAGACAATCTTGTGACTAAAAAAAAGTTGTGGGATGGAAATGGGTTAAGGTATAGAGGGTAGTGTGCAAAGAAACACAAGAGAACATGCAAGTAATAAATAAGTGGAGTGGGCAAATGTATAAGGGTATAAATGTATGGAAAAGAGGGAAGTTTAAAATGTTGGCATTCTAAAAGAGGGATGATGAAGAAAAAAAGAATACAAAATTGATGTCAACTACTCTTGAATTCGTTTGAGGTAGTGGTACAATGAACAATATGCAAACCATAGTGAATTGAAGTTGAATGACAATTCTAATCAAGCCTGAAGCAAAACTTCAATTATAGAGCATCCAACCATTAATGTCATGGTGCATCTTAGTGGCTAGATAGTCAATTATGGTAGTTTGTGCATAGGAACACATGAAAGTATGTGAATACTAAATAAGTGGAGTAGGCAAATGTATAAGGGCGTGCATGCATAAAAAAGGGGAATAAGTGGAAGGTGTATAGACTGATGTGTAGTGGGATTGGTGAATAATATAGAGCAAGGGACTTAACTCTACAAAATATTGTGTCATTTATCAATATGACTAAGTAACAAAGTAGTCTTCTGAAATATAAGCACAAAAACAAATGGGAAATGGAATGGATATGCAAATTTTATCATTAAAAAATGATCTAGGCGAAATAAATAAATTTATATAAATAAAATACATTTAATCTAGATTTTGATATGAGTTGGGAATCGATAATTGAAAGTTATTTTTGAAAATTAAATGCAAGATAAAGGTACTTAGCTCCTTGAAAAATAATGAATAAATATGTTGATGCAATTCATAATTGATTTGTTGTTGTCCAACAAAATTTAATGCCTTTGATTTACTCCATCTTGTGAAATTGTAATAAACATCAATATCTTATGGATAAATGACATTTTTAACCTTGAGGTCAAAACTTGATCTAGTAGTAAACATATTTGTGTTAATCTCTAACTTGTTCTATTTGGTGGTGTATAAGAGCTAGCAATACTTAAAAATACCTTAGGGAAGCTATTGTATTGTGGGGGTCAAGTTCTCTTCAATCAACCCCCTTGATGGATTGACTTTAAAGCCTTAGACTAATATCAAAGACAATATTCTCAAGTATGCAAGTGTCCTAGATATAAATGCATTCTTATTATAATGTAGATGAGTTCATTTAATGCTCCAATAAAAAACAATTGTTTGTACAAATAATCATTTATTTTTTCCTATGAAATAATTGTACATTAAATGCCTTAAAAATACAAAATGAAGTAATAATTTGTACAAACCTATACCAAATTGGCTTTCATAATAACTAGTGAAAAGGTAGGACTTCATTTTATATTTTTTTTAATTTTTAATCTTGGGGTCAGCCCCAAGTACTATGGTATTCATGTAAGATGGAGAAAAAGATCTTAAGGTAGAAAATAAATGTATCAAAATAAGTGCTAGAAATTATAGAAAACATGTGAAAATAGGTGAAAATGGAATTGGGATAAGGTCATATCGATGGAAATATGTGAAGGTGGGAATGAAAAGGGATGGATAAAAGTTCATAAAGGGAGTTATTTACCATAAGAGTTTATCACTTGTCATTATTCTAATGTATCAAACTGTCATGTCAAAATAGACCCAAAACTAGTGGGAATTTACATGGGCATGCAAATTTTATCATTGTACCTTTGACTCCAGATTGAGTTACATCTAAATTCTAGCATAAGCATGCTTTTCAAAATATGTGAACATTCTTAGCCATTTTTTGGCACCCCATTTAATGTGGCTCATTTTTTCTTTTCTTAATTCCCATGTTATGCATATGGTCATATCTCACCCATCATTGATAATTGATCTATAACATTTCTAGTTGAATCCCCTTGTGTTGAAGTGTTTCCTAGAGGTACTATTTTAATGTCTAATCATAAAATGATTTAGTAAATTTTTTAACTGCATTCTTTTTATGTTCATTTAACTTTTTTTTGGCCTCTCCATGGTGTTTTTAAGCTTATCCCTAAATCCCCCATCTCTATGGGTTCTTCATTGAGGATATTTTTTCTTCCCCTTCATTTTAACTGATTTAGTTCCCTATCAAATTACAAGACTCAATAAGAACTTTGGACCTATTCATGTTCCTTTGTTCCTCTCTTCTCTTTGATTATGATATATGCCCTTTTGGTTCTCACTAGGTCTCAAGCCCCAATGTAAACTGATGACATAAAGGTTCAAGATCATTTTCTCTTGTCCTCTCTACCACCTATTTTTCCTTCCTCTTTCAATATCCTATTGCAGTTTTTCCTCTCACATGTCAAGAACCACCACACACTTGGAACCTTAGTTTCCAAGTCTAAGCTTTCTTGTACACTTCACAACCTACATTCATGTTATTTTTTATCCAAGGAGCTCAAAAGGGAATTGGAACATAGAACCTAGAATTTTTATTCCAATTTCTCTTCCACCCACAACCCATGGTATGCATCACATCCTTTCCTTTCAAACATCAAGTATAGGTTGGAACTTAAACCCCATACTTCATAGTGCTGGAGATTTGCTAGCAAGCCAGTGTTGACTGTATGTTTGTCATTGATGACAACATATGGTAAGCAACGTGTGGTGAAGTCTTATGTAGAGAGCCTTGAGCATATGTTATATGGATATGTTATTAGCATGATATCATAGGCACAGAGGTTGATTATGAGTGCAGTCAGTTGTGTAGCAGTTTATATCAGCAGTGTTCATGACAGAGTGACAGACAGAGTTCGGTATGAGATTTACAGTACGGTTATGATGGAGCCTTGCGCATTTATATTTATGTTGTATACATGTTAGTGAAGCTATGTTCATGGATGCAGAGTCAGTTGTGCAGTACAGGTTGAGTTATGATGTTTCTAGTTGCTAGTTACAGTTTCCTGAGTTTATCTGATGGAGCTGACATTGTTTATATTGTTGTAGTAGTTGCACCTATCATTTTAATATGTGTGTTTGGTTTCATGTTTAGTGATGAGTTAAGAATGTTTGGTCAAGAGCGCATAATGTATTTTAGCATGAGAATAAAATTTTAGTTAATTTGGTGGAGCCGACTGTGTGAAGCGACGCGTCTACTCATATTGAGTTGTGCGGTCCTAATTTGTGTTGCGTGCTTAGTATAGCCTTTGGAGATATTATTAAAGAGTTGTATTGTTTCTCTATTATGATTTTAAGGAAGTTCTAATAGGCCAACTTGATGATATCATTTGGAGAAAGATACTTATAGCCGGTCAATTGTGATCGCTAAGTATGGCAAATAGTTGAAAAAGAAGAGCAGAAGAAGGTGCAAAGTATTGAGCCATCAGTAGAAGGTCTATGTGACAAAGAAGAGAGTGTATGCTATTCATTGGAACTAATCAAGATAGCAGGTCTAACTTGCAGTCCATAAAGATCTAGATATAGTGTATATATGTTATGCAGAAGGTTGCAGCCTTCACCATTTGAGTAGTGTGCTCCCGGATAGTGTATCCTCACCCCTAACAGGGTTAATTGTAAAAGAATCCTAACAGGGTCCAACCTTTGACCAGGTCATTGTACTTCATGCATTATAAAGATCAACTCCTAACAGGGTTGTAAGATCTTCTAACATGGATCATTATACTCTAGTGCAATTTATAGTGGGTGCTAATTCCCACCGGGGTTTTTATCTATTTGGGTTTCCCCATAACCAAAATTTGTGGTGTTGTGTTAAGTGTTATCTTATTGTGTATGTGCTTAATGTTCTTCTATACTTAATTGGATAAAGAATTGAATCTTATAGATAACTGATTCACCCCCCCCCCCCTCTCAGTTATCTCTAGGGACTATTCCTAACAATTGGTATTAGAGCCAAGTGCCTCAGAGAGAAAGTTTAACAGCTTGAGGTTGATCAGATGGCATTCTTTAGAAAAGAAAGTCCTAAGTTTTATGGAGAGAAATATCTAGATTGGAAAAACAAAATGACAACACATTTGCAATGCATTGCTTTTGAGATTTTTGAAGTAGCTACCAAAGAAGTTCAGATTCCCTCTTTATCAAATCTTGTAAAGGAAGATGCAACTCTTAAGAAAAAGGAGATGTTCACTCAAAATTCTATTGCCAAAGAAGCCCTTATCAACACCTTGTCTGACAATGAGTTTTCAGATATCAAGAAAGTAGATAAAGCCTACAAGATATGGAAATATCTAGAAGACATGTTTAAAGGAGACATCCAAGCCAAGAATGCATGCAGAAAGACATGAAAGAAAAATTATAATACATTGGAGATGCTACCTAAAGAGAACATCAAAGCCTACAATCAAAGAATTAATGAAGCAGTTGCAGGAATTAGAAACAATGGTGGAGAAATTTCGGAAGAAGACATAATGGATAAGTTGTTGAATACTCTGACAGTAGAATATGAGAGCAAGATAAACATCCTAGATGAGACTATGCATTTTTCAAAAGACTTCTAAAGAGAGAACTTAATAAGCAAGATTTCAGCATTTGAGATTTCAAGTTTGAAGACAGCCTAAAAGTGAAACAACCTTCAAAGCTTCAGTCCATGGTAAGAAATCCTTGAACACTTCTGGTAACTTTGATGATGATGATGAAGATAAAGAACTAGATGATTTCATTGCTATGATTTCTAAGAAAGAAAGAAAAGGAAAAGGAAAATATGAAGGTCAGTTACCATTCAAATGCTTTTCATGTAACAAGATTGGTCACTTTGCATCTAAGTGTCCTACAAGAGTCAAGAAGTTTAAAACTAATTACAAGCCTAAGTATACAAAAGAATGTTACTATGCTAGAGATGGAGTATCAGATGAAGATTCAGTAGAAGATGAAATTGGATTCATCACTATTGAAGATATGGAGAAGATGTTTGATGAAATGGATATTGAAGATAAAAAGAAAGCACAAGAGTTAGCAATGATTTCACAAGTAGACATCAGAACAGACTGGATCATTGACAGCGGTTGTTCACATGACATGACAGGAGACAAAGATAGATTTGTACATTTGGATAAGTACAAAGGTGACATGGTTAGATTTGGAGACAACACTCCTAAACCTATCATAGGTAGAGGAGCTATCACCTTGGATGGAAAGAATAACACTGATGATGTTCTATATGTTGATGGTTTGTAGCATAACCTACTAAGCCTTGGATAGTTGCTTGACAAAGGATATCAGTTGGAATTCAAAAATAATAAGTGCATCATTAATAACAAAGAAAGAGAAATGATTGCATCAGGTTCAAAGACAAAAGGAAATGTTTTTCAGCTTAATTCTGAAGCAAGTTGTTTTTGCTAAAGTAGATGATAGTTGGCTATGGCACAAAAGACTATGTCACATCAATTTTGACAATATAGTAAAGATAAGCAATGTAAAGGCAGATAGAGACCTTCCTAGCATTGCAAAACTAGTTGATACAATATGCAAGGAATGTGTGATGGGAAAACATGTGAGGAATTCATTTGGAAGCAAGCATAATTCAGTAGAGAACAAATTGGATCTAGTGCATACAGACTTATGTGGACCAACTCAAACAAGATCTTACTATGGTGAAAGGTACTTTATTTTGTTTGTTGATGATTATTCTAGAATGATGTGGGTTGCGTTCTTAAAAGACAAATCAAAAGCATTTGAGAAGTTCAAAATATTCAAAGCTAAAGTTGAAAATGAGTCTGGATTAAAGATAAAATGTCTAAGATCAGATAGAGGAGGAGAATTCACCTCTGATAGATTTTATGAGTATTGCGAAGAACATGGGATAAAGAGACAACTAAGTGTACCTAGAACCCCTCAGCAGAATGGAATTGCAGAAAGAAGAAATAGGATCATACTTGACACAGCGCACACTATCATGATTGAAGGAAAGGTTGCACACACCTATTGGAGAGATACGGTCAATACTATAGTCTATACTATCATTAAAATTCAATTAAGGCCAGGCGCAAACAAGACACCTTATGAGCTATGGTTTGGGAATGTACCTATAGTAAAATACTTCAGAATCTTTGGAAGCAAGTGATACATCAAGAGAGATGAAGCTATTGGCAAGTTTGATGCAAGAAGCGATGAAGGTATTTTTCTTGGTTACTCTACTAAAAGAAAATCTTATAGATGTTTTAACTTAAGATTGAAGAAGATTATTGAAAGTGCACATGTAAAGATTGATGAGAAGTTTATGATTTAAGAGAGATATCATGATTATGCACCTATGATAGAAGAAGAACCTAGACCTACCAGTAGAGAAACAGTTGTTGAAGAAATGTTTGACAACATTGATGTATTATTCAATGACCCTGAAACAAGTGAAGAAGAATCACAAAAGACAGATGAGAGAGTCACACCTAATGTTCCTAAATTCTCATCTAGATATCATTCATTAAAAGAAGATATCATTGGAGATCAGAACAGTAAATTCATGACAAGATCAAAAGCAAAAAGTTCCACAGTTGATGAAGCAGTATGTTTACTTTCACAAATTGAACCCTTAAGTGTTGAAGATGCTTGTACTGATTCAAATTGGCATGAAGCAATGAAAGAAGAGCTAGATCAGATAGTTAAGAATGATACATCAGAATTGGTCCCTAGACCTAGTGACAAGAATGTGATTGGAACCAAGTGGATATTCAAAAACAAGATGAATGAAGATGGAATAGTAGTAAGAAATAAAGCAAGACTAGTATGTAAAGGATATGCGCAAAGAGAAGGAATTGATTATTCTGATACATTTTCCCCTGTAAGCATATTGGAAGCCATAAAGTTATTTCTAGCCTATGCAACATTCAAAGACTTTAAAGTATATCAGATGGATGTCAAGTCAGCATTCCTGAATGGAGAGTTGAAGGAAGAAGTCTACATAGAGAAACATGAAGGATTTACTTTATCAGACAAACCTGATATGGTGTGCAAACTAAAGAAAGCCCTTTATGGACTTAAGCAAACCCCTAGAGCATGGTATGAAAGATTAGATGGTTACTTGACTAAGATTGGATTCAAGAAAGGAGTAGCGGATTGTAACTTATTCATAAGAGAGAGACCTGATGGACTATTACTAGTTGCTATTTTTTTTATGACATTATTTTTGGTGGTAATGACAAGCTTAGCGTAGAATTTGCTAAAGAAATACAGAGTGAATTTGAAATGAGCATGATTGGACCTATCAAGTACTTTTTGGGATTGAATGTGCAGCAGACGGACAAAGCTATTTTCATTAATCAGTCTAAGTATGTGAAAGGGATATTGAAGAAATTCAAGATGGATGATTGCAAGCCAGTAAGTACCCCTATGATAACAGGATGAAAGCTTTCAAAAGAAGATGATTCTACAACAATAGATAAGACGTTGTATAAGTCTATGATTGGTAAACTCATATATCTTACTCAATCTAGACCTGATATTTCTAATGCAGTTGGTATTGTTGGAAGATTTGTAGAAGAACCTAAACAAAGTCATCTTATGGTAGTAAAGAGGATATTCAAATATTTGAAAGGAACTATAGACTATGGTTTATGGTATCCTAATTCAGAGAATGTAAACCTTCATGTGTATACATATGCAAATTGGACAGGTTGCGTTGATGATAGAAAGAGTACCTCAAGAGGAGAAATATTTCTTGGACATAGACTTGTTACTTCGACAAGAAAGAAGTAGAATTGTATTTCTCAATCCACAGCAGAAGTAGAGTATGTAGTAGCATCATTAAATTGTTCTAAAATTGTGTGGATCAGGTATATGATAAAGGATTTTGGTATTCATATTGATTACCCTATTGTTATTCATTGTGATAACACTAGCACTATCAATATGTCAAAGAACCCTATGATGCATGCAAAGACAAAACACATTGAGATAAAATATCACTTCCTAAGAGAGAAAGTTGCAGAGAAAGAAGTAAAATTGGATATGTGAGTACAAAAGAACAACTAGTAGACATATTCAAAAAGCCTTTACCGAAGGATACTTTTGAGTATTCCAAGGAGAAGCTGGTATTAATTCCCTTCCCTAAATTTGATTAGCATTTGCAGTAGTGCATGAGTCCTCAGTGACTGATGAATGGTTGACTACTCTACTTCAAGAGTAGTACCAGTGCTTATTTGTTTTGGCACCCTTTTCCATTGATGTCAAAGGGGGAGTGAGCATATAGTCATGAAAAAAATAAAATTGTTTTATTCTAGAAAGGGGGAGTAAGTATTAGTAAGGTGAGTATATAGCAGTTGATATTCAAAGCATTCAATAGTAGATGGAGGATTCATCCTTGGGGGAATTTTGTTGAGGAAATGGATAATGTTATAAAATAATTGCACGTTTGGATTGGTGGTGTTTTTCATTCCATATGTTTCCATCAATGCCAAAGGGGGAGATTGTTGGAGATTCGCCAGCAAGCCAATGTTGACTTGTTAGTCCCAGTTTCTGTCTTGATCCTTGGTTTTTCTTAAGCGAATGCATGTCCTCATAATTATCTCTGTGTCAAAATATGCCTCTCACAGACTTCCCTTTGATCTTTGTAATTAGTTCATTCATTGCTTTTGTCTTCTCGATCACTTAATGTTTCAGACTTAGAATGGTCTTGAACACCCCTGAACATCGACAAACAGTGTAGAACTGTGTTCCCTTAGGTTCAAAGATGTTCGCATTTTTTTAACATTTTGATTAAGTTTGCACTTTTGCAGGTGATCAGTTGTTTTCTTTGATAACACTAGAAAGGGGATAAAACATAAGGCAATTTGAATCGTAAGAAGTTTCAACTTAATGATTCTAGGTATGGAATTTTGCTTAAAGTTTATCGACAGTAAAAAGTCTTGAACAGCAAAGAACGGTTGAGAACTCCAGAGAACTTGGTTCATGTATGTTCAAGAGAGTTCAATGACGTCAGCCAGAGCATGAGTTTCTAAAGCCAACAGTGTGTTGGGACCCACAACAAAGGGAATTAAATACTAGCACGTAACGGACTTAATAAAGTACCTCCTTGGTTTGCGCAACCATAATTAGAAGTGATGGCCTCGGGACTTGTCTAAGTAATGATTAGGGTCTCTTGATTTAAATGTCAAATAAAATTCATGACATTAATGGCAAGGATTTGTAATAAATTTAGGTACCCTAAAGGTATACTTAAGCTTAATTCTGTGTTCATCTTATTACAAAAGCGTGAGTTTTCTTCAAGAGTTGGTGCACGGAGGTAGTCTTGGCAAAGCTTTGTACTCAAGGGTGTCTACAATTCAGAGGTGTGTTGGCTATGGTCCTTGTTCTTTTTATAAAGATTTATGATCAGTTGTGAAGGGTTGGGGGTTATTTACAGCGAAAATGAAGTCAGTTTTTCATTTGTTTGGGAATTCTTCCAGTTTGGTGTGTGATGGTCCTACAATTACAAACACTAATTTAGAAGGGTATGACATTGAAAACCTACCTTCCCGGCTCTTGAATTCTTTAGATGACACACCAGCTCTAGAAGTTCTACATAGTGATTTGTGCTCTGTAGCCACATTTCCTCCCGCTATTGCCTGTCCTGAGCTCATTTTTAAGTGTATTTAATGTTATGATGCGAGGACTGAATCTATAGAGAAGAAAGACAGCTCCATTCTGATACCCATTAAGAGGGAGTTAGTTTCTCAAGCCCTACAAATACCAGAAACGGATTTCTCCGCCTTCTGGCTAGCCCAATCTATTGTAAAATTTAATGAAAATAGAGATGCAAACCACACCACTATGGCTAGAAACTGGTTACTGAATCCTTAGAGGGGTGCTTCCCGCCTCCCAAAGAAGTTTAATAGGACCCGTGTTCATTCATACATCAATGACCTCAGAGTCATGTTACACCGGGTTAGTGGTTCTCAGGTTGCCTTTTTATTTGCCGACTGGATGTACTTTTATGTCCAGATTATCTTGGATGGGACCCAAACTCTTGATTGGGCTGAGTTAATCGCAAGCTCTCTAAGGGAACAGCTTAACGCATCCAAGTTAATAGGGAGTGACTTCTTTATGTCCTCGTATCTCATTTACTGTCTTGCATGTAGCATATCCTGGCTCGGTCTCCCTCATGAACCCTTGGTTGCAAATATGAGTGTGTATGAATTCTATCCCCTTTTGCACAAAAATAAAGCTATTGAAGATTATAAAAAAGTCCATGATACCTTTCTGGGTAAACTGTGTTATGAATTGGTTAGTACACCAGGTAAAAGAATCAGTCCTGAAGCTCAGACTTTGATAACCAAGTATGGGAGCTACTATATTCAATTCCCAAAATTTACCTATATCAAGGTTGGGGGTTTCGAAGATCAACCATTAAGGCTTTGTAGGTACACCCTTGAATGTTTTGTATTGGTTGAAATTTGTCGATAGTTATCAACAGTTTTGAAAAGATTTTTACCTGAAGATGAATGGATAAAAGTTTTTCCTATTTCTTTAGGAAGACTATCATGGAATACCATGGCGGATGTTGTTAGGATTGGGTGTGGTATCCATCATTTCAGCTTCAAATTTTATGCAGAACGGGTGGGGTTTGACAATAAGAATTATGCTAGTGGAGTCTTGGGGCCTTAGGGCACATATGTTTCCCGTCCCTCACCTAGAAGATTTCTGGGAGGATTGCAAAGATGAGTCACAGGTAGAAGAAAGAGAACATAGTCGTTTGTGTGTTTCACAGATTTAGTCCATCAGATTATAGATAAATGTATAGGGAGTCACTGATGATGGGTCAGATATGTTTGATCCTAATTACAAAAATCTATTGAGAAAAATGAAGTGATTGTTGACTGGTCTAAAAATGAAGAAGATGACATTGAGGAAAGAACTTCACATGTGATTTGCTTAACCAATGAGTGGCTATAGAGAAGAAGGAAGAGCAAAGGAGTTAGAGTAGAAAAAGAAGAAGTTACATTTTCTCCTTTAGATCCTTCTGTTTCTATTTCTAATTCACCTCCACATATTGGAACTGCAGGGGCTTTTGAGAAATCTCAAGTCAGGAACTCAAAGAAGAAGATTGTAACTGATTCTCTCCCAACTATTTTACCACAAAGGGTAACAAGATCTAGAACCAAGTCAAGGATAAAGAAAGATATGGCTCAGACAGAACCTCTGATGGTAAACCTGGATGATGATAAAATGGAAGATATAAGTTTCCATATATCAGAAAATGAACAAATAGGAAAGGACCTCTTCGACCTGGATGATGCTACATTAGAAGTGATATCCACGCCAATGAAGACACCCGAACAGTCCTTGAGTTCTGGAGTTTCACTTCCCTGGTCGTTAACTACTGTAAGTAAAAAGCACAATTTAGTTCCTGCTTCAATTCCTGTTAAAGATATTGTAAGTAAATATGTTCAAAAGACTCCAAAGACAAAAAAGGTTAAGAGCACGGCTCGCATGATTACTGATGAGAAAACTAGAAAATGGACCACTAAAGTTGCCACTTAAAAACCTAAGGAAGGTAAGGAAGATGAATAGGAGGTTAAAGCTGAAGACTTTGAGATTACCAAAGTAGAGTTGGGAAACATGGACAGGGCTAGCAAAAATAACTTATTTAAAGAGACTGCACAACAAATGTTGAACTCTTCTTGGTAGGATGGAAAAGAAAAGAAGGAATTGAAACAAACTATAGTGACTCTGTCACAATTTATTAACACCTTTTGTATCTTTGATGCCACTCCCTTAGTTCAATCCCCCCATGTCTTTGACCCAGAATTAGCCGAAAGCAAGAATTTTCTCAACCAAGTTCAAAAGGGACGTGCTCTAGTAGTTTTTGTGGAGGAGTGGATTTGTGAAATCCTTAAGAGTGGTTCTAAGTATTTAAAAGATGTGCATGAGATTCTGCATGATACAAAAATTTTGATAGGAGAATTACAATCTCAAAGACAGGTATGGGAGAGGGATGAAGAAAAATGGTTCACCGCCATGTCCAAGTTTCTTGAAATTGAAAAGTATGGCTATGTAAAGTTCTGCATAGATCAGGGTGTCAAAGTACAATATGACTCTACCTTCTAGTAAATTATATGCTTTGGAAATGGGAAATTGTGATTTTCTGTTTGATCAAATCTTTCTCATAAAGTAGTCATTTACACGTTGAACATCTGAAGAATGTTTTAGCAGCCTTATAAGCTTTCAGGTCAAAAGCTAAAACCAAATTAGTTGTTAGAAAAGAAAAACTTGAATTGAAAATTCAATTAGGGAGCTGTACCTAAGAAATAATTCAGAGGGAAGTGGAGAGCATCCAACACTTACTCAATTGTTAGTAAAAAAAAGTTGGTCTTAAAAAGGGCTATAGGGAAGAGTTATCAAGAGATAAAATTAAGACTAAATCTGTTTACTAATAGATTTTTGGTGACTCTACTGGGGAGGCGAATTAGTAAGCAAGTGTCTGTGTTTGGCTTAAATGTGTAACTATGGTATTACCTGCTGATAGAATACCTAGTCGTGTTGAACTTCCCCCAGTCTTGCAACCTGGTCTAGATTTTCAGGACACGCAAGAAGATATTATTGCAGATTTAAACAACTTGGCTTGGAAAGTAAGAACAACTAATGAACAGTATCAGCAAGTTCAGTTAGTTTTAGAAGAGGAAGAAGAAATTGGCAAATGGTTGAGAGGTATTCCAGTTTCCCGTGAAGCTACTATTGTTGAAAGAGCCATACCAAGGCCATAAAATTGTCAAGCTGGAGTCGAGACCATATACTAGATCTTAGAGAGAAGCGGGAATCTTTGATGGTGTCTTTGGAGAATTGAGAAATCTTGAAACCACAAAGGTTCGTCCTCCCAAGAAAAAGGCCCAGAGCAGACCTTCTTCTCCTCCAAGAGAAACTTTTAGGTCCTCTACTAAGATCTATAATTGGCAAGCTTTAACCTTGTCAGGAACTCAAGCCCCACCCCTCCAAACTATTTTCCTGACAGTTATCATGGCATAGCCATGGGGTGCCACAGTTGGACCTTTAGCTTTGGCTCAGCATAATGGTCTTCCTAAGGGTGCCAAAGATGTACTTCCAAAGTTCACAAGAGATGGTACAGTGTCTGTACATGAACACTTTAACGCTTTTAATGTTGCTACTGCTATATTGGTGATTCAAACTGAAGATGTAGCAGTCAGGATTTTCATCCAAACTCTCACAGAAAGGGTTGCCGAATGGTTTGGAAATCTACCCGCTGGGTCTATAACTGACTGGGACTCTATGAAACTTGCCTTTGAAGGGCGTTTTAAAAGTGCTGACGATGAACATTCTTTACTAGCTCAACTGACACAGATGAAAAAGGAGATTCATGAGCCTATGAGAGACTATGTGGCAAGATATAATAAGGTTGTCCATAAAATTCCTACAGCTAAAAGGCCTACTCCTGAAAATCAACAATGTTTCTTCATCAATTCCATGCCCCCTGATATTGGTTTTCATTTAAAAAGAAGCAGACCAGCGGACTTGGACGCAGCCCAAGCTCAGGCTACTGAGTTGGAAGATGATCTTATTATGGCTAGAAAGTGGAAGAAAGATCTCCAAGTTCAATCTTCTCAAGCTTCAACTTCTTCAATGGACCCGGTGGTTCAAAGGTTGATGAATGATGTTATAGCCTTGAAGAGACAATTACCCAAACAAGGGGTGACTTACTCACCTATGTCACAAGACTATAACAGAAGACCACCAGGACAGTACCATAATAGAACTCCTCATTTATCTTCAGCCCAACCTAGACTTCCTATTGAGGGATCTTCCAAAGATGGAGTTATGTGTTCTTTTCACTTAACAATGGATCATGACAGTGATACCTGCCTTGATATGATGAGACATATGCAAATGAAGGTAACTCTGAATGTATTGGGAGAAATGAAGGTTGAAGAAGTATTTCAAGAGCGACCTGGTGACTCCAGCTCATTTTACCCAGAATATGAATCAGACTCAAAAAGAGAAGATATTTTGGCCACTCTTGAAGATTCAACCTGTGCTATGCTTACCCATAATCAGAAGTCTTCTAATTCCAGCCCTTCATCATCGGCTACAGCTAGCAAGAGTAATGTACCTATAAGTAATCCTCGTTCTCCAATGTAAAACCTCTAGAATTTAAAATATTGCAAAGGGGTGCTAAGGTTCCTTCTTTTGATATAGTAGAATTTTGCCAATCTTCTGCTATCCAAATTTCACCTGCGGAATATCTAAAGTTAAATCCTAAGGAACTGGACAAGCTAGTTCAATATGTTAAAGGTGATACCCCCTATACCTTGCATGCTAATCAATGCACGACAAATCAAGCTGAAGATTTGGTTCAACCTCCATTGGTAGTTCCCCCAACAGGAATTAATCAAAATAATTCCTCCAATACTTCCACTCCTGAAGCCGAGTGTGATATACTTGAGCCTAGAAAGCCTGAACCTTTCTATATCTCCTTGTTCCTCAATGGTCTTAAGTTGAGTAATTGTATTATTGACTCTGGAGTGTCTGATAATATCATGCCATCCTCTGTTGCCAAAGCCCTTGGTCTGACCTTGACAAAAAGTTTTGGAAGATGCTATTCAATGGACGGCAACCAAGTACCCCTAGTAGGGCAAGTAAAAGATGCTCAAGTTGTTCTAGCCGCCTATCCAGATAAAAGACTGAAGCTAACAATCTTAGTGGCAGACATTCCAGCAAGTTACGGAATGTTATTGAGTAGGACCTTTTGTCGAGATATGGGTGGCGAAATAAAGATGGACTGGTTAGAAGCAGTCATCCCCGTTGGGAAGAAGAGGGTGAAGTTGGTGCTGGAAGCAAAGAATAAATATACTGTACTCCCTTCGGATAATCCAAAGGCTCAAATCTTATATCAGGAGTGTGAGTTTGGCAATTATATGATCATGTCAGACCATGTTTCCTTAGTTAAAAGAGACTTAAGTGAGACAACATAGTTATGGTCGATGGAGTTTGATGGAAGTTGTGCTAACACAGGGTTAGGAGCTGGGGTTGTTCTGAAAAGTCCAAGCGGGGAGTGTTTGCCTTTTTCTTATAAGTTGGATTTCAAGAATACCAACAATACAGCTGAATATGAAGCTTTGCTTCTAGGTCTTCAAGAAGCAAAAGCTCATGGAATCATAGCTCTCATTGCAAGAGGTGATGTGGAATTAATTGTTAAGCAAGTTAGAGGGCAATTCACGGTGAAAAATGAAAGGTTAAAACATTATAGAGAGTTGGTCTGGAAAGAAATTCAAGCTTTTGATGCTTTTTGTATAGAAGCTATTCCAAGAAGTTTGAATTCGAAAGCGGATTCTTTAGCCATTTCAGCATCTTTATTGCTTCCTCACCCAGAATTCAAAACTAGCACTTATAAGATACAAATGATTTACAGACTAGCAGTTCCTGATAATGTAGAACATTTGCAAGTTTTTGAGAGTGATGCTAGTATTAATGATTTCATGACTTGTGTAGAAGTCTTCGCATCTACCTATTTTGAAGGGACAAGTGAAATGCATGGAGAATTGGTCTCTGAAAATAAAATGTCAGATGGAATCATGCAATTAAAAGGTAACAAAATTCCTAAAGGCCTGGTAGCACTTGAAAACTTATTTTCTAGAAAAGATGACAGTTTTATTCACAAGAAAGAAAATCCTCACCCTGAAGCGCTTAGGGAGTATGATAAGATTGACATTGGGGATGAAACACAATCCAAATGGATAAGCGTAGGAAAATCTCTTTGTTCTCAAGAAAAGGGGAGACTTCAATCTTTGTTGACATCCTTTTCTGATGTTTTTGCATGGAATTATGATGATTTGAAGGATTTTAGAGATGGGCATTTCAGCCACAATATTCCTCTTAAACCAGAATGTAAACCTTTCAAACAGAAACTACGTAGTTATAACCCTAAGGTGTCAGAAGCTATAATGCGTGAAGTAGATAAAATGTTAAAAGCAAGGATAATATATCCAATCCATCACTCAACTTGGATTGCGAACATTGTTCCGGTGAGAAAGAAAAATGGTGAGATAAGAATTTGTGTTGACTTCCGTAACCTGAATCAAGCGAGTCTGAAAGACAACTATGCCCTCCCAAATATGGAACACGTGTTGCAAACAGTGGCTGGGTAAGAGATGATGTCCATGTTGGATGGATTCTTTGGATATAATCAGATCAATGTGACAGGGAATGATAAGCATAAAACAGCCTTCACCACACCCTGGGGAACTTTTGCTTACAGCAGGATACCCTTTGGCCTAATTAATGCTGGGGCAACATTCCAAAGGTCCATGGACTCATCCTTTGCTGATATGAAGAATAAGATTATTGTTATATATCTAGATGATTTAACAGTCTACTCCCGCAGGCGTAAACATCACCTTAGAGATTTGAAATTAGTACTTCAAAGGTGTCGTGACCATGGTATCTCACTCAACCCTATGAAGTCAATCTTTTGTGTTACTGAAGGAAAACTATTAGGTCATATCATTTCTAAGGAAGGGATAAGAATAGACCCTGAAAGGGTAAAAGCCATTCAGCAGCTGAGTCTTCCGTCTACAAGAACTGGTGTAAAGTCATTTTCGGGGAGATCAATTTCTTACGGGCTTTTGTGCCAGACTTCTTTGAGCTTACCTGACATATTGTAGGGATGATGAGTGAAAAAAAACCTTTTAAATGGATGGAGGCTGGACAAAAAGCTTTTAAATAAATTAAAGATGCTGTGGCTAGTGCTCCTTCTTTGGTATATTCGAATTACAAGAAAGATTTTGTCATTTATTGTTATGCCTTTGATCATTCACTTTCAGCCATGCTCACTCAAAAGAATGATGGAGGAACTAAAGTGCCTATTGTGTTCATGAGCACCCCCCTGAAAGAGCACGAACAAAAACTTTGAAGAGTCTACTCACACAACAAGAGATTGCAATGAATAAGAGAGCAGCATGGGTGACCAAGATTCAGGAGTATGACTTGATAATAAAACTGACCAAATTGGTCAGGGGAAGAGGATTGTGTAAATTCATAGCTGAAAACCCCAATCATGAAAGAGATTCAGAATGTGAGCAGTCACATGCATTGTTGGTAAGCCTAATAGATCCTTGGTTCAGTAACATAGCTTATTACCTAACCTATGGGGAATGTCCTACCAGATTGACACCAAAAGAGAGATGTAATCTCAGATTGCAAGCAGATAAATATGTGATTTGGCAAGGTGCGTTGTTCAAGAGAGGTGTAGATGGAACCTTCCTTAGGTGTGTGGACGAGGAACAACAGAAATAATTACTTAAAGCTTTTCATGAAGAAGCATGTGGAGGTCATTTTCTTCCTCAATCACTACTTTTAAAATTTTACATAATTGTTTTTATTGGCCGGGTATGTTTAAAGATGCCTATGCTTTTGTTAGAAGCTGTGAGAAATGCCAATTATTTACTGGGAAACCACAATTAGCAGCATTGCCTCTAAAACCAGTTTTGATTGAAGAGCCCTTTAAACAATGGGAACTCAATTTTATAGGTCCTATTAATCCTTCTTCTAGTGCTGGAGATATTTATATTTTGACAGCCACCGATTACTTCACAAGTGGGTGGAGGCTATCCCAACTAAAAAAGCCAATTCCCAAGTGGTATATGAATTTTTGAAGAACAATATTTTGGTCTGTTTTGGTGTACCATAGAAGATTGTAATGGATAATGCTACTTATTTTTCATCTCAAGAACTAATGTTATTCTGTTATGATCATAGTATTTCCTTGGCTCATTCATCTGATTATTTTCCCCAAGGAAATGGGCAGGCCGAATCCAGTAACAAGAATTTGGTTGCCATCATGACAAAAGTTAGTGGATGTTAATGGAAGAAATTGGCATAAGAAACTATTTGAAGCCCTTAAGGTAGATAGGATCACACCCAAAAGGGCAATCGGTATGGCCCCGTTTGAGCTAGTGTATGGTATAGGAGCACAGGTTTCCCTTCCTTTGGAATTGTCAGCGATCAAATGCCAAGCTGCAATAGAAGATCAAACTTTTAAAGACTCTCTTGAAAAAAGGATAATGTTCTTGCAAAAGCTTGAAGCCAAAAGGGAAGCTCTAGTGGAAAAAATTACAGAACATCAACTCAGGATTAAAAATATCTTCGACAGGAAGGCACGACCTAGAAAGTTTATGAAAGGAGATGAGGTGCTACTGTGGGACAAAAGGAAAGAACCAAAGGGAACACATGGCAAGTTTGAATCCTTGTGGAAAGGGCCCTTTATAATCAGAGAAGAATTGGGATCTAATGCTTTTAGGTTGGCTTATCCAGATGGTTATGTCCTGCCATATTCCTATAATGGACAGGACATGAAGCTTGTAAAATTGTAAGGTCCTCAAGTTTTTCTGTTTGTACATATTAGGCTAGTTTCCTTCCCTATTTTTGTGTTGGTTACCCCTTTCATTTCTGCGAAACCAGGGATGCTGAGTTCTCTGCCTTTTGAGTCAAAAAGCAGTCCCTAGTTGGAGCCAATGTTAGTCCCAGTTTTTGTCTTGATCCTTGGTTTTCCTTAAGCAAATGCGTGTCCTCAAAATTGTCTCTATGTCAAAATATGACTCTCATAGACTTCACTTTGATCTTTGTAATTAGTTCATTCGTTGCTTTTGTCTTCTCGGTCACTTAATGTTTCAGACTTAGAATGGTCTTGAACACCCCTGAACACCGGTGAATAGTGTAGAACTGTGTTCCCTTAGGTTCAAAGATGTTCGCATTTTTTTAAAATTTTGATTAAGTTTGCACTTTTGTAGGTGATCGGTTGTTTCCTTTGGTAACACCAGAAAGGGGATAAAACATAAGGCAATTTGAATCGTAAGAAGTTTCAACTTAATGATTCCGGGTATGGAATTTTGCCTAAAGTTTTCCGACAGTAAAAAGTCTTGAACAGAAAAGAACAGTTGAGAACTCCAGAGAACTTGGTTCATGTATGTTCAAGAGAGTTCAGTGATGTCAGCCAGAGCATGAGTTTCTAAAGCCAGCGGTGTGTTGGGACCCACAACAAAGGGAATTAAATGCTAGCATGTAACGGACTTAATGAAGTACCTCCTTAGTTTGTGCAACCATAATTAGAAGTGATGGCCTCGAGACTTGTCTAAATAATGATTAGGGTCTCTTGATTTAAATGTCAAATCAAATCCGTGACATTAATGGCAAGGATTTGTAATAAATTTAGGTACCCTAAAGGTATACTTAAGCTTAATTCTGTGTTCATCTTATTACAAAAGCATGAGTTTTCTTCAAGAGCTGGTGCACGGAGATAGTCTTGGCAAAGCTTTGTACTCAGGGGTGTCTACAATTCAGAGGTGAGTTGGCTATGGTCCTTGTTCTTTTTATAAAGATTTATGATCAGCTGTGAAGGGTTGGGGGTTATTTACGTGAAAATGAAGTCAGTTTTTCATTTGTTTGGGAATTCTTCCAGTCTGGTGTGTGATGGTCCTACAATTACAGACACTAATTTAGAAGTGTATGACATTAAAAACCTGCCTTCCCAGCTCTTGAATTCTTTAGATGACACACCAACTCTAGAAATTCTACATAGTGATTTATGTTTTGCAGCCACATTTCCTCCTGCTATTGCCTGTCCTGAGCTCATTTTTAAGTGTATTTAATGTTATGATGCGAGGACTGAATCTATAAAGAAGAAAGATGGCTCTATTCTGATACCCATTAAGAGGGAGTTAGTTGCTCAAGCCCTACAAATATCAGAAAAGGATTTCTCCACCTTCTCGCCAGCCCAATCTATTGTAAAATTTAATGAAAGTAGAGATGCAAACCACACCTCTATGGCTAGAAACTGGTTACTGAATCCTGAGGGGTGCTTCCCACCTCCCAAAGAAGTTTAATAGGACCCGTGTTCATCCATACATCAGTGACCTCATAGTCATGTTACACCAGGTCAGTGGTTCTCAGGTTGCCTTTTTATTTGCTGACTGGATGTACTTTTATGTCCAGATTATCTTAGATGGGACCCAAACTCTTGATTGGGCTGAGTTAATCGCAAGCTCTCTAAGGGAACAACTTAATGCATCCAAGTTAACAGGGAGTGACTTATTTATGTCCTCGTATCTCATTTACTGTCTTGCATGTAGCAGATCCTGGCTCGGTCTCCCTCATGAACCCTTGGTTGCAAATATGAGTGTGTATGAATTCTATCCCCTTTTGTAGAAAAATAAAGCTATTGAAGATTATAAAAAAGTCCATGATACCTTTCTGGGTAAACTGTGTTATGAACTGGTTAGTACACCAGGTAAAAGAATCAATCCTGAAGCTCAGACTTTGATAACCAAGTATGGGAGCTACTATATTCAATTCCCAAAATTTACCTATATCAGGGTTGGGGGTTTCAAAGATCAACCATTAAGGCTTCCTAGGTACACCCTTGAATTTTTTGTATTGGCTGAAATTTGTTGGCAGTTATCAACAGTTTTGAAAAGATTTTTACCTGAAGATTAATGGATAAAAGTTTTTCCTATTTCTTTAGGAAGACTATCATGTAATACCATGGTGGATGCTATTAGCATTGGGTGCGGTATCCATCATTTCGGCTTCAAATTTTATGCAGAATAGGTGGGGTTTGACAATAAGAATTATGCTAGTGGAGTCCTGGGCCTTAGGGCACATATGTTTCCCATCCCTCACCTAGAAGATTTCTAGGAGGATTGCAAAGATGAGTCACAGGTAGAAGAAAGAGAACATAGTCATTTGTGTGTTTCCCAGATTCAGTCCATGAGGTTACAGATAAATGTAGAGGGAGTCACTGATGATGGGTCAGATATGTTTGATCATAATTACAAAAAATCTATTGAGAAAAATGAAGTGATTGTTGACTGGTCTAAAAATGAAGAAGATGACATTGAGGAAAGAACTTCACATGTGATTCGCTTAACCAATGAGTGGCTACAGAGAAGGAAGAGCAAAGGAGTTAGAGTAGAAAAAGAAGAAGTTGCATTTTCTCCTTTAGATCCTTTTGTTTCTATTTCTAATTCACCTCCACATATTGGAACTGCAAGGGCTTCTGAGAAATCTTGAGTCAGGAACTCAAAGAAGAAGATTGTAACTGATTCTCTCCCAATTGTTTTACCACAAAGGGTAACAAGATCTAGAACCAAGTCAAGGATAAAGAAAGATATGGCTCAGATAGAACCTCTGATGGTAAACCTGGATGATGATAAAATGGAAGATATCAGTTTCCATATATCAAAAAATGAACAAATAGGAAAGGACCTCTTCGACCTGGATGATGCTACATTGGAAGTGATATCCACGCCAATGAAGACACCCAAACAGTCCTTGAGTTCTAGAGTTTCACTTCCCTGGCCGTTAACTACTGTAAGTAAAAAGCACAATTTAGTTCCTGCTTCAATTCCTGTTAAAGATATTGTAAGTAAATATGTTCAAAAGACTCCAAAGACAAAAAAGGTTAAGAGCATGGCTCGCATGATTACTGATGAGAAAACTGGAAAATGGACCTCTGAAGTTGCCACTTACAAACCTAAGGAAGGTAAGGAAGATGAACAGGAGGTTAAATCTGAAGACTTTGAGATTACCAAAGTAGAGTTGGGAAACATGGACAGGGCTGGCAAAAATAACTTATTCAAAGAGACTGCACAACAAATGCTGAACTCTTCTTGGCAGGATGGAAAAGAAAAGAAGGAATTGAAACAAACTATAGTGACTCTGTCACAATTTATTAACACCTTCTATAGCTTTGATGTTACTCCCTTAGTTCAATCCCCCCAAGTCTTTGACCCAGAATCAGCCGAAAGCAAGAATTTTCTCAACCAAGTTCAAAAGGGACGTGCTCTAGCAGTTTCTGTGGAGGAGTGGATTTGTGAAATCCTTAAGAGTGGTTCTAAGTATTTAAAATATGTGCATGAGATTCTACATGATACAAAAATTTTGATAGGAGAATTACAATCTCAAAGACAGGTATGGGAGAGGGATGAAGAAAAATGGTTCGCCGCCATGTCCAAGTTTCTTGAAATTGAAAAGTATGGCTATGTAAAGTTCTGCATAGATCAAGGTGTCAAAGTACAAGATGACTCTACCTTCTTTGTTCTTAGGAAAAATATAAGTTGGCATTTGAGCACTGTCAGAAGTAGTATTTCTGAGAACAAGGACAGTGAGCATGAGATCAAGCAGTTACAAAAGGCTATGATCACTGAACTTAAGGTGATAAACTTTGCTCATACATATACAGCTGCTATGGGAGAACAGGAATAGAAAATAGCCCTTGCTTTGCTTGAAAACACCATGAAGAAACTTAAGGACAAACTAAACCGTAAACCCTCAGACTTAACTCAGGTTGCCCAAGTCGAATCAATGCTCTATCTTGGTGTGGACCAGTTCCCTTTAACCGTCGAGAAAGTCATGAAAGTAAAGTGGACCAAAGAAGCTACAATGTTTAGGATCATGAACCTGAGGGTACCGCACATGCTGCACGCCAAGGAACTACTGCAGGCACATAAGCAGCTGGAGAAGACAAAGCAGATTGTAGCGGAAGGAGAGAATATCGCCGGAGAAGAGGAGCGCGCCTCCAATAAATATGCGGAGATTGACATTTAGTCTTTTCAATTTCATGTTTTAAAACTCATGGGGCCAGGTGTCCTTTTAACTCTTTAAGCTATTTTAATTGTTTAACCGAGAGGTCAGGTTTTTCGGGAGACCTCTCGACTTTGCTCAAACTTTAAATAGCTTAGTTTTCGTAGAAGCAGGGGTTAGAAAATTTTGAAATGTAGACTTAGTATTTTTCCTTGGAAGAAGATTTCTTTAAAATAGTACTCTCATATTTTTTGAGTTGGTTGTATAAGGATTTATTTTCTATTGCATGTTTTGATCTGTGTTATGGAAACAACAATCTGATTATATATATATACTTGCTCCGAATCTTTGCAGTTTGAATTGGATGAACATATGTCCTGCGTTTGATTGATATGTTCATTTCTGGTATATAAAATCTTATCCAGCATTCTTGGGGTTTTTGTTAATCTGTCATTAAATCATTACATTTTAGTTCTAGTAAATTATATGCTTTGGAAATGGGAAACTGTGATTTTTTGTTTGATCAAATCTTTCTCATAAAGTAGTCATTTACATGTTGAACATCTTAAGAATGTTTTAGCAGCCTTATAAGCTTTTAGGTCAAAAGCTAAAACCAGAATAGTTGTTAGAAAAGAAAAACTTGAATTGCAAATTCAATTAGGGAGTTGTACCTAGGAAAGAATTCAAAGGGAAGTGGAGAGTATCTAACACTTACCCAATTGTTAGTAAAAAAAAGTTGGTCTTAAAAAAGGCTATAGGGAAGAGTTATCAAGAGATAAAATTAAGACTAAATTTGTTTACTAACATGACTGTATGTTTTTCATTGATGACAACATATGGTAAGCAGCATGTGGTGAAGTCTTATGTAGAGAGCCTTGACAATATTTTGTATGGATATGTTATCAGCATGATATCATAGATGCAGAGGTTGATTCTGAGTGTAGTAAGTTGTGTAGCAATTTATATCAATAGTATTCCTGACAGAGTGACAGATAGAGTTTGGTATAAGATTTGTAGTACGGTTATGATAGAGCCTTGCGTGTTTATATTTATGTTGTAGACATGTTAGTGAAGCTATGTTCATGGATGCATAGTCATTTGTGTAGTACACGTTGAGTTATGATAATTCCAGTTGCCAGTTACAATTTCCAGAGTTTATATGATGGAGCTGACATTGTTTATATTGTTGTAGTAGTTGCGCCTATCATTTTGATATGCGTGTTTAGTTTCATGTTTAGTGATGAGTTAAGAATGTTTGGTCAAGAGTGCATAACGTATTTCAACATGAGAATAAAGTTTCAATTAATTTGGTGGAGCCGATTGTGTGAAGTGACGCATCTACTCAATATTGAGTTGCACGGTCCTAATTTGTGTTGTGTGCTTAGTATAGCCGTCGGAGATATTATTGAAGAGTTTTATTATTTCTCTATTATGATTTCAAGGAAGTTCTAATAGGCTAACTTGATTATATCATTTGGAGAAAGATACTTATAGTTGGTCAGTTGTGATCGCTAAGTATGGCAGATAGTTGAAAGAGACGAGTAGAGTAGAAGGTGTGAAGTATTGAGCCATTAGTAGAAGGTCTATGTGACAAAGAAGAGAGTGTATGCTATTCATTAGAAATGATCAAGATAGCAAGTATAACTCGTAGTGCATTAAGATCTAGATATAGTGTATATCTATTATGTAGAAGGTTGCAACCTTCACCATTTGAGCAGTGTGCTCCCGAACAATGTATCCTCACCCCTTATAGGATTAATTGTAAAAGACTCCTAATAGGGTTAAACCTTTGACCAGGTCATTGTACTTCATGCATTGTAAAGATCAACTCCTAACAGGTTTGTAAGATCTTCTAACAGGGATCATTATACTCTAGTGCATTTTATAGTGGGTGTTAATTCCCACTAGGGTTTTTACCTATTTGGATTTCCCTGTAACAAAAATTTGTGGTGATGTGTTAAGTGTTATCTTATTGTGTATGTTCTTAATGTTCTTCTATACTTAATTGGATAAAGAATTGAATCTTGTAGATAACTGATTCACCCCCCCCCCCCCCCCCTCTCAGTTATCTCTTGGGACTATTCCTAACACATAGTTCTAAGTTCGTATTTCCTCATGTGATCCAACATCTTCCTATTCTTTCCACTTTGTCTTATTGGACCTTGAGCCCTAACAAAAATTAGAGCCTTAGATTCTAATTTTTAGGTTCTTTTTGGGGCCATACTCTTGTTATCACAAAGATCTACACCCGCTATGCTAGGTTCACAAACCCAATGATCTTGTGGAACATTGAAAGATCTTTAGGCCTATGGATATGCCTATGACAAAGATCAATCTTTGGATTATGGATCGACTTCCCCTTTAGATCACCTAAAATGAAATTTTTGAATGAGGACAAGGGATAAGAAGGAACTTGAAACTTAAACCTAAACTAACAGGTGATCCACCAAAATACTTTGAATTCTCAGGAACCTTAACAACAATTTGCATTCACAATGAATTTTGAGTAAAGTTTAATTTCTACAATCCAGATGCAATAAATCAATTTTAAAGAAGGCCAAAGGTAACAATAATTATAAGAAGGGAAAACATCTCCAAAAATTAGATTACTGAATTCATACGAGCACAACCATAAACCTGATAAAACAATGATGAGAAGGTAAACTCTCCTCTTTATTTTAAATCCAAAGGAACAAGATGATATAGAAAATTGAAAATCATGAGCCTACTACAACTTTGAAGCATCAAAGAGCTTTGAAAAGCCACAATCCTACCAAAACAAAGAAGAGAACCCTTCCAAAGAATCAAATCAAAAGCCTTAAAGAAAGGCTCTACACAAACTCCAATGCAAACTGTGGAATGAACTAGACTAAAACTGATGTATAATTGAAGTCTCTTTTTGTTCTCTCCATCAAGAATGCATGAAAAACTAAGAAGGCCCCTTGGGTCGAATATGAATGAAAAGCCCAAAAAAGGACTAAAATTGAAAGTCACATGCGGATAACTACTCCAAAATTGACCTCAAGTCATAGCTAACCCATAAGGCTCTCAAAATAATGTCAAACTACCAAAGAACTCATCAAAACTGCATGCAAACCTCCCCTTTGACCAATTTGACTCAAAATCATGCCCATGCCTTTATCCCCAAGTACCCTTTTTGCATTTTAAAGTTAAGATTTAGTAAATGATTTATAAATCACCATTTAATAGATATTGATTACATTTGATTATGTAAAAATAAGGGAAAAAATGTATCTCCAACTGGCCTCATGCAACCCCCTATTTTAACTGATATTTATTTGATTTATAAAATAAATTAATAACTACATTTAGTAAAGTATTTAATAATCTTCCTTTAATAAAAAAAATTATTAATTTAATTTTTTTATTCAATAAATCATAACAAAATGACATTAAAGTCACTTAATCAGAATATATGTATTAACATATCAAATAAATAAACACCAAAGAAACCAAAAAGCCCTTTTACCTTTTGACAAAATTAGGGTTGAAACCCTAAAACAATGATTCTATCATTTCATTTTTCACTTTTGTTTGTTTTGGGCACCACTTTACTTGTAGTGGAGAAGCTAGGGTTTCTCTGGAAATTATGAAGGTTTTCTTGAAGAATTTGTAGTCACATAGGTTGTTGGGATTATGGAAAGGTGAGTTACTGAGAGGGGAGGAGTGAATCAGTAACCCTAAAAACTTTTTCAACTGAAACCTTGTTACAATGTAATTCATTGACCAATTGTAGTATTTACTGTCTCCATTCATTCATTAACATAACTGAAATGTAAATACTTGTAATCTAATCAAATATGCATACATAAAACTTCATACACATAACACTTGTATTTTGGTATCGCAAAAACCCTTGGTAGAAGGTAAAAATTACAGTGGGGATGGAACCCACAAAGCTTCACTACTATAGGAAATAAAGTTGTCGGTTAAGGCTACAAAGATTGATCACTTATGGTGATCTTACCCTATTAGAACTAGCAAAAAGATCAACTAGATCTACCTGGTTAGAGGATTTTAGAAACACTCTTCAAGTGTGCACTCGGTTAAGAGATTTTACATAAGACTGTTAAGTCTACTCTATTAGGAGATTTTACCTGTCACAATTGTTAGAGAGTAACAATGAAATTGATATATAGATAGTAACTAACTTTGTTGAATATCAGATCCTTTAAGTACAATTAAGAAGTCACCTTGCTATGATGAATGTGTCCTCCAATACTGCTCAGTACCCTTTGAACTGTTTATGATAAAACTGAATACTTTGTCAATGCTTCAATATAAGCCTGACAGATCTTTAGGGGCCCGTTTGTTTGTAGAATTGGAATTTGATTCAAAACCTGATTATCTCAAAATCAGGTTTTGAAATTTCGGTTTTGTGTATTCGGAAGATAGTTTGGACTGTTTGGTTGACCCAGAAGAAGGCTGAGACAATCTATCTTTTGTGTTTGGTTATCATTTTTTAAATTGGAATTAGAACTGAGAAATTCCTATTTATGTGTTTGGTTTGCAATTTCAAATTGGAATTGGAATTACATTATCCATTTTCTGTGTTTGGTTCTACATTTTGAATTGGAATTAGAATTTGACAAGAAAAAATTGAAGTTTTTTTAATTATTATATAATGTTTTAATTAATATTTTATTTATTTTGTCCATTTTTTAATTTATATTTTTTTTATTAATTTATATTTTTATATAGTAAATCATAAACAAAATTTTATTTTATTTTTCAATATTGTGAATAGTAAACTTAACTTTTTTTAATAATTTTATACATTATCATAAACAATATTATAACAAGAAAATAATTATAGCATTGCTCAATATCACATCAAAATATAAATAAGTCATATAGTCCACATATATATCTATTTCTGCATAATGACCCAACAAAGTACTGTGATTGTTGCACAAAGTAAACATCGTAAAAACATGACATCAGCTTTATAGGTAGCCTTCTCTTTTGCAATAGCTTTCTTGAGTGCTTTACAAGACTTGCACTCATCATCCACAACAGGTATATGTGTAGAAGGTGCAGATGATGTAGACAACGATGGGGTGTCATCGGCCCACTGAAAGTAGTCACATCCATCACCATCCTACAATATAAATCTAAGTTAGTCTCACTATAATGACTAATATTCATTCTTTCTAAAAATTTAAATATTGTGCAATTAACAACCTTTTTCTTATTTATGCAAGTCCAAAATTTACGCTCTAGATTAGTGTCTGTGTGTGACGTCCTCAACACGCAGCGCGCTCCATCACCACAGTCACACATAGGGACATTTATCATAGCCATCACCACTGTATCAAAAAAAAAATTGTTCATTCATATAACAACATGACTATATTCTATCAGTACAAATTGAAAAAGTTTCATTTATGTTGATATTACGAATTTATACAAAAAATATAATGAAACAACTATAGCATTAGATAGAAGGTGGGGAAGAACAATATCCATAAATGGTGGTGTGAAAACACACCGTTAAATAAGAAAATGCAAGGAAATCCATGCTCTACGCCCTTATGCCCCACATTCAATGAGCAACCATCTCATATCCCACTCATTCTTCCCATTACTTTTCATATTGTTAGATGGTCAATCCTACATCTACAAAGTAAACATGATAGAAAAACTAAAACTTGTTTATTTTTAAATGGAATACACCAATGAGTACCATTAGAAATATTGATCATTTACAAACATGAATAGTAAACAATCATCAAATAGATCATTTTTTTATCAGCATATGTGGATATTTTTGGCATCAATGTTTGAAATAGCTTCTGGATTCGATTGTGTAGATAGTTTTGGATCACACTTTGTGATCCATCATCAAGATGAAAGAGAGAAAAATGATTGCAATAGACCAAAATGGTGGACTTTTCTTTCAATCATTTTGCTCTCTTCCATCTTGATGAAGGATCACAGAGTGTGATCAGAAACGTTGATGCCAAAAATATCTATAAAATCAAATCCATAAGCTATTTCAAACATTTTTAATGTCATCATATGTGTAGTCTCACTTTATCATCATATTTATAGTCTCAGAACTATCCATTTCTGTTTCTGTAGCTATCACGTGGTTTTTAAAAATGAAAAGAAATTCAAGATGAAATAGAGCATTGAATAAAGTAGAATTATTCCACTTAATTTCGTAATGCAACATTAATAACAAGATGGTTAGGGTATATACATATAGAATCATGAACAATACAGTCATCTACCAAAACACATTTATAAAACCATGTCTGAAGAACTAGAAATGGATAGTTCTGAGAGTACACCTTAACAATGCATTAAATTAAGCATTCATTATGTGGTACTCCTTCGTGTATTCCACTTAAATATGTTAAACAAGACTAACAAATGCAAGAATATGTCTATAAACTTTCACTCATACTGAATCACAAGAGTTGAAAGAGAGAATAAGTAATTTCCAAATTTATTGAATAAATAATTAATGCATTTAACAGAATTTAATTTAATGTAACATCATACTACATTAAATTTCAATAGTATTCTGGCTTACATAAGCATTTCTCTTTTCAATAGATTTCCATATAGTAGTTGTTACCATTTACACTATACACATTATAAGTAGCTAGTCTTAGTCCACTAAATAAGCCCTTTGCTTAGTGATTTCTTATAAGTGTCATAAGACTGGTGATGCATGGTAGACAATAGTAACAATGGAATGTTAAGATTCCATTTTCCACTGATCACATTTTTTACACTAATACAAAGTCTAAATAATTGGACTAGACCTAAAACTTGTGAATTGTAGAACAACACTTAAATCCTCTAAACCTGACAACAATCTGTATGCACAAGGTATATTCACTCATCATATTCTCCAACTCGAAAGTCCTTCCTCTTCCAAAGGAAAAATATATATTATGCAAGCAATATAAGACCTATTTACTAGTTCAAGAAATACACTCGTGACCCTTAAGGCCATATAGGACCTATTACGATCCATGGATGCTTTTATATATTTCAATGTATCCATAGATAGTCAATATATAATACAAATAGATTATATACACAATTTTCTGTGTTCTTGTGCAAAATTTTGTTCTCCATTCTGTCACGAGTCAATGTGCAATGTTTTCATTAATTTTTCCTTATTACAGATCGTAAGTTTCTAACAAATGAACCCTCAGATACTACCAGCATCTAGATCAGTGGCGTTGAAATTTCTACTCCATGTGACCGTTCAACATCTGATACTTCTGCACATTTTGAGACCAGCTATCCTAGCATGGAAAGACCTTAAACTGCCCAATGCACATGGTTAATTTTCTCAAGTATACCTCCTAAAATTTTGTTGTTTCTCACGACTGAGAAAAGCTATTATGTAATTCAAGAGATGTGCCACTCAGAAAATAGGAAAAATAAAGTATCAAGAGAAACATATGTTACTAAATGCACCCTAGTAATAGCTAACCTTAGTAATCTTCATTTTTTGTGTAATAGCTCACAAAATTTAAAAATTTGACTCAGCTCTATATAATGTAATCCCAACTCAATTCTCAAGAGATGTTCCTTTGGGGTCACATGGTGGGAAAAAGTGCTTCTCCATGAGTGCTGCAAGGAATGTAACCTTCAAAGGGAGAGATTTGAATGACTAATGTTAGAGCACAAGACAGTCTTGTCATAAAGTGGATGAGTGATCTATTTTTGGGAAGAACCAAGGTAACTGCTGGTATTCAAACTTATTTGCAAAATAATTCATCTAGGTAGTATTAGAGTAAACGTGTTTCAATATAAATAAAGGCCGTGAACTATTGCAAGCTTGGAAGTAACTTGGAAACTATATAGTGACTTAAATGGTCCCAAAAAAATTGTGAATTGACTAAAAGTAAATTAGAAGACCCAAGTATAGCTTCTGTTTCCTCCAACTAACATTACTCAAAGACATTCTCTTCATTGATCTCCATGAACATAATATTTCCTTAGGGCCATTTTATATTTCAATGTAATCTTTGAAACAACATTAAAAATTAGTAAAAGTAAACTGAAAGTTGTGATCTATTTGATTCTAACCTAAGAATAATCAATATACAATAGACCACTAAACTATATAAAGAGCAGAAACCCTCCAAAAATGTACAAATGCAGGCTTGAAATGATGCTTCAACTGGTGTAAACGTTATTAAATGATGATGGCTCTAAATAAGGATGCATGCAACCTCATCCAATGTGGCAGCAGTTGGATAGTCTGCAATCTATGGTATACAATTCAAAAAACCCTTCTTCAATGGCACCAATTGATACAAAACCTTTGTCAATCATGTGAAAAATGGTAATATTTGTAAAATCGGTAGTGAACAACAATATGGTGGCACTAGGAGTAAAATTGAAGGCTGGAAACCACCAAAATAGCATATCCAATAACTCAAAAGTTTGAAGTTATCACAACAGTAGCTAAATAGTACAAATGTTGGGTCCAACATTAAATATGATCGGAAATGGTGACCAGATGTTGGCAACATCTATTTGAAAATGACCCAAATCTTTAAATAATCTCTAACACTTTAGAGCAATCATCATAACACTGTTCATAGTGGCATAGATCTCTTGTTCGCTATCATACAACAACAGTGGCATAGATCTCTTGTTTGTTGTCATACAACAACAAACAAGAGATCTCTACCACTATGAACAGTATTACTATCAAGAGGACATTCATAACAAGGTACAGACTAAACACACATACTGCATTACAAGCATCAAATGATGTTCTTCCTTTAAAATCACTATGAAAAAAAAGAAGACATTTAAATCACTATGAAAAACAACTTCAAATGTATTGAAAAAGACCAGAATCTATCTTTCATAATGTAGACTAGAATCTATCTCATAGAAAATCATTTCATTAACTCATTAATTAATCTATATATTTCAGTCAGTAACAAAAACTAAGTTTCACCACTAAATCATCAACCAAAATACCTTTGTTTTAGTGTATGTGAATGAAGTATGATAAAGTTTCAACTCATGATAAAATTTGATAAAGTATGTAGAAGATAACTACAATCCATCATATGTGGCTACAATCCAATACACTCTCTCATCCTCACTCATTAGCAAGAACCCTTTGGCTCTTTCACGTTGAAACATGAAGGTATCATATACCTTCAGGAAAACACCTTGACTCAATTCAGGGATGGATTTGAGAGTGGTATATGTGCCCGTCAAAGCATTTTCATCATCAGATTTATCAATTTTGTGAAGGTGAACATTGTTGAGGTCATCATTTATGTTCTTCATTGTTTCACAGATGACATCCAAGGAAGCTACCATACTTTCCTTCTTCCTCTTTCCCCTCTTTGATGATGTGGGAGTTCCTTTACCACTTGCAGTTTGAGTGGACTGATTGGAAGGATAAGAGTCTTCATCAAAATCAGCAGCATTGTCAAGATCTATACTGAAACCAATATCCTCTTCCTCATGCACATTGAATGCCTCTTACAAAGGGTTCCCTTCTTCAATCTCATGGGCCATCGTAGCTACATTACCTTCAGCAATGTCATTACCCACAATTTCACCCAATTCATTGAAGTATTGGAAGGGCTGCCTCTTATACACTTTGGCATTTTTGAATTCTCTTCTCTGCATGTTGGCATAAATAAATGGATTAGGTTATTTGTCTTTCATTATTAACTTTATAATAAGGCAATATTATTTCAATCAAAATAGTAGAGAGACCACCCTACCTTCAAAAGCTCATCCCACATGCTATCCTCAGCATCCATGCACTAACTTTTCTCATTCCAAGCGAAACCGCGTGTATTTCTTAGCTATTTCATTATTCTATATGCAAGCTTCCATGTTTTCAGCTTGTTTTTTAAATTGTCCTTTGTTAGATTCAACTGCATATTAGCGTTGAACCTCCTCTCAATGGTTATCCACGCTTCTTTTTTGAAGCCCTCGTCACCTTTTCTTCCAAGTTGTACTTGCTCGAGGAGCAAGTCTAGAAACTTTAATTCCATCTCTTTGGTCCACATTATCTTCTTAGAGGAAGAAGATATTTGAGCCATGTTACCAGGTTCTTCCATGCTCATCATTAGTTATGTGTATGGCATGGTGTAGATCAGCTAATCATAATGTACATATTGTTGTTAATGGTAAAACCAATATGTCCAATACTTGCAGATACAAACAGAAGAAAAAGGAAACCATCATGTATATCAAAGTATCTTCATACATCAGTTTAGTCAAATAAAACACATTGACCCATAAAAGTACAATACTTGCAAATACAAACAAAAGAAAAAGGAAAACATCATGTATATCAAAGTATCTTCATACATCAGTTTAGTCAAATAAAACACATTGACCCATAAAAGTTCAATACTTGCAGATACAAATAGAAGAAAAAGGAAACCATCATGTATATCAAAGTATCTTCATACATCAGTTTAGTCAAATAAAATACATTGACCCATAAAAGTCCAATACTTGTAGATACAAACAGAAGAAAAAGGAAACCATCATGTATATCAAAGTATCTTCATACATCAGTTTAGTCAAATAAAACACATTGACCCATAAAAGTCCAATACTTGCAAATACAAATAGAAGAAAAAGGAAACCATCATGTATATCAAAGTATCTTCATACATTGACCCATAAAAGAACAACTATTCTCAGGATTTGTAGTCTTCCCACATTCTACTTGCTATATCATCTCAAAACTATGCCCACTGGTCTCTATCATGCTAAGATAACCCATATGTCTCAAGCAATGGTACATCTATCCCAGTACGATCATCTTCCTCTTTGGTACCAATTTTTGATGGAATGTCACCCTCTATCGTAATGTAGTTGTGTAGTATGCAACATGCTAATACAATATGGGCTTGTGTCATGATAGAATAAGATGTGGCATGCCTTAGGATTGGAAAACACTGCTTGAGAATACCAAATGTACGCTCTATTACATTTCTAAGGGAGGAGTGTTGGTGGTTGAACAACTCTTGTCAAGATTTTATTGGATTCCCTCTTGAAAACTCCTTCAAGTGGTAGCGTGTACACCGATAAGGAGAAAGAAATCTAGGTGCATTGGGATATCCAGCATCCACTAGAAAATATTTTCCTGCATAGATAAAGTAGATTGATAAAACTTGAAACATTGATTGTACCCTTGAATTTATTAAACTATGATTTGGCTTACCAGGGGGAACAATAAGAGGATCTTCTCTTGACAGAGTTGAACCTAGAACATGACTATTTGCAGCAAACCCTTCCCAACTAGCAAGGTAGTACTAAAACTTGTAATCGAAGAAACACACACCCATAACATTTTGCGACAAGTTGTCTTTTCTATCATGATATTTACCCTGCATGTCGACATCAATGGTGACTGGTCTATGGGTTCCATCAATAGCTCCAACACAATTCTATACAATATGATATAATCATCAATTGTATGGTCAACCAATTATATGATAAGGATAAAAATCCATACAAGAAATTTGTAACAACACAAGAATTACCTTGAAGAACAGATCAAAATGGTCCTTCCCACTAATTTTAGGAGGAGTGTTTGGACTAGGTGGTATAAAGAGATCCTCATGGAGTGCTAAGATAGCCCTCAACACCCTATGGAAGTATCAATTGACTGTCTCTCCGGAGTGCCCAAAGTTGTGGGCAATCTTGTGGTTCCTCAAATTATGGCCAAGGGTGTGGAGGAACATCACAAGTTGTTCTTCTACCATCAAGTGTAACGTATCTTTCAAACTTCCTTTCAGCCTTAGGATAGTAGCTAGATGAAAGAAGGTTCCCCTACTCATGCAAATATGATCATGACAATCCACATCCTTGGAATGAATAACCATTCTATAAAAAGAATTTCCTTTTCATTTACCCATTTGTGCACTCCCTCTTGGGCTAGCAATACTTTGGCTATGGCAAGAAAAGCAAAATAAGTTGTGAGAAGATGAGCATATGTGGTCTCCATAGCTATGCATCCTAGAATGTCAATATTATCAACAGGGTCCACCAATGGTCTGAAATGTGGAGAAACACAATGATTTGAGCGAGGAGATATCTAGTATGAACCACAAAGATAAAGCATATAGTAGTATATCTTCTCCACAATTTTAAATTTTCTATTTTTTTCATTAAGAATGATTTATTACTCCCCTTTATGAATAACTGAACCAAAATGATTTAATACTGATATATGACTATTCCTATAAATATATTAGCTCTGTACTACATTTATCCATCATATTACCCTCGTTGAACTTGAGTATTGACACTCAGACTTGGTGTAGACTCATCAAGTATTTTAAATTTTGACTCTGACTCAGCATTTGTTTTGGTAAGAACCTATCATGACTAAACAAATTATAAAGCTTTTTTCAATTTATGAGTGAGTAAAATACATAGTTCAAAGATGGATGAAAAGAGATACATAAAATGGTATGTCAATTGCATTCAAACAAAAAAAACCCACTCTGGACACTGATGAAAACACATATATTTAACTGGGACTAAAAATGCATAGGAGTGCAAGTTCTACTAGCTAAGTTGAAAAAAATTCACTATAGTCTTTTGTATTAGAATACCTTCAGTTAATTTAGTTGTGGATGAAAAGTAGAAATACAAAAGAAGGTATTCTAATACAATTGACTTAGCCAAGGAGTTCTAATACAACTGACTGCAGTGAATTAACAAAAGGTATTCTAATACAAAAGACTGCATTAAATTAAGAAGTTGCAATACAAAAGAAGGTAGTCTTTTGGATTAGAAGTTACAATACAAAAGAAGGTATGTTCATTACCAATAAGAAGGTAGTATCTCATTAGAACTCCTTGGCTAAGTCAGTTGTATTAGAATACCTTCAGTTAATTTAGTTTTGGATGAAAAGTAGCAATACAAAAGAAGGTATTCTAATACAACTGACTTAGCCAAGGAGTTCTAATACAACTGACTACAGTGAATTGATAGAAGGTATTCTAATACAAAAGACTGCATTAAATTAAGAAGCTGCAATACAAAAGAAGGTAGTCTTTTGGATTAGAAGTTGTAATACAAAAGAAGGTATGTTCATTACCAATAAGAAGGTAGTATCTCATTAGAACTCCTTGGCTAAGTCAGTTGTATTAGAATACCTTCTGTTAATTTAGTTTTGGATGAAAAGTAGCAATACAAAAGAAGGTATTCTAATACAACTGACTTAGCCAAGGAGTTCTAATGAGATTCAAGAAATTTCACAAACACCTTACTTGAATCAGTTACCTTTAGAATTGTAAAGTGAAAGGTTTCTATGTGTAGTGTAACATTCTTAATAAATTGATTTGTAATCCAAGGATTCTATTAATTCATTTGTAGAAACCAGCCATTAACTTTGTGAGAAATTTAACTTGGATTTGAAAAGTTTCATTATAAGTTTTGAGAGATAATTGGCTTAATATAGTGATTAGATAGTCATGGTGTGAAACTGTAACCAATTACCTAAACAGTCAAGCAATTCAAATTGTATAAAATAGATATCACATCAATGAAATGGAAAATTGGAAGCAGTGACAAATCAAGCCATCTCTGTCTTGAATTATTGTGAGTCATTATTTTAGTTTTGAATGCAAGAATGTTATCTTTCATATATTTAACTTGCATGAGTAGGGTTATTATGAATTGATGTTACATCACATTCAAGCAATTCCCTTACCTATGTAGAGCTATAGAGTTATTTGTTTGTATATTATATTTATTATTGACAATCAAGGCTCTATGTTTTTTGTTGTGCTACTTTGAGCCATTGCTAATGTATCAATTCATGGGAATAGTAAGATGACATGAGTTTCTTTCTCTTTACAACTAGCACTAACTAAGATTAGATGAAGAATTTCAACCCCATTTAAGATTCATCTTACATGCAATCCTATTTTAGTTAAGTTATATTTAGTAATTGAGGCATTTGCCCATTTGGCAGATTTACTTTTGTTTGATCAGTTAATGGGATTCTCTGTAGATTTGCTAATTTGAATCATTACAACTGTGGTGAATACAAAGAAGGCTTTACAAAATTGTTCTAATCAACATGTTCCAATTCAAGATAGTAAGCAACATCTAAATCTGGAGACATTTTTGCTCTTCAATGTTGATGGGTCATTTTGAACCATCAAAATTTACTAGAAATTATATTCACTAAGAAGCATAAATTGTTATCCATCTAGACTTCATGTTATTTTACCCACTTGTACTTTCTATCAAGTTGACAATACTACTCTAAATGCTTTAATGGCTGGAGACTATTATTTGATCACATACATGTGACTAAAACCTTGAAGTTGTAGAGTAAATTTAATGTGAATAAGATGGTGTAAAAAATAATTGTTCTTAATGGACTTGTTACAGGCACCAATGAAGCCGAGCTACAAGGAATTCATCTTTACAAGGCTAAAAACATATCATACATTCAAATCAAAGGTGACTCTATCATAGTCATATGTGCAGTAAAGAATTGGAGTACACCTAACTAGAAGTTGACAAACATTTTGAAACAGATCTGCCCAAAATTGGATAGGTTGAGCTCATAAATGATACAACACTAGAGGGTAATATTATAGCTGACTCATTGGCCTATTACAATATTGAACATGCTGGAAATTATCATTGTTGATAATATTGATGTATGTGAAGGGATGAGTTTGATAGATGACTCTAAAAAATTAAGACATGCCATCATCATACTGAAAGGTAATCCAATGATATATCCAGTAGCATGTGGAAAAATTAGATCACACACTCAGACTGATATTTGAAAAAGACAAAAGATTGTTGGTACTTGATTCCAATGAAGGCTATAGACTTCATCAAAGACTATGGAAATCTAATAAGTTTACTTCCTAAAGGTGTTTAATGTTTCTAGACTTGTCATATTTGGGAAAAATATATTTTTGCATATAACTACTAATTGCTAAATAGGAAGCCAAATGCCCAGGGGAGTACACTTTAGAAAGAATGGCATCTATGCTAGCCATTGGACATGCTGATGAGTTGGAGTTACTGGATCAAACTGCAGAGAGTCACTTTCACAGTGAGATAGTATCTACCATTCTTTCAAAAGCCATGGACATCATTTAAGAGATTGGAACTATTAAGGGTTTGACAAAAGCATGTGTGAACAAAACTATATAGGCTGCAAGAAATTGCAGCCATTGACAAGTATGATATTGAACTCGGTGGCGATGGTATTAGTGAAGTCTTTATGGTAGCAGAAATGGCTAAGTCATTCAAGTAAGTAACTGATTCAAGTAAGGTTTTTGTGAACTTGCATGTAACAAGTAAAACTCATTGCATGTAGCTTAGGACCCCAAAAGTCTTTTTTACGCTCACATAGTCTTAAGACCATGGTATAACCCCTACCATCAAACACATAAATTTATTTCTTTCAAACAAAACCAAACACATAAATTTTCCAAAGAAAAATTGATGAAAAATAGAGAGCTTGAAATACTGCGAATGGGTTTTAGGGTTACCTAAACACCGCGAAGATGCTGCAAAAACCCACTGCGAAGACGTTGTGAAACCCTTAGTCAAAAAAAGTGGAAGATGCACTGTCGAATGGACGCTATTGGGCTTATAAATGGGGAAGTCATCAAACTCGACATAATATCAAATGCAATGTATAAAACATAAAAATAGGTTTTAAAAATTGAATTCCACCTATTTGAGTGGAAGTGGAACTTCCAGAAGTTCACACAAAATGAGGATTTGAAAACAAAAACCCGATTTTCAATTTTGACATCCAAACGATGGATTCAACTCAAAAGCGGAAGTCTTGCTGCCAATTCTGCCCCAATTCTAGCAAACAAATGGGCCCTAGATGTCTCCCAATGGTAGCTACTTCATGCGCGATACATATCAAAATGACAGCTTGACAATTCTTATAACAAAATGATTTGACCTAGTTATGGTTGTGACAATATCTATAAAACCTAAGATCAACGGTCCAAATGAATAACCTAAAACATCATTACATAGGGATCATCAATCCTTAAATAATTACATCCATATTTAATTTTTACCTCGATCTTGGTAAACCATTTTGTAGATCGGTAAAAGTTGTTCGCCTTGATTTTTGTGTCATTCCAAACTTTTATGTCAACTCTAGATTACTCGGTAAATGTTGCGTCTCTACCTCAGTATAATACTAGTGCTTGATAATCCTATGTGCTTGATGACTACTGTACTCAGTAATCTCTGTGCTTGGTGACTATGCTTGTAGTTATGACCGACTAAATTGTTTTCTCTATTTACTAAATGTATGAATGATACTAATGACAACTCTTAATACAATTAGGAGTAACATTCTCCCCCTTTGGCATTAGTATCAAAAAAATATATGTGTATGCCGACTACAAAAATTTGGACTTGAAAATTTACAAACTCAAAAAAAAAAGTGCAACTCCCCCTTTGAACATGCTCTCGGTGTAAAGTACATACAATATATATATATATATATATATATATATATATATATATATATATATATATATATATATATATATATATATATATATATATATATATATATATATATATATATATATTTGCCCCTTTTTTGAAAGTAATGCAAAAAATGTACTTACAACTTATCAAATATATTTTGATGGGTTTTCTTGAGGGTGGCCATGAGGTTTTCCCATTCCTACTTTAGATTTTCTAGAGCAATCTACTCTAAGATGACTGGTGCATGCATGTCAAAAATGTTTGATGTCCCTGATATCTTGGGGGTGGCAATGAGTTTCTTTCCCTTCATCACATGTTTCTACATCACCTCTAAGCATGGTAGAAACTCAGCATGTAGCTCGGTTACCTGTTCTATGATTTTATCCTCTTCTTTCCTCAATTCTAGTCTCGGTTGCTGAATGTGTGTGACCTTTGCATAATGCACATGAAATGCATGAGGCTCAGTTGTGAGAATATTTGCACTTTGCTTTAGATATTCATCAAGTTTCTTTATCTTTTCACTAACCTCAGTAGTGAAACAATCTAAAGTGCATAACTTTTGCAAAATTGTGATAACCTTTTGTGTAATACTTTCTAATTTGGTTACTACTTCTAAAATTTTTACCTTATTAACTGCCACTGCTTGGCTGATTTTCTTGGTGAGCTTGTATTGAATCTTCTTTTCTGCTCTTTCTTCTATCATCTTCTCGGCATCAATAGTAGGTCCATTGATTATCTTGGTGATAAGTGCAAGTTGGTCAATGATGGGTGGTGTCTCATCTACATTGACATCTGGTACAACTTGCATTAAGATCCCCTTTACATAGTCTAGCACCTTAGTGTTTTTGTGTTCTTGCTTCAGCTTCTCCAGAGCTTCTTTTCAGGTGCATAGTTCTCCATATTTTATTAGAGCTTTGGGGCCAAGTGTCCTCAATTCACATGCAAGAATTTCAATTACCTCATCAAGTGTGACTGGACCCTTACTTTCACATTTCCTCTTCTTCTTCTTATCTTGAACGCTTGAGGTAGAAGATTGTGCAATTGAAACTTGAGCCTTGTGCTCTAAATTTGGCGTAGGTAGCTCAATTGATTTCTCTCCTTCTTTATTCTGCCATGTTGTAGATTCTTCAATCTATGGTGATAGGGCTTGTGACCTGGTGTCAGTGGTAGAAGTGTCTACCTCTGTTCCTTGATCATTTTATGTTGCATTAGTGGTCTTGGTGTGCTCTTCACCTTGTGTAGCTTCACGACTATGCTTGATCTCTTTACCTGTCTCCTCACCCTTGTCCTCATTTGTGTCTTTTTCTTGCTCAAGTGGAGCTTCCTCTATTTGGTGCTTAGTAGCTATGTCTATAGCTTGTACCATAATAGGTAAATTACTTGTTACCATTTCTCTTTCTACCTTGGTTGCTTCTTATTCTTCTTCAAGGTTCTCGGTAGAAACAGTTATTACTTCATCTTCTTTTGCTTCATCATCGGGGTCTCCTTCTGTTATATCTTCAATCAAAATTTCTACTTCCCCTAGTGTTGTCAGCATCTCTGGTATACCTTCCATGATATTCTCAGTAGCGGTGATGAAATCCCCAACATATGTTTTCTCCTCGGGCTACTTAGTATCAAAGATGTGAATCAGTTGATCCTTAACATCTATCGGTATACATGCTTGTAAACTTGGTAGAGGTTTCTCGGTGTCAACTACAAATGTAGTTGCCTCAGTTTTCTCTAATGGACTTAGAGTTTTAGTCCAGATCCTTCTACTTTCATCATCTACCTCTTGTATTTTACCTTGTAAATTATTAAATGCTATTGCCTTCTGTGATCAGAGAAAACCTAAGCTATTCGGAACAAGTATAGACATTCAAACATTATTCTAAGAGCATATCCCTAACATATAGAAAAAAACTATTTGCTAAGTCAATTAGATAGAGCTAAAACGGGAGCACCCTGTCACCATTTGATTTTCTCTTGCTTTAGGGATGTGGGTGTGCTCTCACAACACATGGAGCTTATCCTTGATGATGATTAGGAGGGATTGGGATGGATTAAGGACCATGAGAACCCCATAGTGGCACAAAACTTGATATATAACACCCAATTTTCCCCTAGAGCCTCAAGGATCCTAATAGAGCTAGAAATGCAGATTTGATGCAAGAATTTTTAAGCTGGATTGATTTTAGTCCAAATGAAGTGTGGAATGATGAAAAGTAATGAAATACAATGAAATAAACTATGTTTAATCCATTATGCTAAGCTAAGATGTGTTATGAAATCTTGAAAGATAACTTAAATCTAACAATTAGGATTGATTATGCTAAGTCTAGAAGTAAATGGGCATGATAACAATGCATGAAGATAAAGAAACAAGATAATGATTTTCTCTTGGAAGAGAGACTATTTATAGGATTCAAGCCAAGGGCTTGGGTTAGGAAGAAGAAGACTCGAGGTCAAAGTCAAGGTTTGGGGTAGAGTCTGAGGTAAGGTTAGGGGTATGGTAAGATTGACCTTGGTTAAGGTTTCTCACACATGTGTGAGAAACACTAGGGAAGTGTGCAAGGGGACCAAGGTGTAAGAGAAGACATAGGTCTTCACTTATGTCTTGTAAGAGCCTTAAAGAGTGTGTAAGGAGTCATTAATGAGTCTATAAGGCTCATTAATGAAGGGGTTTGACCAAAAGTCAAGGAGACTTGGATTAGGCTAAGAAGGTTAGGAAACACCTTCTAGATAGGTTTAGCAAAGGTTTAGGGAAGTTTAGGAAAGATTAGTAAAGTCTAGAAGATTCTAGGGTTTTAGGCTTTAAATAAATATTTCATTTATTTAAAGGATTTGGTCAATTTATTAAATAGTTAATAAATATTGGAGGGAATGATGTTTAAATTAGATTTAAACATTTTTGGAAGGGATTCCTTAATTAAATGTTTTTAATTAATATAGGAGGAATTAATGGCATTAATTAAATAAATAACTGATTAACAAATGATGATGTCATCAGGGGTTTTGGAAAAATAAAAATATTTTTAATTATGAATAGATTTTTAGGTGTCTACATTTTTCCCCTCTTTGATGTGATGCCGCAAGTGGCGTGGCGTCAAAGATAAGAAAATAAGATGCCCCAGGCTAGAATAGAGGATAAGGGGTTGTGCCCCCTCGAGAAAATAACACAAAGAGGAAACGTTGTGGAATTTTCTCAAAAAGGACGCAAAAGGGAAATGGGGGGGAAGGAGGGGGAATAAATAGCCAAACTTCTAAGAGAAAAGATGCATGAGTGCAATATGATGTGAGGTGCAAGATGAAGCTATATGCAAGATGCAAGATTAATCTATATGATGCAGGATGGGGGATTTAGGGAGCTCCATGCATTGGATATTTTTGAGAGCACAATCTAGTTTGATATAGAAATGCTAGAGACATGCCAAGGTGATGAAAGAACACAAGTCCTTGTCACCAGCGTTGCATAGGACTGACACAAAAAGAAAAACACACAAAGGGTTTCCCCAACATCACACATGAAACCTGAAGGAGACATGGTGGAAACGATGCTGGAGAAACCACAAACACACAATTGACTCATAGGAAGAAGAAAAAGATCAAAAGACCTTACCCCACATTGTCCTCATTCACAGCACACCATGATATAAAGGATCGTGGTGACTTTGAGTAGAGGACAACAAGAAGCCGTAAAATATTGCCAAGATCCAAAGGACAAAATCCAAGATCACAATGATAACTCCAAAAGACATCCTTTGCCAAGGAAATAGTTTGATGGGCTAATTGATGGGGGGAGATTTGGTCTAAGCATGAAGAAAGATATATCGACATGGACCTGGTCGATTGGTGGAAGATTATGTTGGACAATACAGAAGGATAAATTTGTGTGGACTCGTGATTAGGCTTAGGTCAGACAATACAGAAGCATACCTCTATGCAGACTCGTGTTGATGGGGAGAATGTTGTGTTGCTGATTGGAAAATGATGAGGTTCAAAGATAATCACGATGATCAAGGATAGTTGACAATTGATGTTGCTGAAGTGCAAGGCTAGGTGGGACAAGATATCTAATCAAATATTGATGCAAGACTAATGAGGATATGTACAATAGGACATGACGGTATGTACAAGAGAGCTCAAAAGATAAGAAAACATCCAAAGGAATGAATGAAATAACAAGTATCTCACACGCCTTTTTCCATAGGTAGGATGATGGAGGATGATTGATTTGTTAAGGATTGATGGTGGAGGATGGTGGAGGATTTCTAAGTGTCAAGGATGAGTTTTTTCTTCCTGATGTAGGATCAGATAGGATAGGATTGGATTTGTCAACCTAAGATAGATTGTTGATCTTCAGAAGACAAGATTCTTGTCAGTGCATGCCAATCTCTTGCTCGAGATGATGAGACCTACAAAGACAAGTATAAGAATCCCTAGACAATGCTTAGTCAAAGGGTAGTGCTAGGATTTTTTTGATTTAGGATAAGGATTGAGAAACTCAAAGGATATGACACAAAGCAGATGGTGGATAGCTAGATAAGGATTCCTATGACAAGAGATAGGTAAGATACTCGAACCTCAAAAAGACCAAGGGATGATTACTAAAGCACTGAGCTAGATATGTCATGACAAATCAAGTGATAACTGATGCAGAGGATGGGACCTAAACACACATATGTACAAATGAGCTTAGGTGGAAACTCAACTGACACTAGGGTACAAGACTTAGGATAGGATGTACAGGGATCTAGGGATGAAGCTGAAGCTCTAGAGATATGCAAGATGATGCCCTAGTTAGGCTGGAAAGCCAAGATAGACTGATGGTGGATAGGCTTGATGATGGATGATGTGTCCTAAAATGACACGAATTTGGGAAGGACACATCCCAACGATGATGATTGGATTGAGGTCAAGGCTTGCTACAAGACTAGGAGAAAGATGAAGGATGTGATTGGATGGATTGGATTGATCTTAGATGTCGGATTTTGGATAGCTAGAAGATATGGATAGGATTCAAATATGTTGGGAGCTTTAAGATATGGATGGCATTGGATTGCATGCAGATAGCCTATAGCTGAATACCCATGACAAGGGAAGATACCAAGTGATGGCAAGATGGAGGAAGTGCTTTAGAGATTAACACTGGAGGAAAATGTTGAGGGATGAATGCTTGGAGGAAAATGCTTAGGATTTGGATGGGGGAACTGCTGAGAAATTTGGATAGAGGATTTGCTAGGAGATGTGGATAGAATATTTTTAGGAGATGTGGATAGAATATTGCCGAGGGTTTTAATGCTTGGAGGAGATGCTTGGGGATTTGGATAGAGGAAATGCTAAGATTTGGTTGTCTGGAGGAATTACTAGGAGATTTGGATAGAGGAATGCTTTGGATTTGGATAGAGGATTTGCTGAGGGATGTTGATGGAGGAACTGTTGAGGATTTGGTTGAAGGAATTCTTGGAGATGTGGATAGAGGGAATGCTTGGGGATTTCTTTGGATAGAGGAATGTTGAAGATGTGGATAGAGGGAATGCTTGGGGATTTGGATGGAGGATTGCTTAGGATTTGGATAGAGGAAGATTTGGATTGGAGGATGAGAGGTAAGGATTTGGATAGGTCTCCAAGGAATAAGATGCCCCTGCTTAGGATAGTTCATGTTTTTAGAGGCATTAAGATGGGGTATGATTTGATGGAAGATAGGAAGGATTGATTGGATAGAGGATGGGTGGATGGAAGATGTGATAGGAAGATGGATGTTGAAAGGTGCCCAAAAGAATGTATACTTGGTGGTCTTTGTTTTGTTGTCAAGATCCAAAGGAGGATGAAGGAGGTGAGAGACAAATGGGATGGAGGAGATGCTGGATAGGATGTGATAGAGGGGAATTGCCCCCAATTGCAAAAAGGAATTTGGGGGATTATGCATGACCCTTGTTTGCCAGGTTTTCATCATGGTACTTGTCCAAGGTGCTTGAATTGCCAAGTTTTCACCATTGGATGAAAGTTTTTCTCTTTTCTTTTATTTTTTGATATTTTTCTGATTTTTCCAATTTTTATGGATTTTTTGATTTGATGCTAACTTTCTACTAATCTTTCTGATTTGTTGTTGATTTTCTGGTTTGTTGTTGACTTTCTTCCTATGTGATGATGTCTTTGACATTAAAGTCTCAAGGAAGTTTGGCTCCTTGTTGAGCCAGTTGTAGGAAATATGCCCCTTTCTCTTCTTGCAAGAAGTGTCTCATCATTTTCTTAAAAGGTCATCATTATGAAATCATTCAACTTCTAACAGTGTTGGTTCTTGACCTCCGCCATGATTGGATTGGTGACCTTGTGAGCTCTAGTTACCTTCACCTTGTGACATGGTGGCATTTTTATTATCTTTTGGGATTGATTGAGGAGGATTAGAGTAACCTTCTTTCAGATGTAGATTACCTAGGGCATCTTCTTCATAAAGATTTGTATCATAGGGTTGGTGAAAGGTCTAAACAATGAAAGATGATGAAGGTGAGACCTTTGGTTCATCTTGGGGTTTTTTGTGTGATGAAGCTCTAGTTTCTACCATTAACCTTGGATGAACAATTAGAACAAGCTATGACAACTAAGAGATAGTCTGATTTAGGTAAGACCAAGTGACGCAACCTTGCCAAGATTGGTTTTCAAAAAGATAGATTGGACGTAAATGATGGATATTGTGTCTGAGGTGTATGAGTAGACACCCAAAAGATGGTGGACATGAATTCACAACACTTAGTCATTTGGAGATATTGAATTGGGGTTTGTTTTGACAAGATATTGACACAAGACGAGATGTGATTCAAACTGATCAATCAGATGGAAAATCGAGCTCAATTGGTTACTTTAGGAAAATAAGATGAATTTTCTATTTGCTCTGCTCTTTTCCTGACATGGTGAGAATTTTGACAGAATTTGGATAATAATTGTTGGTTGACTAAATTTCTAACAAGATTTTGACTTTCTGACAATTTTTGGTAAACTGTCGTACGATAGTATCCAGGCTTGTATGACATAGAATGGGGTCTGGGACGACAATTGCAGAGGCTCATATGACAAATGACTCCAAGATTTTTCTTTTGCTGAGGGTTTATAACAAGACTCGTACGACACCATATGGGTTCCCGTATGACAATTTGGGGGTTCTGGTATGACAATTAAAAAGTTCAAGGAATTTTTGTATGACAATTGAAAATCTAGGATGACAATTTACACCAGAAAAGGATTTTGTTTCAAATTTTGAAAGTTTTTCAGCTATTTGGTATTTTTGATATCAAATTGTTTGCAAATTTCTCTATCTAGGTTTTTGAAAATCTGTGTATTGGATTGTCTCAGGTTGTTTAACATAGCAATAGGCTCACAATCATGGAAAATAGAGGGAACTAACTCAATGAATCAATCACACATATCTTACCCTAGCTAGGAGAAGAGATTTATTACTTTCTCATTGACTTAGGAACACACTCATGGACTCCTCAGAATATGTAGGTCCAACAACACGCAATGGATGTTGAAGCCCATATTAGTCTAGTTCAAGTGTCGAAGAGGGCTCAATATGATGAGTTTCTTGGGGTGATTACTATTCACCTCGCACAAGCACTACAAATCCTTCGGGGTGGATTGGTAGAAAACTAGCTTAGGATTTTAATCAAGGCATCCATTCACAACTATCTCCCATAGTCCCACAAGTAGGATTTAGGTTGTTAACCCTATGCACAATCTGATCAATGTAGTCTCACAAGTAAGATTTAAGTGGCTCTGCTCTACACAAAATCAAAGCATGTTCATGGAATGAATCCAAGGAACAAGCACAACTATATCTTCTGAGTCTTTAACCAAAGCGTCAAATTTTATAATGGGGTGGAAGAATCGGCGTAAGACTTGTCCCCACTTGGATCACTCTTGGGAGCTTTTTACCTCTCCAACAGGCCCTCTAAAGGATTAAAATAAATGTGGTGTTGGGGACCACATGATATGGGTTTCTGATTCTTTGAAAGAGAAGAGCATATTCCCCTAACCTTGTCCTTTTCCCTATCCAAAACACATCAAGCAGAGTTAATCTAGAGACAGTACACAAACTGGCACTAGGGAAGATACCTTCTGGGTTTCTAATTGTCCTAAGAAGGAGAAGAGCATAATCCCCTCAATATTTGCTTCAATGGCAATAATCTCATGTACCTAATTAGCTATATGTCTATGAAAATTGAGATCTAAGCAAATAGAATATTTTCGTGTAGTAGATTAGGAAACCTACAAAACTACTTGTCAGAAATCTTGTTGAATGAGTGTCTTTGACCAATGATTTTCTGAAAATGGGGTTATCTACAAACAAGGGTTTGTTATTCAAGACAATAAGAGGCTAAAGAATGTGGTTTTTATGCTCTATCTTCATCTTTTCATCCTACAAAGATGTGTTAGGCTATAAAAATGATCAACCAACAACAAGAAATAATCGTTAGGGTTAGCTGTTAGTCAAAATCTGAAATCCATATCTCAAAAACTACCCAAAAATCTACTATGACAATTGAAAACTGGAGTCAAGACTCATATGACAATATACCAATTCTCATACGACAATCCAGAAATGATACGACTCTGGATTCCTGCACACATGATAATTAAAAGCTCATACAATAATACCAAACAACTAGTATGATAATGCCAACTATCATCTGTCGTACGACAGACAAAATATACTGATACGACAATCTACAAGTGTCGTACGAGATTGTACAAAATAAAAATAAAAATTTGAAGCTTGAATTTCAAATGTCAGAAAAATGAGAATTTGATAATGCAAACTCGTTGTCAGGCCCCACGGTGGGCACTAGAAATGTGCATGTGAAATTGTACATGTATGTGAACACAACACTTCAGTAAAACATTATTGGTTAACAAATCAGAAAATGTGCAATAAACACAAGTATCATTAACCAGATGATTTGTTGCCTTCTAGTAGATGCGAGTATGGTATTCTCAAAAATAACTGACATCAATGACAATGCAACACCTAAACGAAGGATTTACTGATGAAATCTATGAAAAATGAATGCAAATTAAGCTATATTTTTTATATTTTCTATGCAATATGGATGAAAAACTGTGTGAAATGACGTAAAACTAGATGAAAATGAATTTGCAATCTAATCTAACAATGATATGAATGCTATAAAATGAATGAAACAATGATAAACAAGAATCTCAAAATTGCACCATCTCACAATTTGCCAAATCACACGAGCAAGATCCTCTGAATTCACAGTCGTTTGTAAAGGACTGAGCCTCATTTATATAAAAATCTAGGGTTTCTGAGAACTCATGGAAAGCAAAAAAATATCTCCCTGATCAACTCAGATTGATTGTTGAGTTATCAGAAAATTAGAAAGAGTTAACTCATAAAATCATGCAAAATCAGCTTTTTAACTCAAATTAGGAGTTTAGATTACTCAAATCTGCTTTTCAACTCACAATCACATGTTGAGTTTGGAAAGTTAACAAATTGAATTCAATAGTTGATTTAAAGTTTAATTGCTTTTCTGATTGTGCATGGATAATTATGAATTTATTTAATAATTTATGTATTTTATTCTCAACTTAACTGATATTTGAATAAAAATAATTGATTTATGGGTTGATCAATTATTTAATCAAACTTTATCCAAAAACTATATCATTAAATTTGACAATTCGATTTAATCAATTAAATAAAGATTTAATCAATTATCTTTAGAAATTTTAATTTATTGTCAAATAAAAATAATATTAATTAGGAATAAATTCAATTAAATTTAATTAAATAATTAAGTGGCATAATTAAATTCAATTAATCAAATATTAAACATATTTAATTAATTAACTTTAGGATAAATAAAATAATATCATTTATTACCAAATAATATTTAATTAAAGATAATTAGGATAAATTAGGAATATTTAGGAATATTCCCCAATGCAGAATTAAGATAAAATCAATTAGGGTTTCGATGATTTGATGTGCAAATGTGCCTTAGTTTAGGACTTTAGAGTCGATTTCGATCGATTTGTCGATGTAGGAGGTCAATGGTCCTGAGGCCCATTCTTGGGGTATTACATGAATAAGGATACATAGAAGGGTTCTGGTTTCAAACTATAGGAAGTAGCAGAGGTTAGATTTTCTATAGGCTTTTGTTCCATTTTAGCTTCCTCATTCATAGTCTCTCCTTTAAAATAAGAATTATTGGTTTGTTGGGATTTAGGTTCATCAGAAGAACCTTTAACATAATTAACCAATCTGTCTAGCTCTTGAGGATTCATTTTTAGGTAATCTGCGGGAGAAATTTGTATTCTAGAAGATTTAGAAAAATCTATTATATTAAAAGGAGATTCAGATTCAGACCTTTTTAAAATTTGAACCTCCAGACTGCTTGCCTTTGGGACCTTATAGTCATTACCAGCTTGGCTTCCAATTTCTTTAGTTGGTGGCGCAACCAAAGATGTCGTTGACCTGTTACTTGCTTTCACTCCACGCTGATTTCTTGTCAACATTGAACAAGAAGGATCCCCTAAAGTTACCAATATGTTACCACCTCTTTCGGAATCTGATTTGTATTCCAAGTGGAAATTTTTAGAGTCGCCAGGTATTTCAAAGGATATATCTTCAACTGTCACTTTTTTCGTAGCCTCTTTTTCAGCTTCAAGTTGTTCATAGTGTATCATCTTAAAATGGAAGCACTTCCATGCTAAGAATGTTTAGCCCTTTAAGTGAGTGGTCTGGGTCATGTCAAGCACCTCAAATCAGCCCTTTCCTTGGATCTGACTTGTTCTCCTCATTCTGCTTCGATCTGTCCCTATTTTTAGTATATTTTTGCATTTCCTGGCATTATGAACTGAGGTCTTGAGGTTTTTGACCTCAAGGTCAAAGTTGACCTTGAGGTTCAAAGTCAACCTCAACTTTGACCTAGGTCAAGGTCGACCTTGACTCTGACCTAGGGCAAATTCAACCTCATCCTTGACCCAGGGTTCAAATTTCAAGTTCCCATGATTTTCAGGTGTCGGGTTTCAAAGATATTAGTTTTCCCACCTCCGAGTCGGCCATTTCGGGTTTCAAAATGGTAAATCCTTAAATTGCATTTAATATGGGTCCATTTCTAAGGGTTAAGGTTAATTGGGCTTTAATTCCCCAATGTCGGCCCTCTCTAGAAGTTTGTGCCCTAGATCACTATAAAAGGAGGCCTTCCTCTCTCATTTTCTCAATCACGTTTTGTGAGTTCATCCATTATTCACATCTACTTTTCATATCTCTCAAGCAAGGTCAAGCAAGCATTTCATCAAGAATTTTCAAGGAAGCATTCAAGTCCTCTTCTTCATTCAAGTTCTCCATTGAAGATCAAGGATTCAAGCATTCAAGCCTTTGAAGGGATTTGGTTCAAACATGCAAGTGTTGGAATTAGGAGTGATAGGTACTGAGAGGGGAGGGGTGAATCAATGCCTTCAAAAACTTTACTTGTAAACCTTTCAGATCTATGACTGTAAACAGTGATAACCTTGCAAAATAATTTGTATCTAATGGCATGTATCAATCATCCATTTAACTTATGAAAGTAAACAACATGAAATCAAATAGCAATCACATAACACAACTATTTTGGTAATGCAAAAACCCTTGTTAGAAGGTAAAAACTACGGTGGGGATGACACCCACAAATTCTTTACTACTGTAGATAGAAAAGGTTTGCCTGTTAGGCCTACAAGTTTTGATCACTTTTGGTGATCTTACCTTGTTAGGAGTAACATACACTACTACATTTGGGGTCAAATTCTGATGGCCATTTGTCGGATTTGCAATGCTAATTTGTTGATATTTCGATAGATGGGTCCATTGCCATTTTTGCATAGGAAATTGTGACAAAAGATGTATCCGTCAGTTTACCGACACCATATCATGTCAGAAACTTGCATTTCAGCAACAGCTTCATTATGGCATTTTCTACGGTTTATCCATCAAAATTCTAACACAATGACCTATTAATTATCAAAAAGATATCATTTCCAACATTATAACTGTTGGAATAGCAATAGTTTCCAGTTAATTTCGATAGATATACCTATTGGTGATGTGGCATTAATGTCAAAGGTTCTGTCAAAAAATTTCTATTTGCGACACTTAAAATGTCAGAAGAGCGACAGTCCTTCATTATTTCTCTGACAAGTTCCTTGTCGAACGTATAGCATTACTATCAGAACTATTGTTGTAAATTAGTTTTCTCTGACATTTTATCTATCGAATGCGTAGCACTTCTATCAAAATTAATGATTAAGTGTCGAAAAAATGATGAATATGCACATTAAAGATAAAATAGCTCAAGAGACCATCATAGGTTCTCTCTTTCTTAAATAGTCTACAAGTGCGCGAAGTAGATAAATTTGTGTAATGTCAACTTAAATAATATACGTTGTCATGAAAATATTCTATTAAATTCTTTCAAATCCATGGATTTGATGAGCTAATGAAAGGTAAAACATTCTATCAATAATATAGACCGAAGAAAGAGAGAACCTATGATGGTCTCTTGAGTTGTTTTATCTTTAGTCCTAGCTACTGTCCTAGCTACCTCTCGATTGTCAAGAATAATCACCACCTTGCATTTATGTACACTACACAAATTGATCTTAGTCTCGCAAAAACATTTTACACTTGTACATCTCATCAATACTGGAGGCCTAAAGTAATTTTATATGATCACTAGCACATTTCGTGCATGGATGAGAAACAGTATCCAAAGTTTCTAGATAACCATTTTTGAGAAGAGGAATGAGTGCAGGCCAAAGAAGGGATAATTCCACAATAGAAAGGAAGACATCTTTTTAGCCTGGGTCTGGATCCTACCCCAATTGTCAAAGGATCCAGGACCAGTCTAGAAAGATATCTTCCCATTCTATCTGCAACATTGTGTCCATCCATGATCTTAGGAATATCATCATCTTTCTACTCTTCATTTGCCAAAATATATTGCTTCTTCAAGCTTGCAGAGTAATCTTATTAATAAAAGAACTATTGCCAACATTAGGGTACCCACAGATCAAAATAGTTGATGTTATTGGTGCTTGTGCTCAAGGATATCGATTCACTATTTTGAAATGGCCAAATCATTTTTATTTCATTTGTAGAGAAAAGGAGGGGGAGAAAACAAGTGGGTGAAAGTTGATCGAGCGCGAGAGAAGGCATTGCATTTTATTTGATCATGAATGCTCTCTGAAATGACCAATCATGTTTTCTATTAGATTTTTTTGGGTGTTTTTTTTCCCATATTTAGTAGATAAAAATCATGGCGGCAACCACTTAGCCATCTTTTTGATGTTCCAGGTATTTTACAAAGATACAGGTATGTGGATTTATCATTCAGTTGCTTGCAGTTATTGGTCAAATGCAAATATTTTGTCAAGTTGAAAGGGAAAGATATCAGTTTGGTGTTTTTGGTTTATGTTAAAAGTTGATTTGGTAAAATCCTCAAAAAACACACTACATGTTCTAAAATATAAAGAATTTGAATGTTAAATGTAAGATATATATCTCATCCATAGTCATCAAAAGAAAGGACATGAAACTTATAAGGAGATTTACCAATCCAAAAATATAAGCGAATAGGAAACATGATTGGTACCTTATGAATTGGTTTTTGAGGTGCACAATCTTCATCAATCTCCTAAGAACAAGACCCCTCCTCACCAAAAATGCATTTAATGGATTAAACAAATCTACAAAACTAAACCAATGGCATGTTTAGAACAAAAAAATAGATTGATAATAATATGCTGAAAATTCTATTATGTTAAATACATGCAAAAGGACCAGTCCCAACAATTCTTAAACATACTTTATCTGATATGATAATAACATGCTAATTAAATTGATAAAGGTGTTATATGCATTTAATCTACCAATTACTAATTACACAAAAAACAAATTACAAAACTAAACCAATGGCATGTTCTTCGTGTGGTACAAGGAAGATTTGGCTATGAAAAAAAAGAGTGAAATGGCCTCATAATTTTTATTTCGATTGGATAGAGGAGTGAAAGCTGAGCACGAGAGAAGGTATGTGATTTCTTCATCTTTTGAGCATTTGGCATCATATTCGACTGCAAATTTCAAATGCATTGCATTTTATTTGATCACGAATGCTCTCTGAAATGACCACATTCTACTAGTGTCGTGCCCTAGCCAGTGCTTTATCTCCATTATTTGATATTATTGGTGCTTGTGCTCAAGGATATTGATTCACTATTTTCAAATGTTTGGATCATTTAGACAGTTACATTTCCTAACTGTTCCTCTAGTACACAGTCAAGAAATGTAACTATCTAATGATTATATGTAATGTTGAATGGATTAAATACTTTATTCTTGGTAGAAGTGAATGGAAGGAATAGTGTGTATTTAATAAAATCCAGTCACTTATTGAATGCTTTGGAGACTACTGGTTTGACTGTCCATGCACTACCAGTGACTGAGATTCATTAAAGGATACAAAACCCTTCATTTTGGGGTTATTGTGTGTGGATTCAAATGTAGGTTTGATTTGGTTAATGTTTAGAAGAGATCAATAAAGTATTTAAAGACAATCTTACATGTTTGGAGAGGTTTGAGAGGCACTTATCATGACTGTACCCTCACAAACATCGGCATAGACTGGTTTTACTAAGTTTCCTTTCTCTATTTTGAGGTTTCCTTTCTCTTCCATAGGGGTGCAGTCAAAGGGTTCATTGACAAAATGATCCTTCGAATGGTTACTATGAATATGAATGATTTGATATAGCATATTGCACATTTTACTTGAAGTTTGGAATAGCTTGTGCAAGGGTGAAAGTAGTTTTGATCATTTTGGTCTTGACTGTTCCTCTACACAGTCAGGAAATGTAATTGTCTAATGATTATATGTAATGTTGAATGGATTAAATGCTTTATTCTTGGTAGAAGTGAATGGAAGGAATAGTGTTGGTGTTAGGTTTCATTTATCATTGAATTCAATGGTTTCCAAGATGTGTTGAGGATTTTGCTCCTTGTTTAATGTTAATTGTTCCTACATAATCCACTCATACAATAGTGAAGTTACAAAACTGAACCGATGGCATGTTTACAACAAAGAAAGAGAATGATAATAATATGCTGAAAATTCTATTCTATTTAATACACGCTAAAGGACTGCATTCTAAATTGTTGTCACTGAAATGACTGCATTCTACTGGTGTCATTCCCTAGCCCATGCTTTAACTCCATTATTTGATGTTATTGGTGCTTGTACTCAAGGATATCCATTTTTTTGAAATGTTGACTGTGGTTATCAAATGGACAGCCTGTGAGCTTCTAGCTAGGTTTCATTTGTATTGATAGCTTAGGGCATCAAATGTATTGTATCATTGATAGTTGATACTTTTTTAAAAGGAAATAGGACAAAGAATGATTTTTATTTAGTTTCTCTATTTTGATCCCTAAGTGGCTTACAACCCTAGAGAAGTATATGTAGATTTACGGATGCAGTTGCAAGATACATAGCAGCTGATAATTCACAATAAATCCATGCATCCAATTTGAATAGAAATTAATACAAAGAACTAGGGTCCTCTAATGGCCCAATCATCTATACCTTGACTGTCCCCTCAACCAGTGACCCTTCAAAACTGGGTTATCATGCAATCAGTGAGTGATCCTTCATTCTCCTAGTGAGCTTCTAGGTAGGTGCCATTTGTATATTTGATAGCTTAGTGCATCAAATGTATATTGTATCATTGATAGTTGAGAATTTGTTACAAGGAAATAGGACAAAGAACAATTTTGATTTAGTTTCTCTATTTTGATCTCTAAGTGGCTTACAACCGTAGAGAAGTATATGCAGATTTACGGATTTAGTTGCAGGATACATAGCAGTGGATAATTCACAAGAAATCCATGCATCCAATTTGAATAGCAATTACTACAAAGAAATAGGGTCCTCCAATGGCCCAATCATCGGGACCTTGACTATACCCTCAACTAGTGACCCTTCAAAATTGGGTTATCATGCAATCGGTGAGTGATCCTTCATTCTCCCGGTCTGCCCTGCAACCAAACATATTGGAAATACACAATACAATGATAACAAGTCTTTCACAATCCCCCTTCCCTCAAGGAACAGTATCAACCATCCCTTCCACATAGCATTTCACTATTTTATGAGTGGATTGTGCAGGAACAGTTAACACTAAACAAGGAGCAAACTCCTCAACACATCTTGGAAACCATTGAATTCAATAATAAATGAAACCTAACACCAACACTATTCCTTACACAGTTGCAGGATACATAGCAGTCGATAATTCACAAGAAATCCATGCATCAAATTTTTATAAGGATATCCTACTAATCAATAGGAATTTTCTTGAGATGACCAATGATTATGCATTTTGATGGCAATGTGCTAGTTCAAAAGGATAATATAAATCTGAAACAATTTTTTCTGATTTTCTCAAACTATAAATGTGGTTAAAGGGAAAATATTATGGCCCCTACACTGTGGTTGTTAGCCTAATTAAGACAAGCCTACCTTTGCATATAATAAGAGGCCAACATGAAATAAACATCCAGAGATTAGGGAGTTGTTCCCTGTCCATAATTAATATTTAAGTGCTAAGTGATGATGGGTATATCATGTAATTCATACCTAGTGTGTCTCTTTCTTTCTCTCCACATTTCACATTAGGAGTATATGTTATAAAATACTAATGAAATCAACTATAGGTCAAATCTAATCAAAATTGCAATATAAAGATTAAAATAGATCTTGAAGAAATATGGGCACCATTTTTTACAGATATTGTACAAACCAAGAGAATACTCCAAAGAGGAAATGCTTCAATGTGGAACAATTGAAGGACAATATTTTACTTTTATATGCACATCTGCAATGTTTTTGATATATTTATGAGATAACAAAACCATAGAAAGAATAGCATATAGAAGAAAGTAAAGAATAATGATCATACTTTGAGATATTGTGGAAAATTAAAGGAAAGAATGCTTGGTGGGGTTATCATACAATCAGTGAGTGATCCTTGATTCCCCTCTTCCAGTGACGCTTCAAAATGGGTTATCATGCAATCAGTGAGTGATCCTTCATTCTCCCGGTCTGCCCTGCATCCAAACATATTGTAAATACACAATACAATGATAACAAGTCTTTCAAAATCACCCTTCCCTCAAGGAACACTATCAACCATCCCTTCCACATAGAATTTCATTGTTGTATGAGTGGATTGTGCAGGAACAGTTAACATTAAACAAGGAGCAAACTCCTCAACACATCTTTGTTGTAAACATGCCATTGGTTCAATTTTGTAAATTTGTTTTTTGTGTTAAATGCATTTAAATGGAACATTAAGCATAGTAATAATATGCTTAGTCTATTAGTAATTGCAGATTAAATGCCCATAAAACCTTTATCAGTTTAGCATGTTATTATAGGATACTAAAGGAGACCTGCTATTTGTCAAAGAAATCTTCACTATCCCCCACAATGAAGACAATGGAGATTGACCTCCTGCCCCACAAAAAAAAGAACATTGTAATAAGAATAAGATAATGCCAAGAAACATTTTCACAAATATGAAACATGAGGAAAATTAATAATATTAACAATGCCAAGATTCACAACATTAAATTTCACCTGAGGATGAGTTTCTACAGTGGGTTGCCTAGCATCAAAAGTATGTTGAGTTGCATTTGAACTGTAACTAAGAGTATCATGTAGAACATACCCTAAACTTTGAAAGCATTCTCCAGCCTGGCAATTCAAAATTCAATCTAGGCAAGCATCAGTAAGTGAAATAAATTATAGACATCAACATCATCAGAATCATTAGACATAAATTATAGACATCAATGTACGATCTCACAATAGATGAAGATAATCACACCATTGTTTCTCCTTCAAAGATAATATATCTATTCTAAAGATTATCTATTCCATCATGAAATACACTTGAATTATCAAACCAGGAACGTAGGACTTGAAATGGGCCAGCATAGTTTGTGCACTAAGTTCCTTTAGGAGTCATAACACCTATGCTGCAGGAAAGTAAAAATGCATTGGAAGAATCTATGCTGCTACTATAGAATAGTAAACACACCTTGGCTAACAACAAATAATTGTAGGAAGCTTCAAGAATGAATTTAAACTAATTAACAACTCAGAACATCCACTATGATCATTTTCTGCAAGTGCTACAAGAACTTAACAGTAACAATGTTGCAGGACTAATACAGTAAATCTATCTGAAAATAGGAAACTGCAGGAAATGAATCTATTCTACCTAAATATATTCCACCTCCCAAGTGGGCCCCCTTGGTCGGTTTCAATTAACTAAGAACACAACAAATGCTTCAAAATCCTTCTTCCATTAAAATCCTTCTTTGATTACATAGAAACTGAACAATCCATGAAGAACAGGAAAGTAACTTCCAAGTCTAAATCAACACTATCTATTTTCTCATTAACCTTTTAGGATAATCCAAGATCCAATATATATAGGATTGGATTCTTATTAAAAAAATTCATAAAAGTCTTAAGCAAACATCGCCAGAAAAGAAGGTAGAAGAACAACCATGACATAACACATTTACTGCCAAGCAACAGAATAACAACTTGCAAGAAATATAGCAAGTTGTATCCCCTATATTCCCTGGAACTCCTTTGCAGGCGCGGTTTATTCAACAGAACTGAACTGCACTTTCTCTACCATGATCAGTCTTCATTGTCTTCCTCCTTGAATGCAGTGATCACCACTCCTTGCGTCGCTCCTCATTTTCCTGAAAAGTTAGCAACATCTGGAATATACATGCAAGATAACATTCCTACTTTTACTCAAATATTAGAGCATAGCTTAAAACAATTATATGAAATACTGCATTCTATGTATAGTATTAAGCAAAACATGTCATACACACTACCCATAGGTTTAGTAGGTTCTAGTTATTTCTGGCATAATTTCATAATATAATTACAACAAGTGTTCAAGAATGTTTTATCAAAGCACAAAGAGTGTGTCCACATTATAAAAACTTATATTAAAATCAAGACATTAATATGCCTCATCATCTGCTCCCCACTATCCAAATGCTTGTGCTCAAGCATTATACTTCTTTGCCATTGCTCTAAAGTCTCTGACTAAGGTTCTCCCCTTTTTCCCACTTCTGAAGGTGTAGTAGAATCCTCGACTACGCTCCTAGTGATCACCTTTGTGCTCCTCAACCAGCAGGTCTAGTTTAGTAGCACTATTATCATAGCGAGGCCAAAGAAGAGTAGGAGGTTGAAAGGATAAGGGCATCCATAGTTCCTTTCTGACCTGTCGTCCCAGTTGTATATATTTAGCCACCCTATGAACAACTACCTCATAATTGATAGGACTATGTGGTTCTACCTTTCTAAAGGCATCTGGCAGTCGGCTCCACCTGTTCCTAATTCTTGAGAAAGCTCTTTGTTGTGTGAAATTTGGGAGTGTCTGGTAATCTCTATAAACCTTTTCTCTTTCTGCAAACACTTTAGCCCTAATTTTTGGTTTTTGATTCCCATAGGTTAATCTAAACCAATCTCTTAAAAGATCATTAGGCTTATGTGATTCAGCCCATAGTGGCAAAGGTTCAGACTTTTCAAGATCCCTGTAGGCATTTAACTGCTGGTCATAGTTTGTCTCATTGTGCATCCAAGACATTAAAGCCCTAAGGTGAACATCTCCTATGTAAAGCAGAGGATTCCACTCTGTTTCATGTGGAATTATAAAATTATGCAAATAGAGTTCACACAACAAATTCTTCTGCCATATGGGCAGAGTCTGATACACATTATAAAAATCTTGAACAGTTTTAAATTCACAGTCAATATCCCTGATTGTCATCATTAATTTAAATAACAGAAATTGTTCCTTGAGACAAATAGAATACACCCTTGGTGGTGATCTACAGGTCATGACTTGGCTAGTTATCTTTAGAGCCTTATTCATCTTTTGTTTCTATTTTTCAAGTTGTTCCTTGATGGATTCAATTTCCTCATCTTTATCAGATATTACTTTCTGCATTTGGTCTCTCTCTTGTTTCCACAAGGTCTTTTGAAAGATAAATTGATTGTACAAACCAAATAATACAGATTGAATTGTAGACGAAGGAAATTCTTGAGACATGGCTTTCTTCTTTTGCTCCTTAGCAACTTGCTGGAAATAATGGGTGTACCAGGAGGATTTATAAGGGATAATAGAAACATTAGTGTATACAGGGACTGGTGGAGAAGTAGGTTGAACACTTTCAGGGGCATTTTCTGGAACTACAGCAGGATTTGGCTCACACATTTCTTGATCACCTTGTGGTATTTCACTATCAGGCGTATTTTCACATGCCTCCACATTTTGGGGTTCCAACTATATATGAGAGTCATCTGGAATATTCTTGACCTATTTTTCTATATGAGGTTTTGAGACTTGACCTCACATGTGAGGGCTTCAACGTACAGGAACCTCTTTAACCTCTACTATTTTGTGGGCCCGTTTTGGTCTAGATGGTACTGCGGTAGATGTTGCGGGAATAGACCTCTTTATCTTTGTCACTTGAATAGTAGGGTTTTTTTCCTTCCTCTTAAAACTAGGGCTTCCTTCATCAACCTTATGTTTTCCTTTATCTATGGTAGAGCTAGGTATATCACCTTCTAAAATAGGCTCAACAATTTTATCAGTAGGAGGTAATACCGGTTCTTTATCTGTTTTAGCTAGATTCTGACTAGGCCCCTCAATTTCTTCCTCATTCCCTAAATTTTGCTGGACAGGGTTGGCTTGAGGCTGCAAGGTTTTAGATTCAACAAATTATGCCCATGATATAGGGGAAGAATCCCGAAGAGACCTTTCAACTAAAAGTTTAACTAGGGCATGATGAGAAATAGAGTTTTCACTTCCTTTTTGAGTTTTCTTAGCCCTTATACACAACATATTGTAAAGGAAATTTGGGACATTAACTTGAATGTTATGCCTTACATAACTGAGCAGCTTAAAATGATGAGCGTATAAGTTCAAAAATCTACCTTCACATGTCAAATACCTGATGATATGGTTTGCCAATTCTGAATACGGCTCTGGAAGAGAGAGTCTCTTACACCCTTGCTTTGAGATTTCCAATGGAGGGTCACCCGACTGAGAAAATTATGCCCGTGATGACCTGACGTCATGTTCATTTGGGTAATGCTCTCCACTAATTGGTAGTCCTGTGACTTCTGTTATCCGCTCCTCAGTAGCAACCACTTTCAATCCCCATACTGTGGCTTCTCCTTCATCAAATGTCCTCATAAACTCCATTGCTACTTCATCATTATATTATGTTAACTGCAGGAAGTAGCCAAGCCATCCACAGGCATTGAAAGTACAAACTGCTTCCACATCTGCTAGTAGAGTTCCATGGTTAACCGACTCATGTCTCTGCAATTGACCTCCCATCCTCAAAATACCTAGTTTTAAATTTCTCTATTTCCACCACCCTAATAACACTTTCCAAATACCTTCTTCTCAGAATTCAAAATGATTTTTTTTTTGAGAAATGTCGATACCACATTCTCTTAACACAACTCTATTATGTTTGGCATGCAAAATAATAATGAAGGACATCAATGTTTTAATTGGGAGTGTTCTTTGCATACATGATAGTCCTTTTAAGTCATGTCAAACTGAGGAGATCCTTCCCAAAATTAGAATGACAAGGTACGACAGATACAATAAAGATTTAAAAATTAAAACAAACCGCAACCAAAGTACAGCATATAACATGGACATGACTAGGGTGACGTGGAGATGACACTTGGAAATAAATACACTTTCCCTGCCGCCCACAAAATTTTGACAAGTGTCCACACTTAAAAAATTTCACGCAGGATTGGGAAACTAGCTTTAGGCTTATACGATACATTTAATGCAATATTATATATAATTATTGAAACTGATGCGCTAAAAATGAGAAAAAAAAAGTTAAAATGTGTACCTCAAACTATTAAATCATGCATCTACATGCAAGTTGATGAGTTGGCAAAGTTTGGTGATCGTTGAAAAGGTGCTGACGGTATGTTTTATTGAAAGCATTAAAAATAGAATTTGTAGGTTACGTGGAGGGTGAGTGGATGATAGACAAAGAAATGAGATGAATTGATAAGAAGAAAATGAAAAGTGAGTGAAAGAATGGACCCCATATGGAATGAGGTTTTATTATGTGTTGTGCATTGAAGGCTTGCTATGGTTCGACTGCAGGAAGAAGGCATGCACCTTCCGCTGCAGGAACTGTGTCCATTAGAGTTGGTAAATTTCTTGGTTGGAACTGTTGCAGGAACTCATCCTTGGTCTGTGGTTTATGATAAAGTCACAATCGGTGGCCATTTACAAGCAGCTTGAACTAGACTGGATCAATGGTTATCAGCTGAACGGCTCCATTGTGGAATACATGCTGAATGTCATAAGGCCCTAGCCACCAAGTCTGCAATTTTCCTGGTGTCTCCTTGTATCGAGAATCATATAGTAGAGCCCAATCTCCTACTTGGAATTGTTTATTCCTGATATGTGCATCATGCCATTTCTTTCTTTGTTTCTATATGATCTCTATTCTTTCCAAAGTTGTCTTTCTCATCTCATCCAGTGAGTTCAAGTGGAGAAGTCTTTCTTCTTGTGTTGTAGGAAGACTGATGTTTAATTTTAGAGCAGTGTGTAATGTTTTATGTTCAAATTCAATGGGCAACATTGCTGTTTTGCCATACACAAGTTCAAATGGGTTAAATCCAGTTGTTGTCTTCCATGTTGTTCTGTAAGCCCAAACGGCTTCAATTAATCTGTTGCTCCAATCCCTTCTATGTAGTTGCACTATCTTGGTTAGAATAGCTTCAATTTCCCTGTTGGTGACTTCTACTTGCCCATTTGCCTGAGGGTGATAAGGGCTGGATTTTTGGTGCCTTATGTTGTATTCTTTCATAAGTTCAGTTATCAAATTAGATGTGAACTAGGCTCCTTGATCTATGACAAGTTCTCTGGGAACTCCGTAGCATGTGAATATTTCTTCATATAAGAATTTAGCTACTTTTTCATCTCTTGCATTTTTCATCGCCTTGACTTCAACCCATTTTGTTAAATAATTCATACATACTAAGATGTAGGATTTACCATTTGATGGTGGGTTAGTTGGCCCTATGAAGTCCATACCCCACTTGTCAAAGGGTGTTACAACAACCTGTGGATTGAGTGGCATCTCATCTGATCTTGTTGGTCGGCCCATCCTCTGGCACTTGTCACACTTAGTGGTATAAGTTGTTGCATCCTTGTGTAGTGTTGGCCAGTAATATCCAATGGTAAGTATCTTTAATGCTATTCTTTTTCCTGCAAAATGGCCTCCACATGGTTCATCATGACAAGCATGTAGTATGTCATATATTTCATCTTCCCTGACACATCTCCTCATGATTTGATCTGGTCTGGTATAGAAGAGATTGTTATCAATCCATGAATAATGAAAACTTTTCTCTACAAGCTTCTTCTTGTCTTTTTGGGAGAAGTGTGGTGGCATTTTATTTGTAGCAAGATAGTTTGCTATATCTGCATACCATGGTATATGAGTTGCTATATGGAATAAATGCTCATTTGGAAATGTATCTTCAATTGGAGTTGGATCTTCATCAACAAGTTGAAGTCTGGACAAATAGTCAGCAACTACATTGGCCTTTCCTGGCTTATCAACAATGGTAATATCAAACTCCTGCAATAACAATAGCCATCTTGCCAATTGGCTAGTTACAGCAGGTTTGTTCATCAAGTAATTTATAGCTGAGTGGTCAGTATGAACAAAAATAGAATAGCCAGTTACATAGTGTCTGAATTTATTCAATGCATAAACTACAGCTAAAAGTTCCTTCTCAGTTACTGTGTAGTTTAGTTTAGGACCATGGAAACTTTTGCTAATATAATAGATTGCATATTCAAGGTTAGTAGACTTTTGTCCTAATACAACACCTACAGCATAGTCTGATGCATCAGTATGAATATGGAATGGAATAGACCAATCTGGTCCCTTAAGAACTAGTGTTGTGGTGAGGAGTTTCTTAAGCTGCTGGAATGATTCATTACATGCTAGTGTCCAAATGAACTCAGCTTCTTTTGTCAGCAGCGTATATAAAGGACTATCTATTTGACTAAAATTTTGAATGAACCACCTATAATAGCTAGCATGACCTAGAAAAGATCTTACATCCTTTGGTTTAGTAGGTATGGGCAATGTTAGGATTACCTCTATCTTGGCTGGGTCCACTTGTATTCCTACTGTTGATATAAAATGACCAAGCACTACTCCTTCCTGCATGAGCATGAAACATTTCTCACTATTAAATGATAGGTTATGTTCTTTGCATCGAACAAGAACCTTTTCAAAAATTTTCAAAGCCTCCTCAAAGGTTACTCCAAACGCTGTAAAATCATCCATGTATATTTCCATACAGTCATGTGAGATGTCAGCAAAAATACTTATTACAACTCTTTGAAATGTTGTTGGAGAATTACACAGGCCAAATGGCAATACAAAATATGCAAAAGTACCCCATGGTCATGTAAATGTAGTTTTATCCTGATCCTCTGGAGCTATACTTATCTGATTATAACCACTATATCCATTAAGAAAAGAAAAATATTTCTTACCAGCTAGAGTATCCAGAACTTGATCAATAAATGGTAAAGGAAAATGATCCTTCTTTGTTTCCTTATTCAATTCTCTGTAATCTACACAAATCTTCCATTTCCCTCCCTTTTTAGGTACTATAACCAGAGGTGATACCCACTGGCTATCAGATATGGGGTATATGAAACCAGCATCAAGCAATTTTTGTAGTTCAGTTTTAACTATTTCCCTGAGTGCTGGATTAATCTGCCTCTGGGGTTAATGGGGTGGTAGGCACCCTTCATTGATATATATTCTATGAGTACATAATGTGGGGCTTAATCCTTTCATATCTCCATAATCCCATGCAAAATCCTTTTCATATTTTTGGAGAAGTTCTGTTAACTGTTCCAGTTGTTTGGGAGGCAGTTTGTTATTGACATGGAGATTATGACCTTTTGACAACTCAACAGTAGTTGTGAGATTAACCATAGCAACTTCAGCGATGGGACTTGTATGTAGTTCACATGGTAAAAGCTAATGGATAATATCTGGTTCCTTAAGCAAAAAACAATTCTCAATATGTTCCTCATATGTAGTTAGTTCCAACAAAGAGCTGTCAGATATATCATTTTCTACCACACAAGTATTATTTAGAATACTCTAAATGACTGAATCTTCCTCCTGTAGCTTGAGAAGTGATTGTCTATGTAACATCATAAGTTGTACTACAAAATTTAACTCTTCCTCTCCATCTCCTAAATCTGGCCATATAGGTGTGCTTAAATTTGGTTGGGGTTATGCTGGAGGATACAGGACAAATTTATTTGTTGCTTTTCCATCCGATATAGTCATATTTTTTGACCTACAACTTATATTTGCATCAGCTGTAGCTAACCATGGTCATCCTAAAATGACAGGGTAACCAGCTAAGTTGACTTTTGGAGATAGAATCATAAAACCTACAAGGTACTCTAGAGAATCTAGGACTACTACTATGTCTTCTATCATTCCATCAGGAGTGACAGTAGAACTATCAGCAAGTTGTAGAATTGTTGGGGTAGCCCGTATTCCTTCTATGTTCAGCTTTTTCATATTATCCTTGGTCATTTCATTTATAGCAGCACTAAGATCAATCAAGGCATTTTTGACTGACTGACCATTTATAATCACATTCACAATTGGACTTCCTGGATCAGAATATTTAGGAATAACCAATTTTCCTAACATAATGTCAGCCAATTGCCATATAACATGGATTGTGGTTGGGTCCTTTTTCTTCCTCCTAAGATAGGCTTCTCTGATTGCTTTTCCATAAAGAGGTACATCTTTAATAGCTTGGAACAAAGGAATCTAGACATGCATGTTCTTCAATTGGTCAATAATGTCAAAGGATTGCTCCTTTGTTTGTGTAGGTTTACTTTGTATAAGCTTTTGTGGAAAAGGAGGTTCAACTATAGTTTGAGTTTGAACTGTACTAGTTAAATTTGCTGGGTCAACCACTTTTGGCAGAGAAGTTGTTGGTGTTGATGCTGTAGGAGGATCTGGTATTTCAGTTATTAAAGGTGGTTCAGGTGCTGGTAAGGTTGTACTAGATCTCAAATGTATATCTACAACATTTAGAGCATAAGTGGGATACTGATGAGCATCAACAACATACATTGGTTGTTGTGGTTGTTGGTTATTTGGATTTGGTTAAGGTTGTGCAGGCAACTAAGTCTATTTTTGAGGTCCAGAATTTGCAAGAGGTGGCATTATTGCAGATGTATTTGCTGGAGGTGGTAAAGGTGGGTATCCACTATTGTTAGACCATTGCTAAGGTCCTCTCCATTGATTTGTAGACTGCCAATTCCCTTGGGGTGGTTGCCATTGGTTTTGGAATTGTGGCCATTGGTTTTGAAACTGTGGAGGATACCATTAACTTTGTGGATTATTTTGCCAAGCATTGTTCCAACTAGGCTGATTATATTGTGGAGGACCTTGGACACTACAGTTTTGCCATTGATTACTATATGGATTTGAATTTTGTAAAGGGTCTTGTGGCATACCTTGACGTGGGGCCCATGGCCGACATTGAGCAACTAAGAATACTTGCTCATCTTCTCCTTCTATCTTTAGGTACTCAGTTGGGAGATGCTAGTTTTCCACATTAGCGACCAATTTGCAATGACAATCTTTCTTCTACTTTCGGCAGTGTGGACAGTATTCAGCTAACTACTCCTTAGCGTCTACATGTTTCTTTTTAGTAGCCATTGTATCCAAATGTGTGGCGACATCATTAATGATGTCCTGTTTGAAATTAGACAACAATTTTGAAATTTCCATCTTCAAAATACTAGAGCCACTTCCTTTGGCTATTGCTGAGCGAAATCCCCTTCCTTTCTTTACTGCTGACCTAGAGTAGCTCTAGAAAATCTTCTGAAGGTCATCCCATGAAGATTGGGATATATCTCCTCTTGCCATCAAATCCAATGCTTCAAGACAGTTCTCATTTACTCCTCTAAGAAAAATCAGCTTCTGGGACTCCTCCTGCAAGGTGTGTTGTGGGTTCTTTTGTAAGTTGAACAGGAAGTTAGATATATAATCTTCTAATGTTTCATCTACCCATTATAACATTCTAAAAATGTCATCACCTTTTGAATCATTTCCCCTACAATATTCCTTATACTTGGTAAGAAACAAGCATCTCATATCATCCCAATTTGCTATTGCATTTGCCCCCAAGCCCATAAACCATTTTAAAGCTGACTCTTTTAGTGTGGCTGGGAATAATTTTAGCTTGTGACTGTCATTATTATAGTCAAAGCTCTCGCACAGGATATCAAATTCAAATAGGAAAGTATCAGGATCCTCTGTGACAAGACCATAAAACTTTGGTAATGCTGATGTAGGTATATTTTTGAGATTGGGATTATTGACAAGACTTGGTATTGGAAATGGAAATGTGGGAGCTGCCATAGCTGGAGTTATGGGATATTGAAACTGTGGCTGAAAATTGGTAATTGTTGGAGGATTTTGAACAACAGGTGGTCCTGGAGTGGAGTTAGTATGGAAGCTGGCCAATATTTCTTCAAATGGATGGAGGTCAAATGTTTTCTAGATGTCTTCTTCTACTGAAGATGATGATGCAGTAAACTCTGGGCTTGAGTCTAGAAATGGCAGTTCAGGTTCTTCAAATTCCTCTTTTTCTTTCACAGGCTCCTTAGGAAGGAATCTACCATGGACATCTCTCCTTCTTTGATGCATGCAAGAAATTGGTGACTTGTTAATCAAGCTCACAACTTTGCAGTTCCTAACTAACAAACTAATCTAAAAATAAATGACTCATGAAGGTTCCTAGCTTGACACCATCCCCGACAGCGGGGCCAAAAATGTACGATCTCACAATAGATGAAGATAATCACACCATTATTTCTCCTTTAAAGATAATATATCTATTCTAAAGATTATCTATTCCATCATGAAATACACTTGAATTGTCAACCCAGGGACGTAGGACTTGAAATGGGCTAGCATAGTTTGTGCACTAAGTTCCTTTAGGAGTCATAACACCTATGCTACAAGAAAGTAAAAATGCATTGGAAGAATCTATGCTACTACTATAGAATAGTAAACACACCTTGGCTAACAACAAATAATTGCAGGAAGCTTCAAGAATGAATTTAAACTAATTAACAACTCAGAACATCCACTATGATCATTTTCTGCAAGTGCTGCAGGAACTTCACAGTAACAATGCTGTAGGACTAATATAGTAAATCTATCTGAAAATAGGAAACTGCAGGAAATGAATCTATTCTATCTAAATCTATTCCACCTCCCAAGTGGGCCCCCTTGGTCAGTTTTAATTAACTAAGAACACAAAAAATGCTTCAAAATCCTTCTTCCATTAAAATCCTTCTTTGATTACATAGAAACTGAACAATCCATGAAGAATAGGAAAGTAACTTCCAAGTCTAAATCAACACTATCTATTTTCTCATTAGCATTTTAGGATAATCCAAGATCCAATATATATGGGATTGGATTCTTATTAAAAACATTCATAAAAGTCTTAAGCAAACATCGCCAGAAAAGAAGGTGGAAGAACAACCATGACATAACACATTTACTGCAAGCAACAGAATAACAACTTGCAAGAAATATAGCAAGTTGTATCCCTTATATTCCTTGGAACTCCTTTGCAGGCGCGGTTTATTCAATGGAACTGAACTGTGCTTTCTCTGCCATGATCGGTCTTCATTGTCTTCCTCCTTGAATGCAATGATCACCACTCCTTGCATCACTCCTCATTTTCTTGAAAAGTTAGCAACATCCAGAATATACATGCAAGATAACATTCCTACTTTTACTCAAATATTAGAGCATAGCTTAAAACAATTATATGAAATACTGCATTCTATGTATAGTATTAAGCAAAATATGTCATACACACTACCCATAGGTTTAGTAGGTTCTAGTTGTTTCTGCTATAAGTTCACAAGATAATTACAACAAGTGTTTAGGAATGTTTTATCAAAGCACAAAAAGTGTGTCCACATTATAAAAACTTATATTAAAATCAAGACATTAATATGCCTCATCAATCAACATCAACATAATCATAATCATTTGGAGGGTATTTGTTTTGGTCCTTGGATAGTACTATGTTTCTTGAAAGTTCTTGTGATGCTTCTAAACTTTAAAAACATATTTTATGGCTTAATGATAATATAGATTAGTGTTTTGTTTTCTAATGGAATGTTGTTGATCATTCATGGTCTTGAAGAAACTTTTGATTGTTTTGATTCTCAAGTCTTGACATTGTTTCTCAATGTGATATAGAATGACCACAAGATGGTTCAGCTGGTCCTCTCTTTCTATTTAATCATTTGTCTTCTTCATGGTGTAAGTGTCAATATGTTATAATCCAACATGAAGTGTGGTTCAAATGAAGTTGAACCAAATGCTGACCGTGATGGCTATGATCATGATGAAGATAAATATGAATATTAAATCTAAAATATGGCTTGTAATTTGAATTTTCATTATGAATGAAGAAACTATAGATTCAAGTTGACTCATTCTATGTTGTAGTATATTTGTTCCCTAGATCTACCATATTATATATGTGTAGCCTGTAAGGGACATCTTCTGCTCATCCATGTATCATAGCTCGGTGAGAGTTCTTAGGAGAAAGAAAAGATGTCAGTGGGAGATGGAGAAACCAATATCAGAACACCACTTGAAGTCTTGCAATGTTGAGAGTGGGATAAAAGCTACACTTGAGACCCTATATAAGGAAAAAACTTATTGAGCTTCACTTTGTTTCGAGAAAAGTTTTATATTCTATACTAAACAGGGCCAACCACATGAAGGTGGAGGCTCATTTGGACCCCCCCCCCCCCCTAACATCACTCTAAATTCCTCATTAACATCTAACATTCATTCATTATTTCATCCATTAATAAAATGTAACATTCATTAATTATCACACGATAGCATTCATTCACACATTAATAAAATGTGACATTCATTAATTATCATACAATAACATTCATTAACACATTATAAAATTTATGAACATTCACTACCACATAATTAAATTCATTGGAATATAAAAATCAGTTATTATCAATTAAGGTGCATAGATGACAATCATTTCTTTTTTTTCTTTTAATTTTTAGTTTTTAAGATATAATTGTAAGATGAGTATCGATATCATCATCATGATCATCTACCCTCTCATTATATCTCAATGCACGCCTAGTTCTCTGTTGATGCAAAGGAGGGTCATCTGCAATAACATATAAAAGGGTTAAATTAAAAACATTTTATTATAATTAAAAACATTTTAAACATTTTAAAGTATTTCAGTACTTTACAGGCCATAATCATATAGCTCTTTACCTAATCTAGTCACATCATCAACATCGAGGTTAGTTTGTCGATCCATGAGACTGTGTGGGATGCTCATGAAAGGAGTCTAGGTACCTACATATGTAATTCAATTATCTAATGTTAGCTAAAAAACTCATGATACATATACTCAAAACCACATAGTAAGTACATTAAAAACCATAAGCATCCCATAGTAAGTACATCATGAATTAATTAGATTAAGCATTGATTGCATAACAACACATTTCTATCAAGAAATCAATATTAAATAGATTAAGCAGTGATCACGTAACTGTACATTTCATTCATGTCATTCATCTTCTTCTTCATCCAACTAATCGCCATGAGCATCATTGATGCTGACATCATCACCACCACCATCATTATCTTCATCTTCATCGTCGTCATCATCATCAACATTAGCATCATCATCAGCAGTAGCATCAGCAACATCATCATCATCATCATCATCATCATCATCATCAGTAGCATCATTAGTATCATCATCAGTAGCATCATCATCGTCATCATCTTGTTCTTCTTCAAGAAAAGTTGCGTTAGGAACATCATCGACTAACTGTTGTTCGTGATCATCATCTACATCATCTTCTAGTTGTTCGCAATCTTCTTCCATCGCATTATACTTCATCGGCCTTCCTCTTGGATCATGTCTAACAACAAATGACAAACCCGATTTATGCGGAACCTCTGAGTAAAATGCTTGCTCACATTGGCTTGGAAGAACATAGGGTTCATCCCCAACTGGCTCAAACCACCTTGTATTAATCATTGGAAATCCATTGTCATGTTCAATAACAGTTCTATCAAGATCATTTTGATTAAGTCGTAGCCTATACCATTTAACGACAAAGAGAACTAATCTGAAGGAATTAAAGTCACACTCAAGTATATCATCCAAAATGTCATAGTATCAATTTTTAGACTCTCGAGGATGTAAGTCATTTCTAGATGAAATATTAGTCACCTTAAAGACTGCACTTATCCCAGAATCACAAATTTTCTTTGTGTCATCCAACTTTTTGATGCGAAATTTATGACCATTGCAAAACATAGCCTTGTGGTGTTTGACCTGCAAAAATATGTAAAACATGTATAAATTAATGCATCGAGAGTTCATAAACGTATGAGTGATTAACAAATTTATATGTACCTGGAAATCTTTTAAACCATGTGCTAAATCTATTTCCCTTTGGGTAACATTTGGATCTCCATTACAATGAGCTTCATTAACCAATGAAGACATAGCTTCCCATGTTAATGTGCGACCTAAATGATGACATCTTTCAATCCATTTCATCATCCAATTTTGATTGTTTGCAATATACAAATGTATTGCATCCCACTCTCGAGCAACTGTACAAAAAATAAATAGACGACTTACAACCGATTAATTTTGAAGATTAAGAATTAATTAACAGCTACAATAACATCTTATAATTTATTACCTCTCACTTTCCTCATTCTGCCTTCCCCCACCAAGTACTCCCCTTCAAATTTTCTAATGGTGTCGAGATCCCAAATGCGATCTATATAGATCTTTGCTGCAAGCTTAGGAAGATATTTAGTAACATACACCATAGTCTGGTATACCATATATCCCTCCACCATAGAACCCTCAAGACGTGCTCTTTGCTGAACCAAAGCCTTCAAAAATTTCAAGTGCCTCTCAACCATCCACATTGACCGAGTGTGTACGGGTCCACACATTTCAATCTCCTCAACTTGGTGTATGAGGTAGTGTTCTTGTGCATTGAAAAAGGTTGAAGGTAGACAATTTTGCATTTCACACATTAGAAGAGGAATTCTTCTCTTCTAGTATTTTATATCTGCTATATAAATTTTTTTAGATGACAACCACCTACAAGACATTCAAGACACAAAAATATATAAACATGAGACTTTACAATATATATATATATATACAACAAATTGAATAGATATCATTGCTTACCTCATGTATTTTCCAAGATCATATATCACTTGTTTGATGTTATTGTCGAAGTTCTCTGGGAGAGATAGGGGTAGCACATACTGCAACAATTATAAAAATAATCATGTCATTCTTTTCTCATATAATACAATGAGAAGTACATGCAGTTTACAAATATATTGTAAATACAAAAGAACATGACTTACCTTGATGAAGTTATGTCAATCATGCATTCTCAACCCTGGCCCAAATTCACCTTTCTTTGATATGGTACTGCTTAAGTTTGCAACAAATCCTATGGGAAATCAAATTTTTCGTATGACTTTTTTTATGGCATCACCTTGTTGTTCTGTTAATAACCAAGGAAGGGCACTTGTATTAATCCATTCTCCATTTCTATTTTATTCAATAAAAATTTTCATTGCATGATTGGATTGATGAATGTTGCTACAAATTTTGACAATTTTTTCTTTGTCACATCTTCCATCCAATATCTTTCACAATGTCTCCATTACATTCTTTCCAATATGCATAGTATCAAACAAATGCACATCAAGAAGCTACTCGTAGTAGGGAAACCTACTAAATTGTCTAGGATAACTCTTTAGTCCCTTTGGAAGGTGCTCAGTAGTCTTGCCTTGATGACATTCATGATCATCAATCACATAATCAGCAAACAAAACACAATAAAAATATACAAATTCTAAACATAAACGATTAGGTAGAATGGTAGTATCTTGATGATTAATTCTATTATATTCCAACTTCCATAAGTGAGGTGTCATTCTCTGTGGCTTAGATGTAGTCTCTTCTTTCCCATTGAAAAAATGTTTTTCGGTAATTCGATAGTTATGATTTTTGTAAAGAAAGTGTCTATACTCATCAAACACCTACTTTCCTAAACTTTTTGAATAATGATATTTCATCTTTGGACCACAAACTGAACATGCAAATTTTCCCTTTGTTTGAAGACCTACAAGGTAATGATACAATTGGATTAAATATGTTAATTTTTATTTTTAGAATTATCATGTGCAACTTGAATTCACCATAACATACCAAAAAAATGTGTTAGCCATGGGGCATCATGTATTGTCCATACAAGCATTGCATGAAATTGAAATTGTCTGTCTCCTATTGGTTTAGAGATGTCATACATAGTGACACCATTCCATAACTCCACCAACTCATCGATAAGAGGCTCAATATAAACATTCATATCTTTAACTTGGTATTTACCTAGTTGAATGAACAACAACATTACATAATTATTGTGACCATTTTACTACAAGATTTATAATTACATGCAGATAACTATTAAATGATCAAATACCTAGAACAATCATTGCCAACATAATGTGCTCCCTCTTTATTGACATCCATAGAGGAATGTTATTGTTGATTACAAAAATAGGCCAAACAATGCAAACAGATCTTAGCTCTCCAAATGGATTGACACCATCCGCTGCCACTGAAAGCTTGAGATTTTGAGGTTCTTCGATAAAGTGTGGCCACTTTTCCTCTATGTCCTTAAATATAGAACCATCCACAGGCATTCGAATAATGTCATCTTGAATCTTATTGTGTGCATGGTAATCCATAAATTGTGCTAAGCTATTACACCTAAATAATCTTTGCAAACGTGGTATAATGGGGATGTAATGAAGAACTTTATGAGGCACATTTTTTGTTATTTGATCTGTTCAATATCTACTCGTATGACATTTAGGGCATTCTGTTGCAAATTCATGTTCTTTATGATAAATAATATGATCATTGGGACAAGCAACTATTACTTGATACTCTATTCCAATATATTTCATAGTGGCACATAATTCTCGGTATGAGCGAGGGAGAATATTTGATGGTGGTAACAAGAACTTACCTATCAATCTATAGAAAAAAATATATGTTGTTAATATTAACAATATTTATGGTACATGTTTCACCATTTAATTACTATAATGACATATATGAAATACTGTAGCATACGTGATATTGTTGTGTTGGATAAACCATTCATAACCTTCAAGTTCAACAACAACAATACAGCAGAGAGAAGAGTTGTTTGGGAGCCTTCGTAAAGGGGTGTGGTTGCCTTCTCAAGTAGAGGTATATCATGGATGACATCAACATCATCTTGATCATCATCATCAATTGCACCAATACCAAATGTGTCATGGATCAATGTATTAGTACCATCATCTGGCGCATCATTGTCATCTTCCATGGGATCATAATCTTCAGCTTCAATATTTGCACCTCCACGATCCTCCACTTCCAAAGCCATATTCTCAATATTCGCACCTCCATGGTCCATATCACGTACTCCCCTAGGGAGGTCGACCTATATTAAAAAGGAACACAAATAAACCATGATAATGATCTCATCATCAGGTGTATTTCATATATATATTAATTGTTAAATAAATATAATGAAAAACTTACCAATTCATGATAATCAAAGCCTCCTTCAATGTGACCATAATCCCTACAATGTCTCTTAGCTGTTTTGATTAGTAATCTTCTAATGTTTAAGCCCTTACAATTATTGCAGGGACAATAACATTTTCCATCGCCTTTTCTTTTCAAGTTCGACCACAATCTATTGATTGCATCCCCATTACCTTCTTCACTTGGATTGTCTGACATGATGCTTCTTCACTTAGATTATCTATAACCTAATTATATATAGAAATTGAAAACTTAGTTATGAAATTATGTTGTAGTATAGTATACCAAATTGAAACACTTCTATTATTGTAGTCTTCCACCTCAAACTCTTTCCTATTGTGGCAAGAAAGAAATATATTAAAATAATATAGTAGTTTTGATGCAGGAGCATCCTGGGTGTAAGAGTAATCTTGCATCACCCAAAAATATTTCTATTTTTGTATTCAATAAGGGTTATCTTGTGCAGAGCTTCTATTTATGGGAACTTGCTATTTTTAGTAAGTTGGTCATATGATCTCAGAATGTTCTGATTTTACATGTGGAGGTTCATCTCAGTCATATCAGCCTGCCAATAAAGTTTCATGGCTACATCAAGTCTAGTTTTGAAGATATTGAAGATTTTCGGTATTGGTAGCAGGGTACAAAAACTTTGAACTCAGTTTTGAAGGCTTTAGAGGCCTTGGATGAGGTTGAAAGTTTGGGTGACAGGCACTTGCATGAGTTAAGCATGTAGAGCACTTTGTGGCCTTTCTAAAATGGGGTTATAATAGTCAATCAGGTCAACTGGTGATGACTTATGGTCTCTGAAAGTCGGGCCACCTGAAATGGCAGAAAATAATTTTCTTTCAAAAGTTATTTTGAGCTGACTTTGATGTAATAAATTGAAAAATAAAATAATTCTAAGTTTGGTCGGCCCTATGGGCTAAATTTTTAGAACCTTCTCGGGCGATGGAAAATGCCTATATAAAGAAGGCCCGTAGTGTTGTCTAGGACAATTATGGGTAGTAGATATGGGTATTGATTCAAGGCTTTTTCCTACAAAATATTGTAAGGGAATGCCCATGTGGCTTTGCATATTGTAATTCTGAAATTTTATAATTCCACATTTGTGGAGATAATAAGAATCCAATTTTATGTTCTTGCATATTGTTGTTGTTATTTTTCTATTTCTGTTATGTGTTTGCGGTATTAAGGGGAGCACCCTTCATCAAGTGGTATTAGAGTAGGAGTTCTTGAGCGTGTAAATAGATCGCCGACTATGAGACAGTTTGCACCAAGACCGTGGTTAGGGTTTCAGTGCACATCGTGAAAATGCTTCCACAAAGGAAACATGGTGGAAGAGCTGGTGTTGTAACACCTGAGGTTAGAGCACTCCAGACACAAGTGTGAGCATTGCAAGAAGAGATTCATAGAGGAATGAATCTTAATGTCAAAGATGAAAGCGAGGATGAAGCCGAAGAAGAAGATCAAGAAGGGGAAGTCGAAGTTGTGAACCAGGTGGAAGAAAGACTTTTTTGGGCCATTTCCAAGATTTGAAAAAGACCTAAGATTGAGGTTCCTACATTTTCAAGAAATCTTAACCCAGAGGAGTTGATCGACTGGATTAATGAATGTGAAGAATATTTTGAGTATGAAGATATTGAGGATCCTGATAGGGTCAAATTCATGAAGGTCAGACTCAATTGGACAGAAATAGAAGAGGGAAAGATAAAATCACAAGATGGGATCAGATGGTGGATAAATTGAAGTGACATTTCATCCTTGTTGATTATGAGCTTGACCTACTGAAGAAAATGCAAAGTTTGAAGCAAGCAGGATGATCTATTCAAGAGTATACAGAGGAGTTCTATCAAATCCTCATCAGAACAAGCCATGTGGAAGCTAATAAGGAGAAAGTTGCTTGTTACCTTAATGGTTTGAGGCCAAGCATTCAGAAGGAGCTGAATCTAGTTCAAATGAACAGTATTGAAGAGGCATACCAGTTTTCCCTAAAAGTAGAGGAAAAGTTGAACAAGAAGTTCGAGAGCAGACAAAATGGAAGAGGTCGCAGTGGACGATCTGGTGGACAGTCATATGGAGACCAAAATGAAGATCCAAAAAAGAAGGATGAGGCTAGTAGCAGTCAAAATCAGAGAGGAAACAATTGCAATCATTTCCAAGATTAGAATAATAGAGATCAGAGAGGAAGAGGAAGAGGACAAGGTTTAGGAAGAGGAGGCTTCCGTGGAACATGTTTTCACTATGAAGAAGAAGGGCATAGGGCATTTGAATGTCCTCAATGCCAAGGAAGGATGGAGAGGAGGAATGAAGGTCAGGCCAGAGTGGCACATGTAGATATAGATGTCAGATCCTCAAATTCTAAAGATGTTGAAAGAGGAGAAATGTTGATCAACAGAAGTGTCCTACTGAGTGGTGAGAATGAACCTGAACAAAGGAAGAGCCTGTTTCGCACTCGATGCAAGTGTGAGGGTAAATGTAGTGATGTGATTATTGATAATGGAAGCACTGACAATTTGGTGTCAAAAGAGATGGTGACAAAGTTGAAGCTCAAGAGATAGAAACACCCACATCCATATCGGATTGACTGGGTGCAGGATGACTACAAGGTCATGTCAATGAACAGTACTTAGTAAAGTTCAAGATCGGCGGGTACCAAGATGAGGTACTATGTGATATCATATCTATGGATGTATGTCATATATTTTTGGGTAGACCATGGCAGTTTGATAGATGTGTTGTACATGATGGTCATGCGAATACCTATTTCCTGACAAAGGATGGAGTGCGACATAAGCTAAAGCCATTGAAGGAGACCAAAGAAAAGGTATGTGGTAATGCGAGAATAAATTTTGTTGATAGAAGAAAATTCTTAGATGGTATGAGGTATGAGCATGTGTGTTTTGCTTTAATTCCAAAAGCTGGTAAAGAGGAAGTAGAAGATGTACCTATAGAGGTTTCAGATTTGTTGAATGAGTTTCAAGATATTGTATCTAATAATGTACCTGATGGATTACCACTGGTAAGGAAGATCAGTCATCAGTTGGACTTGATTCTAGGAGCCAGTTTTCCAAACAAGGTAGCACACAGAATGACACCAGCAGAAAGTGAAGAGTTGAACAGACAAGTACATGAGTTGTTATAGAAGGGATTGATTCAGGAGAGCCTGAGTCCATGTGTTGTACCAATAGTATTAGCACCAAAGAAGAATGGAGAATGGAGGATGTGTATAGATTCCAGAGCAATAAACAAGATCACAATCAAGTATAGGTTTCCATTGCCACGAATGGATGATATTATGGATTGTTTGAGTGGAGCTGTGTATTTTTCAAAGATAGATCTAAAGAGTGGATATCACTAGATTCAGATCAAAGAAGGAGACGAATGGAAGACTACCTTCAAGACAAAGGAAGGACTATATGAGTGGTTAGTCATGCTTTTTGGGCTAACCAATGCACCGAGCACTTTCATGCGGCTCATGAACGAGGTTCTGAAAGAATTTCTGGGTAAGTTTTTCATTATGTACCTAGATGATATTTTGATCTTTAGTAAAACATTGGAAGAGCATATGATGCATATTCTTATGGTGTTTGAGAAGTTAAGAGATGAGAAATTGTTGATTAATTTGAAGAAGTGCAGTTCTGTGAAGAAAGAGTTAGTGTATTTGAGATTTGTAGTTTCAGTAGAAGGTCTAAAAATGGACCCAAAGAAGGTATAGGCTATTCTTGAATGGCCTACTCCAAATAGTGCTATTGAGGTAAGGTCTTTTCATGATTTTGCAAGATTTTACAAAAATTTTATCAAAAATTTTAGCAGTATTTGTGGTCCCTTGACTGAAACAATGAGAGGGGATAGAAAAGAGTTTAAGTGGACTAATGGGGCAGAAAAGAGTTTTCAATTGTTGAAACAAAAAGTTACAGAATAACCTATTTTAGCACTTCCTGATTTTAATAAGGTGTTTCAAGTAGACTGTGATACTAGTGGTACTGCAATAGGAGCTATTATGAGCCAAGAAGGTAAACCTATTGCTTATTGCAATGAGAAGTTAAATGATGCCAAGAGAAAATATTATGTTTATGATCAAGAATTTTATGCTATGGTTCAGGCATTGAAGAAGTGGAGACACTATCTACTTCCTAAAGAGTTTGTTTTGTATATTGATCATCAAGCTTTGCAATATTTGAATAGTCAAGGAAAGTTGAATCAAAGGCATTTGAAATGGGTTGAGTTTTTGCAGAGTTATACATTTATTTTGAAACACAAGAGTGGAAAGTCTAATAGGGTTGCAGATGCTCTTAGCAGAAGGCAACTATTACTGACAGAGATGCAGATTGAGGTGGTTGGGTTCAAGGAACTCAAGAATTTTTATCTAGAGGATCCTGATTTTGGTGAAGCTTAGAAAGCTTGTAAAGAACCTATTACTCTAGATAGGATGAAGTGGCTGGATTTCATCATTCAAGATGATATGCTATTCAGAGGGAGTCAGTTGTGCATTCCAAGAAGTTTTATAAGGGAGAATCTCATCAAGGAGAAGCATAGCAGAGGATTGGCTGGACATTTTGGTTGTGATAAAAACCTTGCTTTGGTTAGTGAGAATTATTATTGGCCACAGTTGCAGCAAGATGTCAAGAAGTTTGTACAGAGTTGCAGATTATGTCAGATGGCGAAAGGAGTGAAGTAAAATATAGGGCTGTATCAGCCATTACCTGTACCAGAGAAGCCTTGGGAGGATATCAGTATGGACCTTATTCTTGGTTTACCAAGGACATAGCGGGGACATGATTCAATTTTTGTGGTAGTTGACAGATTTTCAAAGATGGAACATTTTATTCCTTGCAAGAAGACTAATGATGTTATTCATGTAGTAGAATTATTTTTTAGAGAAGTGGTGAGACTCCATGGTTTGCCAAAGAGTATAGTTTCAGATAGGGACACTAAGTTCGTTGGATATTTCTGGCGTACATTGTGGAAGAAGTTGAAGATAGATTTTAAGTTCAGTTCATCACATCATCCACAGACCGATAGACAGACAGAGGTGGTGAATAGGAGTTTAGAAAATTTGTTGAGATGTTTGGTTGGAGATAAGCCAACAGGATGGGATTTGATTTTACAATAGGTAGAATTTGCATACAATAATTCTGTCAACAAGAGCACTGGTAAATCACCATTCTAGATTGTATATGGGAGTAGTCCAAGAAATGCATCTGAGTTGAGAAAGATAGATAAAGAAAAAATAAGTAGTGCTAAAGCTGAGGATTTTGCAGAACATTTGAAGAACATCCACGAGGAGGTGAGGAAGCACATTACCAAGATGAACACATCGTACAAGGCTAAGACAAATGAGAAAAGGAGGCATAAGGAATTTTAGGTTGGAGATGAAGTCATGGTTCATTTGCGGAAGGAGCGATTTTCAGTTGGTTCATATAACAAGTTGAAAATGAAGAAGTTCAGTCCATGTAAGATCCTGAAGAAGCATGATTCGGGAAATGCATATGAAGTTGAGTTGCCTACTGAGCTGAATATTTCACCAGTATTTAATATTTCAGATCTGACAAAGTATCATGAAGGAGGTGTTGAAGATGAGGTTACAACAACACAATGGAGTATTCCAGCAACCAGTTCAGATATCAAGGAGATTGAAGACATACTGGACAGTCATGTTGGCAGAAGCACAAGGAATAGGACATATGAAGAGTATTTGGTCAAATGGAAAGGATGACCTATTGAAGATTCATCATGGCTAACAAAGGAGGAGGTTAACCATCTTAGTTTTCCTTTGCACACCTGAGTCGTGATAGGGTCACTTCTCAAATTACCCTGGGTGTCTGATGCAGGAGCATTCTGGGTGTAAGAGCAATCTTGCATCACCCAAAAATATTTCTATTTTTGTATTCAATAAGGGCTATCTTGTGCAAAGCTTCTATTTATGGGAACTTGCTATTTTTAGTATGTTGGTCATATGATCTCAGAATGTTTTGATTTTACATGTGGAGGTTCATCTCAATCATATCAGCCTGCCAGTAAAGTTTCATGGCTAGATCAGGTCTAGTTTTGAAGATATTGAAGATTTTCAGTATTGGCAACAGGGTACATAAACTTTGAACTCATTTTTGAAGGCTTTAGAGGCCTCGAATGAGGTTGAAAATTTGGGTGACAAGTGCTTGCACGAGTTAATCCTATAGAGTGCTTCGTGGCCTTTCTGAAATGGGGTTATAATAGTCAATCGAGTCAACTGGTGATGACTTATGGTCTCTGGAAGTTGGGCCACCTGAAATGGCGGAAAATTATTTTCCTTCAAAATTTATTTTTGGGTTTCAAAAGTTATTTTGAGCTGACTTTGATGTAATAAATTGAAAAATAAAATAATCCTAAGTTTGGTCGGCCCTATGGGCTAAAATTCTAGAACCTTCTCGGGCGGTGGAAAATGCCTATATAAAGAAGGCCTGTAGTGTTGTCTAGGATAGTTCTAGGTAGTAGATCTGGGTATTGATTCAAGGCTTTTTCCTACAAAATATTGTAAGGGAATGCCCATGTGGCTTTGCATATTGTAATTCTAAAAGTTTGTAATTCCACATTTGTGGAGATAATAAGAAGCCAATTTTTTGTTCTTGCATATTGTTGTTGTTGTTTCTCTATTTTTGTTATGTGTTTGTGGTATTAAGGGGAGCACCCTTCATCACGTTTGTAAATCAAAATAAAATAGAGGCAAGTTTTTAATTGAGGGTGCAAGGAACAACACCCATCAGTACTTTTATCGAATTGTAAATTTCAATTTTGAACCATTCTGTGAATATAGAACATGGATGTAATCTCAGAAAATAACAAAATGTAGACATGACAGATTACTTATTTTGTTATTCTACATTACTTATTATTTGAGTGCACGTTCTACCTGCAACTTGATCAAGTCTTGTTTGATGCTTCAATTTTATGTTAATTATCCTATAGAAGTACACAATTTTGTATTTGCCCAATATGTTATTCAAAAAACAACAATAGAATAAAATACTTGTTGAGAAAGATCATCATAGGAGTATCAAAAACTCAAGATTTAAGGTAACACAACATTATAAGACTCTTACATTCAACCTTCAACTCATGCACCTAATAAATAGGAGAAAAAATACATGAAATTGAAAAATTTAACTAATGAATTGTGTTTTTCTTCTCATCTTAATCAGCCAAATTTATATGAGATTCTAAAGAAGGCCTCACTCTTAATCAGCCAAATCTTCCTTGTACCACACAAAAAAACTATGTGATAACTATGTCTACTCCAACCTTAATTATTTAAGAATTCATCATATCAGATAAAGTATGTTTAAGAATTGTTGGGACTTGTCCCTTGGTGTGTATTAAATAGAATACAATTTTTAGCATATTATTATCACTCTATTTCTTTTTTGTAAACATGCCATTGGTTCAGTTTTGTAAAAAAAAATTATGTTAGATGCATTTAAAATTATCTTCATTGTCTTCCGATTGTCTAAATGCTTCTTTATTTGTCAACCAATTAATACATGCTACTATATAAAGAAGACAATAAGAAGACAATGAAGATTTGTCTAACAAAAATGAATACACTAAACTGAACCAATGACATGTTTACAAAAATTATCATAACTCGCAAGCAAAACTGAAACAATGGCATGTTTATAACTCATTAAGAGTGAGGAATAACTTGTGCAAGGGTGAAAGTAGTTTTGATCATTTTGGTCGTGACTGTTCCTCTACACAGTCAGGAAATGTAACTTTATAATGATTATATGTAATGTTGAATGGATTAAATGCTTTATTCTTGGTAGAAGTGAATGGAAGAAATAGTGTTGGTGTTAGGTTTCATTTATTATTGAATTCAATGGTTTCCAAGATGTGTTGAGGATTTTGCTCCTTATTTAATGTTAATTGTTCCTGCACAATCCACTCATACAATAGTGAAATGCTATGTGGAAGGGATGGTTGATAGTGTTCCTTGAGGGAAGGGGGATTTTGAAAGACTTGTTATTATTGTATTGTGTATTTCCAATATGTTTGGATGCAGGGCAGACCGGGAGAATGAAGGATCACTCACCGATTGCATGATAACCCAGTTTTGAAGGGTCACTGGTTGAGGGGACAGTCAAGGTCCCGATGATTGGGCCATTAGAGGACCCTACTTATTTTTATTAATTATTATTCAAATTGGATGCATGGATTTCTTGTGAATTATCAGCTACTATGTATCCTGCAACTGCATCCGTAAATCTGCATATACTTCTCTACAGTTGTAAGCCACTTAGAGATCAAAATAGAGAAACTAAATCAAAATCGTTCATTGTCCTATTTCCTTTTAACAAAGTCTCAACTATCAATGATACAATATACATTTGATGCCCTAAGCTATCAAATATACAAATGGTGCCTACCTAGAAGCTCACCAGGAGAATGAAGGATCACTCACTGATTGCATGATAACCCAATTTTGAAGGGTCACTGGCTGAGGGGACAATCAAGGTCTCGATGATTGGGCCATTGGAGGACCCTAGTTCTTTGTATTAATTTTTATTCAAATTGGATGCATGGATTTATTGTGAATTATCAGCTGCTATGTATCCTACAATTGCATCCATAAATCTACATATACTTCTCTAGGGTTGTAAGCCACTTAGGGATCAAAATAGAGAAACTAAATGAAAACCTAGTTTTGAAGGGTCACTGGAAGAGGGGAATGAAGGATCACTCACCGATTGCATGATAACCCCACCAAGCATTATGTCCTTTAATTTTCCACAATATCTCAAAGTATGATCATTATTCTTTACTTTCGTCTATATGCTATTCTTTCTATGGTTTTGTTATCTCATAAATATATCAAAAACATTACAAATGTGCATATAAAAGTAAAATATTGTCCTTCAATTGTTCCACATTGAAGCATTTCCTCTTTGGAGTATTCTCTTAATTTGTACAATATCTGTCAAAAATAGTTCCCATATTTCTTCAAGATCTATTTTAATCTTTATATTGCAATTTTGATTAGATTTGACCTATAGTTGATTTCATTAGTATTTTATAACATATACTCCTAATGTGAAATGTGGAGAGAAAGAAAGAGACACACTAGGTATGAATTACACGATATACCCATCATCACTTAGCACTTAAATAATAAATTATGGATAGGGAACAACCCCCTAACCTCTGGATGTTTGTTTCATGTTGGCCTCTCATTATATGCAAAGGTAGGCTTGTCTTAATTAGGCTAACAACCACAGTGTAGGGGCCATAAATTATGGAACCCAAAATAGTGCACACTTGTATTAAATTAGGTTCAGTATACTACAAGGGAATGGAAAACATGCAATAGTGCCTCATGGGGATGGAAGAAACCCTTCACCAAGAAGATGGTTGTGTCTGCAATATTTACTAGAGGCAAATAACATAATTTGGTTCCAGCAATTACTCCTAGAAGATAATGGCACCCACAAAACACTTGGAAAAGATAGCACTCACTATATCTTTTATCACTCTTTTAAAGCGAGGACAATAAATCTCAAAGATTGATCAACGAATTCTTGAACACAAAGAACCATTGACAGATATGATTCCTGTGTACAATAGCCAACAACCAGTTGTTCCAATCATAGTGTCCAATAATTATGTTAGAAAAAGCATCTACAAATCCCTTACACAACCATAATAGATTCAAACCATGAACTATATGAACCTAACAATGGGACTAACAAAGATACAGCCTAAACAGATCTTGATCATATTCCACCCTATTGTAAGGCCCAAGAAGTAACTCTATCTTAAAGCTAAAAATTCCTCTAGATGAAGCTCAAAGGTCAGGTAGCTGAAGCATAGCAATACTTGAATGAATATAGGAATCATTTGATGCACAATCATTTGCTAGCTTGGTTTTTGGGTTTTCCACATAATATTTTCCCTTTAACCACATTTATAGTTTGAGAAAATTAGAAAAAATTGTTTCAAATTTATATTATCCTTTTGAACTAGCACACTGCCATCAAAATGCATAATCATTGGTCATCTCAAGAAAATTCCTATTGATTAGTAGGATATCCTTATAAAAATTTGATGCATGGATTTCTTATGAATTATCGACTGCTATGTATCCTGCGACTATGGAAGGAATAGTGTTGGTGTTAGGTTTCATTTATTATTGAATTCAATGGTTTCCAAGATGTGTTGAGGAGTTTTCTCCTTGTTTAATGTTAACTATTCCTACACAATCCACTCATAAAATAATGAAATGCTATGTGGAATGGATGGTTGATAGTGTTCCTTGAGGGAAAGGGGATTGTGAAAGACTCATTATCATTGTATTATGTATTTCCAATATGTTTGGATGCAAGGCAGACTAGGAGAATGAAGGATCACTCACTGATTGCATGATAACCCGATTTTGAAGGGTCATTGGTTGAGGGGACAGTCAAGGTCCGGATGTTTGCGCAATTGGAGGACCCTATTTCTTTGTAGTAATTTCTATTCAAATTGGATGCATGGATTTCTTGTCAATTATCGGCTGCTATGTATCCTACAACTGCATCTAAAAATCTCCATATACTTCTCTAGGGTTGTAAGCCACTTAGGGATCAAAATACAGAGACTAAATCAAAATCATTCTTTGTCTTATTTGCTTTTAACAAAGTCTCAACTATCAATGATACAATACACATTTGATGCCCTAAGCTATCAAATATACAAATGGTGCCTACCTAGAAGCTCACCAGGAGAATGAAGGATCACTCACTGATTGCATGATCACCCGGTTTTGAAGGGTCACTGGTTGAGGGGATAGTCAAGGTCCTGATGATTGGGCCATTGGAGGACCCTAGTTCTTTGTATTAATTGCTATTCAAATTGGATGCATGGATTTATTGTGAATTATTGGCTGCTATGTATCCTGCAACTGCATCCGTAAATCTGCATATACTTCTCTAGGGTTGTAAGCCACTTAGGGATCAAAATAGAGAAACTAAATAAAAATCATTCTTTGTCCTATTTCCTTTTAACAAAGTATCAACTATCAATGATACAATACATTTGATGCCCTAAGCTATCAATACAAATGGCGCCTAGCTAGAAGCTCATGGGCTGTCCATTTGATAACCATAGTCAACATTTCAAAAAAATGGATATCCTTGAGCACAAGCACCAATAACATCAAATAATGGAGTTAAAGCACGAGCTAGGGCATGACACCAATAGAATGTGGTCATTTCAGTGATACAATTTACAATGGCATCATTAAACATATATGCCAGTAATATCAACAAATGTGAATCCAAACATTTGAATACAGTGAATCGATATCCTTGAGCACAAGCACCAATAACATCAAATAATAGAGATAAAGCACTGGCTACGGCACAACACCAGTAGAATGTGGTCATTTCAAAGAGCATTCATGATCAAATAAAATGAAATGCATTTGAATATGATGCTAGAGGCTCGAAAGATGAAGGAATCACATACCTTCTCCCATGCTTAGCTTTCACTCCTTTTCTCCCGCTCCCTCTGTCCAATCGAAATAAAAATGATGAGGTCGTTTCACTTTTTTTTTTAATCTATACTCCAAATCTGTTGGAATTCTGATGGTTAATTAAACACCCATCAGAATACCAACATCATCGGGGCCTATTACAAAAAAAAACACCAAATTCATAATAAAAAGTTACCCGTCAGAAACTTCTGTCGAAATTTGGCCCCAAATGTAGTAGTGATATTAGATCAGCTAGATCTACCTAGTTATAGGATTTTAACAACACTAATGAAGTGTGCACTTGGTTAAGAGATTTACATAAGACTATTAAGTCTACTCTATTAAGAGATTTTATCCAAAACTCTATTACAATTGTTAGAAAGCAATAGGCAATTATCTACTAATCTACTAATTGACAACTCAATTGTCTAATACAGATCTATAAAGTACTAAATGTATTTCACCTTTACTGTGATGAATCTTTGCTCTGAACTGCTCGGTAGCCTTTTCTGATTCTGCTTAATCTGATATACTCTACAATCTACTTTGTTAACTGATAGACTTGAAGTTAGGCAAGTGCTTCAAGTGATCCTTAATTCATGTATCTGTTCTCACATCAGTTCACACCAAAAATGATGTAAGCATACATTTATATAGCGATCTATTTTTTTCACTTTAACAAAATTAGGTTACACAACATAATCATAACCCTAAGATCTACGGTGTACAAAAATGACCTAGATCAGACTATTGCATAAGATATACATTGCATTTAATGAATATCATAACATTAAATATTCCTCAATCTTGGTAAAACATTTTTTGATCTATTGTAACCATTTGCATAGAAGAATGTGCCATTTCAAATTACTATGCTATTTTCTGTGATCCTCAGTAAACACTGTATAAACTGCTTAGTGTTTACTACCTGTTGGTGTTAGTGTTTGTTGGTGCTCGGTAAACTGTTTGATGCTCAGTGTGTAAGCTTTACCGATTAGTTTGTCTTGCTTATGGTTACTGATTTGTTCAATGTAAGTGACTAACCTATATCTTTGATAACCTTTGATACTAATGACAACCTTGAATGCTCAATTAGAGATAACAATCTCCCCCTTTGGCATTAGTATCAAAACTTGAAATGTATATAGACAAAATTTTCTATATATACCTTATATCTCCGCCATATACATATACTTATCAAAATTCTAAAGGACTCCCCCTCAGTGCATGCTCATGGTAATTATGTAGTATACATAGAATCTATGTACATATTTGGCATATTGACATATACATTACTTTCCCCCTTTTTGATAGTAATGCCAAATACAAAAATTAAGAAGTATACTCACATCTTGTCAAAAATATGCTAGTGGGTTTTCTTTACTGACTCCAAGAGGTTTTCCCATTCCTCTTTCAAGTTGGTCAGAGCAATATGCTCAAGACCGAATTGTGCATGCATGTCAAATATGTTCTCCAACATTGAAATCTCAGGTGCTGCAACAAGTTGTTCTGCTTTAACAATGTGTGCCTCAAAAATTTTCAGGTATGGCAAGAGTTCTATCTGCAACTCAGTGACCTAATCTATTATGTGTTCTTGTTTCTTTAAGTCTGCTAGCAACCGTTGGAGTTCCTGAATTCGGTGAATGTGCTTTGAAAAAGCATTTGGCTTGGTTATAGCTACAGTTATACTAACTTTGATTTCTTCTTCCAGTCCTTTTATCTTTTCATTAACTTCAACAGTGAAGGTGTCTATAGTACAAAGCTCTAGTAAGAAATTACAAATTAACTAGGTGATAGATTTTATCTCGGTGATTACCTCAGATAATTTGACCTTGTTTATTGCCACTTCTTGGCTAATTTTCTCTACCAGTTTATTTTGTATCCTTGATTCTACCCTTTCTTCAATTCATTTGTCTACATCAGTATCTAGGGCATTGATCTTCTCTATTAGTATAGTAAGTTGATCTATGATGGGAGTATCTTCATCAATATTCACCTCAGGTACTACCTGTTGTAAGATATCCCTCACATCTATTAATATTTCTTTTCATTTTTTTTCTTGCTTCAACTTTTCTTGAGCTGCCTTTCTTTGACATAGTTCCCCATATTTTCTTAGTTCTTCGAGGCTCAGGGTCCTCAGGTCACACTTAGGAATACTTATTACTTCATCTAGGGTGATCGGCCCTTTTCCTTTCTTTTTCTTCTTTTTCTCATATACTAATGGTGATTTCTTTTCAATAACAACAAGATTCTTGTTGCCAGTCCTCAGAGTATCCTTCTCAGTTGACACACTCTCTTCCTTCTTCTACTCCTTGGTAGCTGCTGTCTTGGTAGATAGAGTGGGAGCCTCAGGTGTGGTGTCAGATGGGATTACCTCAGTTGTCTTTGTTTCATCTATTCCCTTTGTCTCAGTGGAAGGTGCCTTTGTTTTTTTAGGTTCATCTGTCTCTGCAAGTTTCTTAGTGTCTTGCTCCCCTGTGATGTCTTTGTGTTGCTCGAGGTCTGAGCCGTCGGGTTGTTCCTATGAAATGATTTCTACTTCTTTTGTAAGTACAGGAATCTCTCCTAGTAGTGAGTAAATGCAAATTATATGACTTGTTCTTCATCTTGAGTGTTTAGGGGTGCAATACTTACATCCTCATCATCCTTGTCATCAGGATCACCATTTGTGATGTCCTCAATGAGTACATCGTCATTGGTTTTCTTCTTCAATTGAATTTCAACTTGATCCAGTGCATCCTGTGAGATACTTATTTCCTCCTTTTGCTCGGTGATATCAATTACCTCGGTAACTGATATACCAATGTCCTTTGACTTCTCTATTGTAGTATCATCAATGTATATACCTTTTCCTTTGGAATTTTGTCTCTTTTTAGACATGTTTAAGTATGCATTTTGCTCAGCTTGTTCTTTTGCTTTAATGATTGCTCTCCATAGGGCATCGCCAATATCCTCTACATCTACCTCATTCTTATCCCGTATCATCATGGCTCAGTTCTTTACAACAAATCTTGATTGATGAGTAGCCATGAGTTCATCAAGTTCTGCTAGGCTTAGGTGTGGACCAGCTCGAACTAGAGATCTTTCTCTCTTTCTTTTCTTGGTTTCAAGTGCATAAGCCCATTTTTTATTTATCCTATCATCCAACTCCTTTGATACTGAACAAGAAAATTCCAATGGAACTCTCTTGAATTTTATCATCATTTGGATGATAGCCTCTTCCATCTTGGTTTGATCCTCAGTTGACATCTTGTCAAATCTTCCTATTTCTGGATCAGTAAGGTCTTTGTTCTCAATTATATCTTCAATGAATTCATCTATTGATCTTACCTTGTTGTTGACCACCTTGAATTGATTAGTGTCATCTTCAGTTTCAGTATCCTCAAGGTCTTCTTTACCTCTTATCAGTCTTCTCCTTTTCTTTGGTGCTTGAGATGCAACCTTAGATCCTTTCTTTGCATAAGTCTTAGTTGGTGTAGCTGCCTTTCATTTTATTACCTTTGCTGCTTCTTTCTTCTTGGGTGGTGAAGTTGTAGTTGATGATCTTGTCCTCATACCTTCCTGTACTGGCAACTGCTTCTTCTTAGGAACTTCAGGTGAAGGAACCATTGTGGGATCTTTTTCTTCGTTAGACTTGGTTTCCTCACTATCATATGGCTTGTCAGATAACATTAGTTGACCTTCGGTTGCTTGATAAACCAGTGTCTCCTCAGGTGTTTCAAAGACATATCCATATCTAGCAGTAAGATCTTTCCTCATCTTCTTTGCCTTTCTACACATTTTTCCGATCTCTATGCCTGTAGTGATTCTAGATTTGGCCTCTTCATATGTTTTGAACCTAGTGGCAATGGGGTCTTTTGGTAATGCAAGTGGTGTATTAATAGATTTCAATGTGAAATCATGGTTCATTTCATAACCCATAGGTGCAAAACATTTTACTCTAGGTTCAACTACTTTTATCATTGAATGATCTGTGTCTACTACAAAACAAATGTCCATCTCAAATTTTTCAACTAATTCCCTTGGAATTCTACTTCTTTGATGCATTTTGGTCTAAAATTCTTTGAAGTATGCATCAAATACAATATTCAATTTATTTGCTAACTTATTTATCATCTTAGTAATCTATACAGTTATAGGTTTATCTATTGTCCAGTTTACTTTACCGATGCCAGGTACAAACTTTAATATAAAGAAAAATATACACACAAGTAGTGATCCAAACTTATAGGTGTTCGACTTCTTTGACCTTATAGTCTTCATGTTTTCATGTAGTTGATGTAATAGTACCTCGGCAAGATCAACCTGGTGACCTTTCTCCATAATTTTATACACCATGTCTACTGCGTTGCAGGGTACGCTATTGAGTCTACTTGATTGAAATATCTTGTACCCTATTACATGTGCTGCGAACTTAACTGTTGGGTCCTTGATTGTTGAAATTTTTAGTACCTAACCGTCCCATTAAGCTCCATTGTTCTTCTCAACATCAGGTCGTGATGAACTACAGAAGGCTTTTGCCTTGTCAGTTGTAGGGAGCCCAGTAACCCTACTTATCATTTTCTTAGTGACCTCTATCAATTTATCCACCTAGAATTTACTATCGTGGTACCTACTCAATACGATTTTGATCCAATCTATCTTAAATGATTGCGGATAGTATGTGATACACGATAACCCCGATTCTTTAATCTTCTTGTATTCTGGTTTCAATTTTCCATTAGTTCCACAGAGTAGTGAATGTGCTGCAACAGTTTTGAAATCTCCTACTTCTCCAATTTTGCAAAGAATATACGCTGTTACGTCTTCTTTTAGTAAAACCCTATCTGGTATGCTTGAGAAAGTGCCCATTGAATCTATTTGTGATGCGACCTTGGGATGTGGCTTGAACTTAGGTTCGTCAAAATTTGTCCTTACAATTAGATTAACTTCTTCCTCAACACTTTGTGATTTGCTAGCAGACGACGTAGATGCCATAAATCAATTTAGGGTTTCGGCTAGCAGCAGGTAAATAATGTGTATGGTAGCAAATAAACTTACTCAAAATCATCAAAGAGTGATGTTGGTTCAATCTATAGTAGCCTTGAATCCTTCTAAAAATATTTTAGCTCAAACTCTTATCTGTGAATTCTCCTCTCTTCGAAATTGCAATGTAAAAATGAACTTTGTTTCTCGTGTATTTATAGATTTTTCAATATTCCTGCTCAAACTTTCATGCAATAAATGTTTGACCTAACTTTCGGTACGTCACAGCTATCAGCTCGGTGACAACTAAATTTTTTATCCTACTCGGTTAACATAGGATTTTCATCATCAGTTTGTACTGTTGTCCGGTTAACCTTGTGTAGTGATTACCGACGGGTAACCAACTCTCGGTCTCTCTTTTACCGACTATATAACATTGTTAGCTCATAACATATAAACCATAATGCATCTTTATTCATGCTAATTTGGTATTTGTACATCATGTATAAGGAACTGTATGTAAAATATGATCATTTTGAAATGTCAGTTCCTTACATACCTTTGTCAACTTAAGTGGAGTTACCGATGTCACCCAATCTAGTGGATGAGGTTTCACCGACAACATTGCTTGATTCAACATTCTCATTAGATGCTTTTCTCCACATCGTGTTCCTTATCTTCATGATATCTGCAATAGTGTGTCCACTATCAAATACATGATTTTCATCTAGTGCTTGGTCTCTGTAGTCCTTGCTTAAATGACCGACTCTATGACAATGCAAACATGCCATTCTAGTGCATGTCCAGTTTCTTGATTGTTCAATCTGACTCTTTCTGTAACAATTTTCTGCAATGTGTCCATATCTACCACAAGTAGTACAGTTAGCCCAAGTGTTATAATCCCAAACATAAGAGTTACCTTGTCTCTTCGGTTGATAAGACTTTCGCTGTGTTTTCTGCTTAGGAGTCCATACTTGCTTCATCTTAGCCTTACACTCTCGTGCAGTGTGTCCATGTTTATTACAAGTATAGCATATTTTCTCCATAGTGGTATTGTTAGCAATATCATTCTATTTAGCTCTACACTCATAAGTTGGATGTACAAACTTACCATATTAATAACAATATCCATTAAACTTAGGAGTGATAGGAGGTTTACCTTGTTCTTTGCTTCTACACACATTAGATGTATGTCCCGGTTTGCCACAGTGATAACATGCCAACGCTTTATGTCTTTGATTTTGATTGTTGTTGACTTGTTCAGCTTGTTGTGATGATTCTCCTTCACCGATGTAGCCTAGACCAGCTTTACTCCCAAATCTTCTTTGATTAGTCAGAAAGTCATCAATCTTCTTAGAACTTTCCTCAGCCAATTTCATCATCATTTCATTGTGTTGCTGTTGATTTTTCACTTCATTTCTCAACTTCTCATTTTCCTCTCTGAGTCTTGCAACATCTTCTAGTCTTCTTGACAATTCTCCATTCACTCAGTTTACTTCTTGATTCACAGTCATCATTTGATTAGATACTTGGAAGTGACGATCAATGAGTCTCTTTATTTCATTCTCTTTAGCTTGAAGTTGTTCATTCATCTATCTTCGGTCATCAATAGCCAGATTCCTTTCTTGCTCAGCTTGTCTGGCATTGTTCATTGTTTCTACCATTCTCACCATCTGAGATTCTTGACCAATTTGTAGTTCTTTCACTTGATCAGTTAAGTGTTGACTCTTTTCAGACAAATCAGTGATTATACTTTCAGATCCATCAGAGATGCTTCTAGAACTAGATCCAATATGCTTGAACATTTCGTTAATAGGTTCTTCATGGTAACCGATCTAATTTTGTAGAATAGCTAGGTTCTTTCTTTCAACTAGTAATTTCTTCAGTCCTTCTCTAGCTTGTTTATACTATTCGACAAACATCTGCATCTATATCTTCTGATTCTCAATAGTCTTATCAAGCTTATATCTCTCCATGACTTAGATCTTTACCCTTCAATGGTTAAACTATTCAACAAGAGAACTGTGCTCTGATACCAATTGTTGGAATTAGGAGAGATAGGTACTGAGAGGGGAGGGGTGAATCAGTGCCTTCAAAAAATTTACTTGTAAACCTTTCAGATCTATGATTGTAAATAGTGATAACCTTGCAAAATAACTTGTATCTAATTACATGTATCAATCATCCATTTAACTTATGAAAGTAAACAACATGAAATCAAATAGCAATCACATAACACAAGTATTTTGGTAACACAAAAACCCTTGTTAGAAGGTAAAAACTGCGGTGGGGATGACACCCACAAATTCTTTACTAGTGTAGATAGAAAAGGTTTGCCTGTTAGGGCTACAAGTTTTGATCACTTCTGGTGATCTTACCCTATTAGGAGTAACATATTAGATCAGCTAGATCTACCTAGTTATAGGATTTTAACAACACTAATGAAGTGTGCACTCGGTTAAGAGATTTACATAAGACTGTTAAGTCTACTCTGTTAAGAGATTTTATCCAAAACTCTATTACAATTATTAGAAAGCAATAGGCAATTATCTGTTAATTGATAACTCAATTGTCTAATATAGATCTATAAAGTACTGAATGTATTTCACCTTTACTGTGATGAATCTTTGCTCTGAACCGCTCAGTAGCCTTTTCTGATTCTACGTAATCTGATATACTCTGCAATCTACTCTGTTAACTGATAGATTTGAAGTTAGGCAAGTGCTTCAAGTGCTCCTTAATTCATGTATTTGTTCTCACATCAGTTCACAACAAAAATGATGTAAACATACATTTATATAGCGATCTGCTTTTTTTGCTTTAACAAAATTAGGTTACACAACATAATCATAACCTTAAGATCTACGGTGTACAAAAATGACCTAGATCAGACTATTACATAAGATATACATTGCATTTAATAAATATCATAACATTAAGTATTCCTCGATCTTGGTAAAATGTTTTCTGATCTGTTGTAACCGTTTGCATAGAAGAATGTGCCATTTCAAATTACTATGCCATTTTCTATGATCCTCCTTAAACACTGTATAAACTGCTCGGTGTATACTGTGACACTCGGTGTTTACTGCCTATCGGTGTCGGTGTCTTCTGGTGCTCAGTAAACTGTCTGATGCTCAGTGTTTAATCTTTACCGATTAGTCTATCTTGCTTCTGGTTACTGATTTGTTCAATGTAAGTGACCAACCGATATCTTTGATAACCTTTGATACTAATGACAACCTTGAATGCTCAAACAGAGATAACAGCAAGATTCATCATTCAAACCCTAGATCTAGCCATCATGGTGGTGTGATCTTCCTTCAAGACCCTTTGTTCATCTTCTAGATCCATTCATTCTTCTATCAAGGTGGATTCCAAGCATACAAGCATGGAGGTTTTGTATTTAATTTCATGGTTTTGATTTACATTTGCCATTGTTGTGTTCAAGATTTCATATCAATACATTTGTTTACATTCGAAATACAATTGCATATCTATCGAATTGCATAGCTTCATTGTTAGATCTACTTCTACTACTTGCTAGCATTCTCATTTCAATTTCAATATTAAGGTTGATTCCAAACCGGGGTTTGACCAAGGCAAACCCCTCAAACAAACAACAAAAATCCTCTTTTTCTTGCAGGTATAGGTGCGAAACTTTAGATCTGAGCTTGGATTCGGATACCCTTTTCGGCAAACTTCTGAGACCTATAAACAAAGTCAAAGTCAACCTTCAGAATAAGAATGTAGCCTTTGACCTTTTATCAGGGTCAAAGACTACCTGCTGTCAGAAAGATAAAAAATTTCTAAGTTTTCTTCATCTCGACATTTCCAGTCCGAAACAAGTTGCAGAATTGCCCAAAACTACACACAGACATCAAAAATTGGCATTTTCTAGATCTGCCCTATTTTGTGTTAGAGTAGTCATATTATAGCTAATAATTAATTAATTTAATTATTAGTATATTATTCTCTACACTTAAGTTAGACTTAGGCATCTTATTATTCTTTAGGGTTTTCTCCTTTAGGGTTTTGGTATCCTTTTATAAGGATTCCCTCTTTGTATTTTTTTAGCAACTCAATGCATTATTCATAATAGATTGTTTTTTGATTGTGCATATGATGTCTCTGGCCTTTTGGCCTCCATAGATTTTTCTTGCCTTTTGTGCTTTGCTTCTTCCATGTGACAGGGTTATGCATGCAGGTGTTCTTGGGAGATTAGTTTTTCACCTAATCTAACATGGTATCAGAGCCATCTTGCTGCTCGATGTTCATGTCTTGTTGAAGTGATTTAGAAGCAGGAGGGTTTCAAAAAAATTTAGTTCTGGTATTCTCTGCAGGACGTTATTTTTTGTTTCTTTTTTGCCTGCAAAAAAGAAAATAAAATTTGGGGGTATTTTGAGCAAAAACGGACACCACCAGTGCGTCCAAAAGGCCCAAAAACCCTAGAATCCATATAAAGCTTGTCCATTTTGGACAACATGGCTCTGAGGCAAAAAAAATTTAGTTTTCAGTGTCGTACGGACACGAAAACTGAAAAAAAATAAATATAAAAAATCATTATTTTTTAATGATTTTTGCATTTAAAAAAATGCGGCCTATGTTAATTGTTTGGGCCCCCGTAGCGCCACCCTGGGGCCACCCAGCGGCCTCCCACCGGCCATCGCTGTAGACCGCAGCTCCCGTGCACTCCGCTGCTCAGCTCCAGCACTCCGCTCCGCACCCAATGCTCCACTCCCAGCGCTCCGCTCCGCGCCCAGCTCTGCCCGGCGGGGTTTTAAGCCTCGCAGCCCTTTGTGGCGGTCACATGGATGACTGAGAGCTTTGCTCCGGGTTTAGCCCCCTGCGCGCACCATGCGCCCAGGGGCTCTATTTTTTTCTAGCCCCAGGAGCTTAAAAATCTTTTTTGGAGCTTTTTAAGGGTACTTGGGCCTTTTTTGCAATATCTTGAGCATACGGAGGCTTTTTTTGGACTTCTTTATATCATCGGAAAGCTCTTTCTAAGCTCTTTCCCATTGTGGAGGTTAGAGTTCTTGGCTTTGTTGTTTTGACAATGTTTTTTGCTGTCAAATGTGATGTGTATTTTTTGCCTTTTGGGAGCCATATCTCACTCATCCGGACTCTTTTTTGGGCTCACCATATATCGTTGGAAAGCTGGTTCTATGAGTTATTCAGTTATAGGGGTCTTTTATCTAGATTCTACTCTAGGTTTTCTCTCCTCTGAGTTTTGCACTTTCGCACTCTAGCGGATTACTTGGGTTCTACAGGTCCTGGGATCTCTTCTTCTGTTCTTCTGGCTCACTCTTCTTTCTGACTTATGAGTATTGTATGCTTCTCTTCTGTAGCATTTCTTTTCTATAAACGCACTAAGATAAAGTGCCTACTTTTGCATATCTGGGATCTTGTACTCCTTATGTTTGTTTGTACTTGCACTCAGTTATAAAGTGCCATGGGGGGTTATGATGTTTTGCCTTTTTTGCTCATCCACCTTTGTCAAGTGAGTGTACCTTCCATGACATTAGCCCATGTTATGTGTCTATGACACTGCCCTTTATCCTGTGCTTGTACTTCTATTGCACTATTGGTGTTCCCAATTCTTCTTCTTGCAAATGTTTCTGGCATTGCATTTCAGTGTTCCTGTCACCCCTCTCCCTATTCAGCATTATGGGGGGGGTTCACCTGTTGGTTCTATTGCTTCCTTGGTTCGATTGAGTGATCTACGTATACAGTTTTTGTTCCTATGTACTAGGCGGATGCAGTGGCTAGGCACCTATGCATTTCGGTGAGATGGATCATCTACTATATAGACACTCATTCATTCCTGCTTTTGGAGGCCACCTCTTCAATTGATCAGCTCTTCAGACTTCGTCTTCTCTACCTGGTCATGCACTATTTCAGTGGGGGTTCCAGTAGTTTCTTCTGACAGTGTTTGCAGCTTCATGCTTCGGAGATGCTTCATGCTCTTTCTTGTTCCTTTCTTTGGGACATTCCCTAGATTGGAGGCTTTGTTTCCTTCATCTAGTTTATTTCTTGTACTTGGGTACCTGATTAGGCCCTGTTGCCGGGACCCATTACTCTTTCATGCATTTTTGTTTTCATGCATCTTTTAGTCCTTAATTGTTTAGCTTCTCCCTAAGTTACACTTAAGGGGGGGTGTTAGAGTAGTCATATTATAGCTAATAATTAATTAATTTAATTATTAGTCTATTATTCTCTACACTTAAGTTAAACTTAGGCATCTTATTATTCTTTAGGGTTTTCTCCTTTAGGGTTTCGGTATCCTTTTATAAAGATTCCCTCTTTGTATTTTTTTAGCAACTCAATGCATTATTCATAATAGATTGTTTTTTGATTGTGCATATGATGTCTCTGGCCTTTTGGCCTCCATAGATTTTTCTTGCCTTCTGTGCTTTGCTTCTTCCATGTGACAGGGTTATGCATGCAGGTGTTCTTGGGAGATTAGTTTTTCACCTAATCTAACATTTTGAGGTTAGTATTTCCTTTCCAATTATTTCAAATTTCAAGTACAATTCCATTATAGGGAAATATAAGGTTTTCTTCCTCTTTCATATTTTCCATAGATTGATTCGATTATGCATTAACCTTTTGGTTGATCAATTTGGATCTCTCCTTTGGAAATTTGGATTTAGAAGTGGATCTCATATTTCCCCCATACATCCTAAGGTGGATACTATTTCACCTTATTCACATAGCATATGTTTTTAGGACATGAAGTCCCTTCATGTTCATCGATGAGATGAAAAATGCACATGTTGCTTTTTCTTGGAGGGGGTTCAATTTTGAGTCTTTGTTATGCAGGAGCTAAACTAAATTGCTTGCTAGTGTTTGAAGTCCCTTGGTTTGGATATTTGCATAGGATGTCTTGACAAGGGCTTGTAGTCTTAGGTAACTATCACTTGATTTTTATCAGGTCATTCATTAATCTTTGTATCATAGGGTATGATGATGAGGAGGTGGAGGCCTGAGAACTAGGTGTATGTACTTCCTTTCTCCATTTACTAGTCATGATTAGATCATCTTCCAATTTGATAGCAAGCATTTGTGCATCATCTAAGGTGGTTGGTCGAGCTTTTTTCAAAGGGAATGCAACATCAGGAGGCATAGCATTCAAGAAGAAACCATTTTGATTTTCACCACTAGGTCTACTCGCAGTTGGAATATTTTGAATTGCCTTGTTGATGCAAGATTGCAAGTACCGGGTATCATCTCTTCTTGGTGATGCAAGATTGCAAGTACCAGGTATCATCTCCACCTGGCTTCATAGGTCTGAGCGATCCCTCAAAATCCTCGATCGTTGTTGTTGTTATGGAGATATCACCAAGTTCCACAGGAAGAAACTTCACCTTTGATCCTTTTATCCTTAGGTGGGAAGTGATGAGTCAGTCCCTTGTGTGGATGTATTATGTGATCTCTTGGTTTACTGGTTTTGTGGACCTTGTAGCTAGTTTCTTGTCTTTTGTATTAATTGAGAATGAAGTTTTGAGTATGGTAGTTTTTACTTCATGCTATGCTCAACTTTGTTAGTAGATTATTGATGTACCTAATTGTTATACTTATACTTAAATGTTATACTTGTTATTAGATTATTGATGTACTAGCAAGAAAATTATTGATGTTATACCTCAATATACTTGTTATAATTTTATCAATAATCTACTAACAAAGTTAAGCATGCTCAACTTTGTTATAATTACTAGTTTTGTGGACCTTGTAGCTAGTTTCTTGTCTTTTGTATTCATTGAGAATGAGGTTTTGATTATGGTAGTTTTTACTTCATGGTATGCTCAACTTTGTTAGTAGATTATTGATGTGAGTGGATTATTGATATAATTATTTGGTATGCTCAAATTTGTTATACTTGTTATAATTATTGATGTTATACCTCAATATACTTGTTATACTTGTTAGTAGATTATTGATGTACCTAATTGTTATTTAATTTTCTTGCTAGGTTTTGAGTATGGTAGTTTTTACTTCATGGTATGCTCAACTTTGTTAGTAGATTATTTCTCAACTTAATTTTCTTGCTAGTTGTTAGTAGATTATTTTCTTGCTAGTACCTAACGACACCTAGTGAGTGGCTCTCAGTGCGGGGCCGGGGCCCTAAGTGGCTAGAACCAAGATAACCAACTGAAGAGTTATTTAACAAGTGAAAACTTAATTAAACTTATGGGAATGGGTTCAAACATTAAAAAGATTAAATATGTCTCACCCATGCCATTAGCACTAGTAAAGGTTATGGCTGGGAGTGGGAGAAGGTACCTATGCGTAGGTACGATTGAATGGTACTTGTCAGTACGAAAGGAATTCGATCCCACATGTGCCTACTTGGGGATCAGGGCCTGGAGTGGCTAGTACTAGGACAACCCAAGGAGTGAGGGCTATATGATGACACTCACTTAGGTTGTTGCTTAGAGTTTCTACCAAGACTTAGAACCTTTTTGGGGAAAGGATTATACTTTGATCTTCTTTTATTTGCTATTTGGGAAAAGTTACTCAACCCTAGGTATGGCCTAGCTATTCCTTCTTTGTGGACCTTGGTGTTTATCTCCTAGCATGGGGGAGTGGGCCTTTTAGGTATCCACGTGGTTGGGTGGTAAATCTTTTTATCGAGGTATCTTTTGCGGATGTAGTGTTTGAAGATCCATGCTTGCTTATGTACCAGTTTGAAGAATAAAGACTTTGTAATTATATTTCATGATGTAAAATTATTGTTACCTCCCAAGAGGAGATGAATGTAATGTAATCACTAATGTATTTCAAATGATGTATTTGGAATGGGTAGACTTAGGAAAAAGGAAAAAGGGGAAAGCATGAACTTTATGTATATGATCTATGTGGGAAAAGAAAAAGGATTTTGTAAGATTTCAAGTTAAGTAGTATGATTTTCATTATTGATGATTAAAGGAAAACTAGTGAATCAAATGTAGTACATTTGCAATGTATCAAATGATTTAGATGATTCTATTTGATTTAAAAGTTATATCGTTCATAAAGGATACTTAGGAATATAGATTATTTTAAATGGGAAATTGAAATGAAAGTACTTGTAGTTCTTAATAAAGAATCTTATAGTGATATGATGTAATTTTGTTTTGAGAAGTAAATTTTGTTGTTAGTTTACTTAATGGACTTAAATGAATCATGTGTTTAAATAGAAGGGAACCTTGAGAGGAAACTAAGTTTAAGTTTTGTTCACATAAATATTTTAACAGTTCAAAAATTTCCATGAATCATTACTTAGGCTTTCTTTTACAAAGAGAATCTTTATTCTCTTCCCTGGTTCCCTTTTGGGGCATGACACATACATTCTATCATATCAGTTTTAAGGAAACTAAAGCATAGATTTTCAAAAAGTAGTTTTCAAAATCTTAGAGAGTCACTCTCTATAAGTTTTTAGTCTTCAAATATATAGCCACAGAGGGCTAGAAACCAACTATAGTTAATGCTACCTTAGCAGAGGTAAATAGTTTTTAGTTAAACTAACTAACTTAGAGAATAAAGCAAAAAAAGTGGGACTATGGTCTGAAACACCTTTTAAATTCATCCAAGTGTCCACGAGAGCTAAGGCATTGAAGCTGATAGTAACTAATCTTCTTTCTAGTTCTCATATGATGCAGTGAATGTGAAAATGACTTGTTGGTGTGACAATCTGAGATAGGGAATTCTCTGCTTCCATACCTCCTTGTCCTTTTGGATTTGCACCACCTTCCCATCATGCATTTCTAGATGCTTCTGCTTGATCAAGAGCATTGATTCCATGCGTGCAACCTTAGAAAAATCATGTACAGTCAATGTTTTCATTTCCTTAAGTTCATCAAATCTTGCTCAAACATTTTCGATGACCTTCTCAGCTGATCTGATTGATTCTTCCTTTGGTGCAAAACATGGTTTCTCGATCCATTCAATGTCACTTAGGATTATATATTTTATTATTTCTAGCTCCTTAAGTAGATCCTTGACTTCATAAATTCCCTACGCCATGGCTTCATTCCTCCAATGAATGCATTCCTTCAGGACATATAAAATCTTGTCATCCAATCCTGGGATTGGCCTTTGACCAAGTAACTTATGTAGGTCGTATTCCTGAATTTCTTACATCCATTGGATTTCCTTTACCTATCTTCCCTTTTCATTTTCCCAGCTTTCGACACTTGATCCAACCTTTTTAATAAGGTTATAGGACTCCTTTTGGGCTTCATCCGAACACCCTAAGTGTTTGATGGCTTTAGATTTAACATATTCAATCCAGTTTTCAAAAGTTTTGGTAACTGTCTTGTTCCTTTGCACTTGATCCAAAAATTTCTAGTTGACTAGGGACTTGACATCGATTGACACTGACATTTCACTCAATGGAAGAGGTTCTGGATGTTGAATAGTATGAATGTATTGAGCCATATTTTTCATTGCTTCCTTCATTTCCTATTTATCTTTGGTGTCTTTCCATACTCTATTAGCGATCTTCCTATTTGACACTTCAAATATCTTCATATTTGCCACTCTGTTTTCTTTCCCCAGATTGATCTTTGACACCTGATAATCTTGTGTAGGGACTTCTTCATTCCCTTTATCATTTACTAGCTTAGCAATCTCTGCCACCCAATGGCCAATATCCTCATCAAACTCAATTCTGGATTATGTCTTGGGTTTTTTGACCTTTGGGGTTTTACCCAAGCATTTACTTACCACATCTTCAATTGGCAAAGACAATAACATGACACTTTGTTTCTTGGAAATAGATTTTTCCAACCATTGTGGAGGTATGGTAGCTTTCTTTGGTGTCTCATGGCTTCCCAGAAGAGTAAGGGAATCCACTGGAGTGTTATTTCTATTACCTTGAACTCGTTGATTGTCAGACATACTGGGCAAACTAAAATTTGGAATTGATTCTTCTTCTTGTTCGGTTTCAGGAGAATCCAAGTCTACCACAACACTGGAATTCACTATAGGTTCATTTTCTTTGTTCTTTATTCGGCTACTTGAGTGAGTTATCTGTGTGATAGGCTCAGCTTGAAGTTGAAGTTGAACTTTCGGGCTAACTGGTTCAACTTCAAGTTGAAGATTACCTGCAACAAATTTACCAACAACAGGGTTAGTTGAAACAAAATCTTTCTTCAAGGAATTTATTTTCTTTGATTTCACTTATTTTCTTGAGGGCTGAGAAATAATCTTAGGAGCTTTCTTTTCCTGAAGCCAATTTTATGTCCTTCTTATCAAATTGGTTGTCCTAGACTGTAAGTTATCCTCTTCTACTTTTGTCCAATCAATCTCTCAGATAGGAAGAGCTTCAACTTGCTCAAGATATTGAGGATCAAGCACATCCACATTTTCATCCTCCTCAACACCATCACTATCCAAGTCAATCCTAAAAGTAATAACCTACCTCAAAGTCATCCTGGGCCACAATATTCTTCTGACTTCCAGATCATCCAAGCGATTTGCCCAATAATCTTCAAGTTCTAGAACATGAATGAATGTGGAAGGAACATTTAGGTTTGTTTTGGCAAAACCTCTATAGTCAAAATTGGCTCTAGGGATGTAAGATTTTAAGTTTAAGGTGTGAAGCTCACCTTCCATTGCCAAGGCATCTTGGAAACTTTTACACGTATAGTAACCCAATCCAATGGGAAATAGGACACCTGAGGACTTTTTGGAGCTTCCAAACTTCTGTTCAACAATAACCATCTGTCTGAAAATTTCCATCAAAATTACATTGTCTAAACATTATATGGGCAATCTCAAAGGCTCTTCATCAAACACCCCAACCCTAATATAGGTGAACTTAGGAAATTGGATAAAGTAGCACCCATAAACATTTATCACTTGCATAGCTTCCTCTATGGGTCTACTATTTTCCTTCCCACACAGCTCAAAGACCAACTTACCAAGGAATACATCATTAAATATTTTGAACTCTTTTGAAAACCTTTCATTCTACAAATGTTTGTAGTAATCATAAATTTTCATGTCATTGTTCTAAGGCTCATGGGCTAGACCTTCCCAGTTTTTACAGTAGGCAAGAATATATATTAGGTAGGAAGTCATGTAAAAAGGAGTTAAATTGGTTACATTTAAGAGTTCTCTATGAAGTTTCTCGGTGATCAAATCAGCCCAGTCGATAAAATTTTCCCCTCCTAAAATATTCTGACTGAAGCAATACATCGATTCTTCCTAGTGGAAGGCATGCTCATTTATCTTAACTCTATTCAAATGGAAAATAATGTCTACAATTTCCTTACAAAAATTTTTAATTGTCAAGGGTTTGGGCAACTGTGAGCCTCCCTTCTCCAGTTTTGACAACCAGCTTTGAGCAATAAGAGAATTGTATTTTTTCTTATCTCCCTCATATACATGAATCACTTCTATGAAAGTCCATGGTTCATAGGGTTCTTTGTAAGGGATTTTTAGAGCCGCTATGAGTGTTTCTCGACTAATTCTTACTAAAATCTCTCCTGAAGCATCTTTAATGCATCTACTCTTAGCATCATATTTATTTGCGCATTCTAGCACAAGCTCAAGGCATGTTAGGATCGAAGGGAATGTGACAGCTTCCATTAATCTACTTCCAGCCATCTTTTTAGAAAAAGATCCCTCTAGTGCATTACTAACCCTCTCACACAATTCCACTAGACTCACATTAACCAGGGAAGTGTCACAAATATATGGGAGAGAGACTAGTAAGTGGGTTTTGATTTTGGCTTTCAAAAGCTTGGGGTGAAAAAGAGGCATTTTAACATAAAAGAAGAGAAACTTCACAAAATATAGTAACAATCTTCCTTTACAAACTGAAAGCTGCAAAAAAGAGGATAACTCACTAGTCAACTGGGCACAAATTCTCTGCAATTCCCTTACCAAAAATTATGTTGCTCCCTTCCTTCGAAATAAAATGATGATCAAATGCTAATAAAAGCTTCAATTTATTAACCAGGCTGGTAAAAATCTTGGATAGATTTGTGCATGACAAAAGGAATAAATGCATTTATGTAAGAGATCATTGATGTGACACATTAAGGTCTTCTTATTAATTCTCATGTCAAATCAGCACAAATCTCTTAGTTCCCAATAATGTTTCCTGATTACCACACTCTTCACAATGATGACCCTCTTTTGTACTGCGTCGCCAGATGTCATACATCATATTACGGCATGCATGTACTGTCCCATCAAATCTGGTGACTTCGCACTGGAAACTTCCAGCGGTTCTAATTTGATAATGATGCTTTTGAAAAGGGACTTTCCTGCGAAAGAAATAACCAAACATCTAGAATGTTCCATAATTTGGACCTTGCATTTGAACTTGAACTTGAACTTGACAAGGTTCAAGGTTCAGGTTCAACTTTTAAAAACTGACATATTGAAAATCGGTAACCTTGAGAAAGGGGACATACTAGTGACTTCCAATGGATCTTGAACTTGAACTTGAACCTGAAAAGGTTCAAGTTCAACTTTGACATGGACCCTTTTACTGACAAAGAAAGAACCCGAGAGAAAGGAAAAAGATGAGGGCAACAATATCGATAAGGATTCCTTTATTGTGAAGTTTGAACATAAGTATCCAACTTTTCACTATCAATTTCTTTTTATTTTTCTAACACGAGCGTACCTTTTTCATATCTTCTTTTTCTATGATAAAAGGTCAAAGCTTTCACAAATATTTAACTTTATGGAGACACTTGTGAATACTAGCTCCATTTACTGTCAAGGATCTTGAATATATCTAGTAGTCCTCTATAACATCTTGAATCTTCTTATTCTTCTTCCACATATCAGCCATATTTTTTAATTATGAACAAGCTCTCATGAAAAATACTTTCTATCTTTGATAGTATTTAAAGACCTAAGCCTTTCAAATTTTCCATGGTGTGTTATTTTGGAAAACAAAGATACCAATTTATTATTCTTCTTTGATACTAATAAGTAGATTCCTCTCTTGATTTTTGTTTCTATTTTAAATACTTCAACTTTTCTTGAATATCTCTTTCTTTTCTCCATAGGACTAAAATATTATTGTGATGTTAAGCTCCCCTTCAATTTGTACTTCTCCTTAAGCACTTAGTGATATCTCTTGTGCATGAAACACAAGCATGCATTCTTCCTTATTATCTTTCTCTTGTTCCCTTCTTTATACCATTGTATTTTCTTCCTTTTAATGATTCATGTCTTCCACTTTCTTATTTATCCTATGGTCTCCAAAACCACTTCTACAATCTCTTTCTTTATGACTGAAGTAGTTACATTTATAACATTTATAACATTGTACTACCTATGTAGCAACCCATAATAACTTATATTCTTGTCATCTTGTGTCTTGTATAGTTTCAATATTTACTCTTATAAAAAAAACATTCTTCCATGATTGATTGTTTTATGACTAAAGTTATTTATTGAATTTATTCTACATTCTATTTCTTTGTGACCAAATTTATTGCACAAAAATAAATAACCAAAGAAGTGATGAAACCTACTTATGTGTGCTTGCCTTGGCAGAGGACTTATGAATATGTCATTATTAAATTTCAGAGGTGTGATTTTATTTGTAAAGACCTTTGGCACATCAACATGTCCTTTACTTGATTACCTTTGGGGTTCTATAATCTTTGAACTCAACTCTTCTTTAGTGAAATCTTTTTTTTCTTCAACCACAAGTCCAAACTTGATGGAAGATGATCTTTGAGAGTTGATTATCTCTTCCAATATTCCACTTCTCTTTTAAAACTTAATATCTTAATCAAGTTTGTTATTTAATCTATCCAATTCCTTTCTCAAGGATACAACTTCAAGCACTTGTTGATAAAAATCCAATTCTTTTTCTTTTAATTTATCTTTCATGAATTCACCAGTTCATTTGGCCTTCTCTAGTTAAACTTTCAAGTCTTCAATTATTTAGTTTGAATTTTATAAGGATTCAAAAAAATCTTGAATTTTCTTTTGCTTTGTCATCATTTTCTTTAGTTTCTCGATCATAATGTACGCATAGTGAAGTTCTTCCCTAATATTTTCTTCCTATTCTTCATTGTGTACCTCATTCAATTCTTTTTCTTATTCACTCCTATTATTTTAAACTTCCATTTCAATATCCTCTTTCCCTTTTGTATTTTCCATTCTTTAACTCACAAAGTGACACCCATTTTTTTTATGATATCAAAGTCATCACTCAATATGGAATAGATTTCTTTTAAAAAGAATTCATCATGTATTTCTAAAGGTGTTTATTTTATCACTTTAACCCTTGTATTTGGTGATTTGTTATTGATTTCATTCTTAGCATTACATTTTCCCTTATTTCCTTTTCTTTTTCCCATATGTGCTCACATGATCTACCTTCAACCAGTTTAGGCTTTATATAAGGAACCTACTCTAATACCAATTACATGGCACATAGTTATATTGAGAGAGGGGGGGATCAACTAACAACAAATTTTACCAATCACAATACCATTATTCACTAACTTTAAAAAAACATGCACATAAGAAGAATGTAAACACAATGTTTACGTGGAAACCCTAATGGAAGAAAACCCTGACAGATCAATGCTTTTATAAATTCTTTTTTTTCAAATGTTTGTAAGATCCAACCCCTAACTTATTATGTGAGTACCAACCCATTGGAAGCATTAACTCCCACTTCTGGATTTGTAGGCACCAACCTACTTGAAGCACTAACTCCCACAACTGAGCACTAACCTAGTAAAAGATATCAATCCCTTCTATTCAATTTGTGAGCACCAACCCACTAGAATAAATGAATTTTTAGGTACGAGCCTACTATAGAGACACTAATATCTCATTTAGAAAGCACCAATTTCCAAAACAAAGTGTTACCTTTTATGTTGTTCCTTCAATGGACGATAGACTATTCCTTTGCATACAAGTATGCCTCTTATATTTTCTTCATACAAATCAACGTATGGTAGTCTTCTTAATTCTTCATGTGTTTTCCTTCACAAAATATGTCTTCTTAAATTATTCACTTCATGACAATATCATTTAATTTCTTCACCAAATCTGTATTACATTCTTCTTCTAAAACATTAATACATTCTCATTCACCAATCTTCTTTTATAACTACTTATGACTACTCAACATCTGATCCAAAACTTTCTTAATCACGCACAAAATCTATTCCAAAATTTGCTCCAACTTTTGCTTCAAAATAAACACAAGGTATGATTTAAATTAATTGAAATATGGCACAAGATTTGCTATGTTTTCTTCAAATAAATTTGGACATTTTTTTCAGTTTATCTACATATGTTCTTCAATATGAATTAGAAATATTTTTCATAGTCTTGCTCCTTTTGGTTTGCTTTAAATCAAATTATACTTCATTTCTTGCTTACATTTCTAACTCTAAATTTCTCTCCTTTTATACCATAAATCATTCTTTATCTAATGGTTGAGAGAGATGTCCACTCAAGGAGCCATAATGATTTACAATTTGGCCTTATCTAAAGGATGCCTCATTATTATATGCAATACTTTTTTGTAACTAATAAAGTCAACCCAATCATTCAATTCAATGCTACCTTAATGAACCTTTATAACAAAACATATTTGTTGATAAGAAATTTGAACAACATGAATGTTACTTCATATATAATCATATAGGAAGTAGGTTTTATTATTCAATTTACTGCTTCTTTTTGAACCTTTATCACAAAACTTATTTGTTGATAAGAAAGTTGACCAACATTAACATTACTTCACACTAAATCATATAGGAAGTTGGCCTTATCATTTTGATTTATTTATGCGTTGGCACTACATATTTAAACATGTCAACCATTGCTACAAAACAATGCATCTCTTTGTTTACTTGATTTTCTTTTAAATATGTTCAAGTCTTCTCTAACTCTACTTTTGTGTTTGATCCTAAATCTACATACAAATCTTCTTAAATACAAATCTAAAACTCCAAGTAAAATCTTCTATATGTACTGCACTCAAGTCTCATCTCCCAAGAGGGGAAACTCTTCACAATGGATTGACCAAAACCAAAAAACCCCATAACAATATTAAATTTAATCTTCTAAAGGAGGTCAACCCAAAACCAAACAACCCTATAATAATATTAAATTTAATCTCCTAAAGGAGGTCGGTCCAAAGAAAATAATCCCATAATTATAGTGAATTTTAATTATGCTAGCACTTCCTTTTAATATATACATGGATCCTTTTTTATATTAATTGTTGTCTCTTTAAAATTCTTTATCATTTTCTTCAAACAAAATACTATTGTCGTGCATTGATATTTTACATGAGCGGTTAATCTTACTTTTATGTATCTTTAACTTTTCTTAACCACACTTTATTTAACTTTAGTTTGTCTTATTCAAACTTGTTTTATTCTAATTTTGTTCTTTTTTGTAATATCTATAGTTTTTTTTTATCTTAGTTATTCCTTTTTTATTGTTGCTCATCATATGCTAGGAATATGTTATTTCATATATTATGGAATCACTACTTTTCAAATACTAATTACCACTTTTTAATTTCTTAAACAATTGCAACATAAAACATATGAATGTTGCTTAATTAAGTGAGATGATTTGCTTCTAGATGTTTTAAATTACTTTCTTTAAATAAATTACGATTGATTAAATGCTATCTCTCCAACATTTGAATGCATTTTGTAAGTCTTCAATATACTCTATTTGATGTTACTCATTATGTGTCTTAAATCATTACCTTCTAATGGTGCCTTGTAAAGTTTCTCTTTATTGCTTCTCAAACATGTCTTCTCAGCTATTGCATTTCAGAGATGTTTTACATAAAAGAGGATTATGAAACTCTAACATGATCCTTCAAACAATTGACCCTATTTGTCTTATATGTACAACTGTTGACTAACAATTTTCTTTTTGCATTCCATGACAATATTTATACCATTCATCAATGACAACTATTTAAACAATCTTACATGAGTGACTTGACACCAATGACAATATTTCCAACAACCTTGATTCTTATGTCCTTTAAAGACACAAAAAGTCATTTGTTCAAACTTTAATGAAATGACAGTTGATCTATAGGTTTTGGGATGCTCTGAACATGATATCAACCTCTTTTTGAGCCTGGAGTGCACAATTATTTTTCTCAAGGCTAGGTACCTCAATATTTGAATAGGACCCAAACAAATATGGACATTGGTACCATGTTAGAGTTCTTGATTCAACCAAATAAGCCCAATAATAACTTGAAAGTAAAACACCTATAAAAAATGGAGATCAAGCAAGATATACTTTGTCAATAACTTGAGAATTGTATTGATGTGTGCAAAAGATTAATTATGAATTATAATAAAACATGAATCCTTATGCAAAGGATAATGCAACCATGGATCCAAGCCCTAGAGGAAGATTAAATTAGATAGAGCCAAGTGCCCACATCATATTTAATGAGATAACATGAGCTACTATTAACCAAATCTAATAAAGGGAAAAGTATTCTCGAGTTTGGACTAAGTGAATAGACTGATAATGAACCTGATTAGATAATTAATTAGGTGGTATGCTAATTACTCTAGCACCAATATATAACCTAAGTAAAGTTGGAGATAGGGGGAAACATTGTCTGATGTGTATATCATTCTTAATTATTTTAAATAACCTTGCTTTTGTATTGGTTTTAGTCTTTGCGTGATCATACAATCTATGAAACACTACCTTGTAACACATTGACACTCCTAAATTCTCCATTCTACTTTGTAATTGAATCTTAAGAATCGTGTCAAAAACATTAATAAAATCAATAAAGCAATAACACCCATCTTATTGTTTATCCCAAACCTCTTCAACTAAGTGTTTGAGCATAACACAATGGTTTATAATTAATTTTTTAGGTCTAAAACCTACTTTCCCTTTACTCTCTTTCTTCATTTCTTTTCCCAACTACTAAATTTACATTCAATCCTACTACTAAAAAGATTAACAAGAGAGGGTTGATCATGACAGTACATGACAATTTGAGGGGATCTCCACTTTTGAACAATGCATGGTTAGGCTAGTTGTCCATCTATAAAAAAATGTGTTGATTGACACCAAATTTTTTTATTTGAGGTGCTAGGATTTTAGTTTCCAACTTTGAATGCTTCACTTGAAGGTTGTTTATGTCACAAGCTTTACACATTGGGATCTTTTTAATCTTTTGTATGTTGTACATATTTTTCATTTCACGCTCATATAGCTCTTTAGTATATCTAACTATTGGGATACTATTATGTTGTTCTTTATGTGCAATTTTTACTTGTTGAGCTCTCTCTGAAATCTCTTTGATTCATGTTTCCCTAAATAGATCAACTCCTTCCTTCTAGTTCTTGTATATTTATTTATTTTTGTTTTCAATAGTTGCTCATACATTTTTTTTGTTTTCCTTTGTTCTATTGTTGATTTCTTTAGCCTCCTTTGTGTTGCCTTCATTTCTTAATCATACTGTAGATTTGTTAGTGTTGGAGTAAAATAAATTACTCTAGTTAAGTTTACTCAGGGACATTTTTCCTTTATCCTTCATTGGTTTTGTTTTTAGTCTCATGGGTGGTAAGTGTTTTATTTACTCACCTATTTCTCTTATATGAGCATCCCAATTAATTCCATTCAATTCAATAACAATTCATATCATTGCTTACGTTCAATCTTGTTATTCTTCATTGCTCTCTTGTGGTTGATGATTTCTTGGTTCGATCTCTTGAACACTGCAACTTCATGAGATCCTAATTTTTCTAATGTATGATATCAAAGCACGATTCAAGCAAATTACCTTCCTAATTAAAAAAATGAACATTTGAAAAGAGATCCAATATTCACTTCTCCCAAATTTTACATCAGTACAACGTTGAAAATTCTTCAAATTTTCAAAAGTTGCCTACATTCAATCTACCATAATACCTATGGCAACATTATTCAATTATCAGTTTGCTCGTAGTAGTGACTATACTTCTTGACAATAAGCCATCTTCATCAACTATTGGAGGTGCTTTGGAGTAATATCTCTCTCGTGTGAGTTCTCTCTTTACTTGACTAGTCCACATTGGCAAGCAATAAGCATTAATTATCACATAAAGGTGGCATGATCATTATACTAAAGTCGTTGGCATTAAATAACGATAACTGATGGTAGAAATATTCAATGAATGACATCTATTAAGGCAGTCAATATTAGTGCAAACCGATTCATATTGGAGGTAACAACGCAAGGTATCGTTTTTCCCATTTGAAGCACAAAACAACATCAATTTTTATTTTGGCCTTTTCAGCAAACGTGGCATTAAAATGCTTGAGGAGTGACAAATTTTCATAGGAAAAATTATGTATAAAAATGCAATGCATTTACGAATTGAGACGAATTCTATTTGTAGAGATATTATATCTTTAGTAAATGTTATTTACCCTGCTCTATATCAAAACAAGCGACATAATTGTTCAGTTGTGATTTTTCATCATCGATATTTTCCCACTAATATCTATTAATGTTTTCAGCTGATACTTATTACTCAATCTATTTTCATTTGCCGTGATACAATTATATTCATCCAATAGGGAAACGTATATTCATCCATTGCTTGAGACAATGTTGTTTGGATTGAGATATTTTCTTCATAGTTGCAATTATATTATTTGGAAGAGTACAAATTGGTGACCGTCATTAAAGCTGGTGAACGTTGGTCAATCATCATCAATCCCTCTTGCAAGCCTCGCCTACCAGCCATTCTCATCCAATCAGGTTGCCTATTTTATTTGAAGGTTTTGGTTCTATCTCTGCATTTTTTTTTTAAGAATTGTAATAGTATGCTATGAATTCTACACTTCATTTTTGTTTGATCATATTGAAGAGGGGAGCTATAGGCAATAGAGAGATTACATCATTATCCATCTTAGTGGGCTTCATTTATTGTTGTATTTGTATAATCTTATTCCTCTTCCTAACACACCTTGTTAGAGAATTGCTTAGAAATGTAATAGGGTTCAAGTCTTAGGAATTATCACTATGCATGTTGATGATGACACCTTGATTTTGAGTGTCCTCATGCTCTTTGGACTCATATTTGGGAGTTACATAAAGATCTTGATACTTAACCTTTCTTAGATGACCCTATTGTATCCCTTTATTCTTCAACAAATATATCATTTGATTGTGTTCCTTTGGAGGTTTTTGACACTTCAGTTGAGGTTACTTCAGAGGTTTCAAATTCTTGTTCAGAGATAGTTTCTCCACCTTCACACTCATTAAATTCTTCTTCAAAGTCAGTAATTGAGACTTTCATCATTCTTGACCAATAGGACCATCATTCCCTTTTACATGGTTGGAGAAAATATTTCAGTATATTTGTTTTTGGAGTTTGTTCTATATCAGTTTCCACATAATTCCAGTTTTTCACTTTCTTATTTATTTGATTGGAGTGTTGCATCAACATCTTTCATAGACAAGGAGACACCTAAGTAGTTTTTAGAGATGTCATCTTCATTTATCATGCTTCCATATTATACATTATATCCAAAGTAGGAAGCACACTTGCATCTATACATGGTTTTGTTTCTTCCTAAGGGGAGACATGTGGTTTGTAAGAATTGGATCAGTTTTTGTCTTTGAATTCTTACCATTCTTGCAAGAGATAATTTAGTATGAGGGATATATAGTCTCTTTGTTTTATTCCTTTGAGGGGGGATATTGATTGGATTTGCATATGGATGTAGTTCTTTGGGGGTATTGATGTGAGACCTCCATACATCACTTTACTTTTTCCATATCTCTTTTTTGGAGAGGAGTTTTTTCCTTTGAGGTTTTCTCATTTTCTTAGTTTGTAGGAGATTAGTTGTGCATGGGTACCTAACATGACCTTGTAGCTAGGACCCATATATTGCATCTTCATATTAGTCTTGCATCATTTGCATAATAGTTTTGCTTCCTACATAGCACTTAAAGGAAAGGGGTGTTGTAGTAAAATATAATTTACTATAGTTAAGTTTACTTAGGAACTTTTTTTCCTTTATCCCACATTGGTTGTGTTTTTAGTCTCTTGGCTAGTAAGTGCATTATATACTCAACCATTGCTCTTATATGAGCATAAATTAATCAATTCCAATAAATTCAATAATAATTCATATCATTGCATTGCAAGTTCAAGTGAGCCCACAATAGTGCATGTTACACTTTTTTGCCTTAATGGACACTGAAATCTACATTTTGAAAAAAAAAATCACTTTCAGATACTTATAATTGCTAAACCTTTACAAATCAGAAGATGAAGTAAATTAGAGTCTTTTAGGTTTTTATGTCTAGATTCTAAATATATTTTAAAAAAAATTTGGGATTGATTTGAATCAAATTTTCTTTCTCCCACGAAAAGTGGTATGTTGTTGAAAATATAATTTTCAAAGAGTGACAATAATTTCGTAAAGCATAACTTTTTTTCTAAAATAAATATCAATGTGGTTCTTTCAAATTTCATTTTGTAACATCCATATCATCAACTTGGAATTGGTTTCAATTATTTATCACTAGTATTTCATATAAATTATTAATGTCTGAAGTTGACTAAACCGTAATTTTGACATACGTTATTTTCGTAACTTGTAACTTGTCGCGTATTTGTCCAATTTTATTTTTTTTATAGAAAGAAGACTCAATACTAGGGGCATTGTTATTTTTCAAAATTATTTTTCCCTTTTATACTATTTTTAATTGAATGTCGAACATAGAGGTTTATATTTGGTAAGAAACCTACATTTGATTGACGTATAAAAACATGTACATAAGCAACTCAAAATTTATCAAATTTATAACCATTAGAAATCTCGTTCCAAGTACTAGTTCCATGCAAAAGGGTGTATCCTTAATGTTCCATTTGTGCCCTGTAATTGAGCCCCAAAGCCATGAAATCTTCAAAAATTTATTGGCCTTGGCAAAATGGGCCTAATCTGGGGGTTTCAATAGAAAGTACTTTCTATCAAAAGTACTTGAGTTTCTTTGTGTGGTTAAAGTCTTAACTAAAAGTAGTAATTCACTTTTGATAGAAACCTTGGTTGGCCAATTTAGGGATTTTTTAGGCTAGTAACGATCTCATATAAATAAACATTTTTTTGCCTTTAAATTTTGTAAATTTAAAATTTGCAAAATAATTCACATTTTGGAGAAGTAAGACATTTGGAGGTGTATTTTTTTTATTCTGTCAAATTTTAGTGGAGCAATTTTGTGAAGGAAAGCGATGGGAAATAAAAAGAGAAGGGTAAATAAGACTGCATGAAATTATTCACATGAGATTGAACAAAGACTACATGAAGAATCATTGAAAATATATTATCATAGGAAACAAGGTCTCTCTCTCTCTCTCTCTCTCTCTCTCTCTCTCTCTCTCTCTCTCTCCCTATTTATTAAGTGGATGGTTAGGACTTACCTCAATGAAACATGTATGCATGATATTGTAATACTAAATAAGACCAATTAAGACCTAACATGAGTAATAAGACCTAATAGGACCTACTAATTAATAACATATAATAAGACCCTTAACACCTAATAGGACCCCTTAAGACCAAATAGGACTAATAGGACCTATTAAGATCAATTAATACCTAACATGTCTAATAAGACCTAATAGGGTCTCTTAAGACCTAACATGAGTAATAAGATCTAATAGGGCCCCTTAAGACCAATTAAGACCTAATAGGACTAATAAGAGGTCTAATAGGACCTACTAGAACAAAACATGATTAATAAGACCTAAAACCTAGTAATAAGACCTAATAGGACCCCTTAAGACTTAATAGGAGTAATAGGACGTATTAAGACCATATAAGACCATTTAACACCAATTAAGACGTATTAGGACCTATTAAGACCAATTAAGACTTAATAAGACCTAATAGGACCCCTAAGACCTAATAGCCCCCCTTAAGAGTTAATAGGACTAATATGACCTATTAAGACCAATTAAGAACTAACATGTGACTAATAAGACCAATCAAGACCTATTACTTGACCAATTTTAAGACCTAATAGTACCTATTAAGACCTAATAAGACCTAATAGGACCCTTAAGACCCAATAGGACCACTTAAGACATAATAGGACCCCTTAAGACCAATTAAGACCTAACATGTGACTAATAAGACCTAATAGGACCAATAAGACCTAATATGACCTATAAGACCTAAGAGGAAGTTAATAAGACCTAATAGGACTAATAAGACCTAATAAGACTTATTGAGATCAATTAGGACCAATTAAGACCTAATAGGACCTAATAATACCTAATAAGATGTAATATGACCCTTAAGACCTAATATGATCACTTAAGACCTAATAGGACTACTTAAGACCTAATGGGACTAATAAGACCTATTAAGACTAATTAAGACCTAACATGACCAATAAGACCTAATAGGACATATTAAGACCAATTAAAACCAAATAACACTAATTAAGACCTATTAGAACCTATTAAGACCTATTGAGACCAATTAAGACCTAATAGCACCAATTAGGACCAATTAAGACCTAACATATCTAATAAGAGCTAATAGGACCCCTTAAGACCAATTAAGATGTAATAGGACCTAATAGGATTAATAATCTAGGTCTAATAGGACCTATTAGGACCTAACATGATTAATAAGACTTAAAAACTAGTAATAAGATCTAATATGACCCCTTACATGACTTAATAGGAGTAATAGGACGTATTAAGACCAATTAAGACCTAATAGGAAGTTAATAAGACCTAATAGGACTAATAAGACTTATTAAGATCAATTAGGACCAATTAAGACCTAATAGGACCTAATAAGATGTAATAGGACCCTTAAGACCTAATAGGACCACTTAAGACCTAATAGGACTGCTTAAGACCTAATGGGACTAATAGGACCTATTAAGATCAATTAAGAACTAACATGACCAATAAGACTAATAGGACCTATTAAGACCAATTAAGACCAATTAAGACCAAATAACACAAATTAAGACCTATTACAACCTAGTAAGACCCATTAAGACCTATTAAGACCAATTAAGACATAACACATGTCTAATAAGACCTAATAGGACCTCTTAATACCTAACATGAGTAATTTGATCTCATTGCTCTCTTGTGGTTGATAGTTTCTCGATTCAATCCCTTGAAGTATGAAGCTTCATGGGCTCTTAATTTTTCCAATAGTTAGGAAACTATTTCTTTTATTCTTTTTTAATTTATCTCTCTTGCACGTGTTTAGGGCTTCTTGAATAGTGTGCATTAACTTCTCATTTTTTACTAAGATCTATAAAAAAAATTGGGTTTGTTGGTTCCCAAATAAACAAATTGGAAATCCTATGAGCTTTCCTAACTTAATGCTTGGACTTTCAACCTGACTTGCTAAATGAATGAGAATAATCAATTATGATCCTCTTCCCCTAGACTTTAGGCTCTACAGGACCAAGGCAAGTGTACCTATTCCTTACCCAAACTCTAGACTTAAGACTTTTTATAGAAGATATGCAGTTGTACTTTGAATTAGGGTGATCTCTCAAGATGGCAATTGGGTCTTGAGGGAGATCAAATTATGTCCTTTATAATTTATAAATCACTAAACTTATCTTTCGATTGTTGTATTGAGAATATGTTGAATGCTTTTATGTAGTGACATCTTATTTATTTTGAATGTGTATTACCACTTCTTGCTTGTAATATTTCAAACAATGACTTTTAAAAGATTATAGACCAGTGCCTTCTTCAATTGGACTATAGAGACAAACTCTTCTTAATCCTATGTACAACTTATGTGAGACAGGAAGTAAAATGTTCCTATCAAGTGCTTTCTTTTGATGCTTTTAATTACTTTATCATTCCACAATTAGTCTTTGATGCAGTCAAGATTGGTGGATCCAATTAAGGACAGTTCAAACCTTGCAGCCAACAATCAACACAACAGAATACTCAACAACACAACAACAAAATAATTTTTTAACTCTGATTTTCATTAACATGCCCGATTGTAAGGCCTTTCGGGTTAGGGCCAATTACAATCAGAAACAATTCTACAAGATCCAAACAGATCCAATACAATCTCAACTAGTTTAGCTCTGAAAATAATTAGTAACTGATGGAAACCCTAAGGCAAATCTTAACTTGAGCTTGCAAGCCTCCAAGCAATCTCCTTGTCTCCAAGTGTGCAAACCACTAGCTCTACAACTACAAACTATCAGATAACAATCTGATCTGCAAGATCTTTTCCACAACTTTGCCAACTCCAGCTTTCATAGCCTTAGATTTGATTCACTAAGTCTTCAAGTCATGAACTTCACTAATCTCCTGATGATTCCTAAACATCTACCCAAACATCCTATAAATACTAATCATCAGCCACAAGTCAACTGGATGAAACCATTAACTCCCCCCTAACAATTATTAAATGCAATACAAGTTGGCATCAAAATAGCCTTACAAACATTTAATACAACATGTCGGCCTGTAACAATAGCTACAAACAATCAATGCACCAAGTCGGCCCAACAAATCATACAGAACTCCAGTCGGTAAACCAAAACTACCGAGCAACAGTGAAATAACTAAGCATGCCAGGCATCGTCGAGCACCAGTAATGACCAAGCACCACAAACATTGCCGAGTAACACTTTCACCGAGTGCCAGAGATTATTGAGTTCCTTCAGCGACTAAGCTTCCTTCAATGACTGAGACCGTCGGTCAAGGCTGCAAGCAAGTAACATCGGCCAAACATACACCTCCCATGCAAATCCACCGAGTACCCTAGAATGTCCCTACATCAGACACCCCAAGTTTGAAAAGATGTTCATATGTGAGAAGAACATCTTCCGGGATTCAGCACATAAACCCTGAACTAGTTCTTCACATACAAGTCCTCCACCTTTTCAACTTGCATACTCTTCCACTTCAGCTTTCTCTGTCTCTTCATACTCTCGACTACCAATACTCAGGCTTCTCCTACCGAGTGTTGTATCTAGCAAAGGAATCAGGGAAAACTTCATGTCATCCTTCTCAACAGTAAACACATTCCTGACATAGTCATACATAGCTCTCCAATCATATTGCCAAGGTCTACCGAGCAATAAATCACAACTATTCATCTTCACAATGTCACATAACACAAGATCCTTATACTAGCCAATCTGAACATCAATAAAGCATTGTTCTCTTACTTCTAGAGCATGAACATCTTGTAACCAGCCAATCCTATAAGGACAAGGATGCTTCATTCTATTCAACCCAAGTTTCTAAACCATGTCCTCAACAACAAGGTTATCGGTACTACCACTATCAACAATAACAGCATAGATTTTACCTCTAGACTTGCATCAGGTCCTAAACAAGTTACTCCTCTGACAAGGTTCCTCCTTTGTACTGAGCAATGTTTGTCGAAGCAGCAAGTTCTCATATTTAGGTTCATTATCATTCACCACAGTAGTTCATCGATCACCAAGCTTCTTCTGTGTACACTCAAAAGCACAATCTCCCTCCTCTCCATAGTTATAGCAAGTACCCTTAAAGATAACTCAACCTATCTTCTTCTTTGGTTCCACAAATTTATGTTCATCTTCTGCATCAATCAGTTTATCCTTCACCAAGTGATCAATATTTTCTTTCCCTCGGGGATTACTATGTTATTTCCTCTTCAACTTATCTTCTGCCTTCATAGCATACTGATAAGCATCCTCATGATCTCGGTGACCATGTCATTCTTTGTCAATTTGATCTCAGATCTGAAATCTAATTTCACCATCTCTGTAATCCTAGATTCAACAATATCACAAAGATCGTAAATAACTCTAGGGTCCAATCTTCTCGAAGGCATCCTTAAAGATAAAAGAAACCCTCTGCAACAAACCCTACACCAACTACCTTGTGGCAATCTCCAAGTTGTATGCAAGTCAGATCTCAACCTGCCACCTTGAACAAATAACTAGGGCAAGATCCACAAGTTCAGTGCTATGAATCTATAATCCAGATCATACGATCTCTTCACAAACAAGATCAACTTCACAAGATCAACCTTGCTAGGTCAACCTTCGCTTCACAAGATCAACCTCTCGCTTTGATACCACCTGATGTAGTCAAGGTTGGTGGATCCAATTAAGGACAGTCCAAAACTTGCAGCCAACAATCAACACAGCGGAATACTCAACAACACAACAAACTAATTATTTAACTTTGATTTTCATTAACATGCCCAGCTATAAGGCCTTCCGGGTTAGGGCCAATTACAATCAGAAAAAATTCTACAAGATCCAAACAGATCCAATATAATGTCAGCTAGTTCAGCTCTGAAAATAATCAACAACTGATGGAAACCCTAAGGCAGATCTAAAATTGAGCTTGCAAGCCTCCAAGCAATCTCCTTGTCTCCAATTATGAAAACCACTAGCTCTGCAACTACAAACTATCAGATAACAATCTGATCTGCAAGATCATGCAAGATATTTTCCACAACTTCACCAACTCCAGCTTTCAGAGCCTCAGATCTGATTCACTAAGTCTTCAAGTCATGAACTTCACTGATCTCCTGATGTTCCTAATCATCTACCCAAATATCCTATAAATACTAATCATCAACCACAAGTCAGCTGGATGAAACCATTAACTCACCCCCAACAATTATTAAATGTAATACAAGTCGGCATCGAAATAGCCTTACAAACATTTAATACAACATGTCGGCATGTAACAATATCTACCAACAATAAATGCACCAAGTCAGCCCAAAAAATCACATAGAACTCCAGTTGATAAACCAGAACTACCGAGCAACAGTGACATAACCAAGCATGTCAGGCATCGTCGAGCACCAGTGTCAACTGAGCACCATAGACATCGCCGAGTAACACTTTCACCGAGCGCCAGAGATTACCAAGTTCCTTCAGCGACTGAGCTTCCTTCAATGACCGAGACCGTCAGTCAAGGCTGCAACTGAGTAACACCGGCCAAACATACACCTCCCATGCATATCCACCGAGTACCCTAGAATGCCCCTGCATTAGTCTTGTTGAATTTAACCCAAAACTAATACAATAAAGATAATAATGCTTATCAAATCTAATGATCAAGTTGCAGAATAATATAAATAATCCCCACACACAAAGATTGAAAGTAGCTTTACCTTCTCGAAGTAAAATCACAAAGTATTGATTAATCCAAAATGATCAAATCCACAACTTCAAATTGAAATAAATTACTGATATATATTAATAATGAGAAGCCTTCATTATTTACAAAACTAACTTGTAGAAATGTAGTATATATAAAGTAGTATTTAGATATGATTTATTGGCTCTCTTTACACTTTACACCACACATATATATGTGGTTGAATACTTTTCATACCCCTTTGGGTGAAAAGACACCACCCATTTGAATAAAAATAATTCCAAATCCCGAAATTGCCTTAGTTTATGCAATTAATTACCATTTTACAAGTTGTTAGGGCATACTAGAGGTATATTAAGGCTATTTTAGGAGTATATGATGGATAAATGGTCAAAAATTGATGTAAATACCCTCTCTGGTGCTTCACAGTCCATCCTTCATACTCATCATTGTATTTGTGTTCTAGTTTCACATTCTTCCACATCGATAACACATATTACTTATACCTGTTGATCCTCTATTTTAGCTTTTTTTCTCTTTTGAATCTCTGCTCTTGGCTGACCTCTTCCTTCCTGATGCACTGAAGCCTCAATTTGAGCAATTTTATTTTCAAAATGATCTTACGAGAAATGGTGTCTGTGAACTCTATTTCTATGGATTCCCTTGTGCTAGTCCCCTACGGTTTTGGTATGAATTTTGTGTGTATTTTACCAAATCCTTAAGCAATCCAATGATTACAGTGCCTTGTGTGAGTCCTTTAATTCATCCGATCGATCGAGTTTTCTTTTACACGCCATCGATATAACTCACCATTTACTATCCCGATAGAGCTATGTATTTTTTATCATCGATATAGGCTATATCGCTTCACCCATCAGTCATCGATGTGACTTTCATTTTGTTATTCTGCAATGCAAAGTTACACCGATGAAGTCATAGGCATAACTATCCCCAATCATGCTTTTGATCATCCTTATATTCCATCAGAATAAGTCATCTTGACGACCCTATCGGGTATTAGGATAACTCAAAATTAGTTCCTCCGTTGTGTAAAGTCCCTCTGATAGGCTCATTGTTGTATGCTTCTCCAATGTCCTCATAGCATTTGATCGCTATAACTTACTCTGATCTCTTCGCAGTCCTTTTATTCTTAATATTCTTCATTGCCATAGGATATCCCAACAATGTCATCGGGGATCAACATAACTCCATGGCACCTTTCTCTAATGCTTTTAGTTACCCCGATGGAATCCATCGATGTTAGTTCTACCGATACACCCTTCTCCTTAGTTACTCTATCAACATATGTTTTACCGACAATACTATCGGGTATCAAGGTGACTTGAAAAGGGTTTCACCATAGTGTATTGCTATACCGATATTCTCATTAGTGTGACTCCCTCTGATGTCTTCATTCCTTCTCATCAATATAAGTCATCATGTTGCTTCTATATAACAACCTTTGAATCTATATTGACGTAGGTTATATCGACCTCTTCATCGGGTGTCTGAGGGACTTTGAAGATTCTTGGGAAGAAAAGGGGTTTTTTTTTAATGGAGAAGCTAGAGGAGGAGAAAATAGAGCAGTCTTCTTTCATTAATCATAGTTCTATTTTGATGTAGGTGAATATTGGGTTTGTGTACTCAATTATTTTGTATTAGAAAATAAAGAAGATATAGGATGGTTTGTGTATTGGTTTATATTTTCTTCAAATTACAAATTTTGAATGTTTTTATAATCCTTTTTAATACAAGTTTCATCATACCAAGCAGAGAAAACTGTGTCCTTGAATATGTGGTTTTTGGGATAAGTAATTTATCATAAAGTCGTTGTTCATATTTTTATTTCTTATCATTCAAGAATGGAAGAGATGTAATCTGTGTGTTGGTTTTCTTACATTCACCCAGTTCTGAATATAAATTTATGCATCTATCTTAGAGCTATGGATAGATGGCTATCTTCCTTTTTGTCTTTTGGTGAAAGACATAACTAGTAATTTATTCATTACATACCTTAAGAGGGATTTGTACCTCTAAAATATAGAGGAAAGTTATCAATCGATTATAACTTCTCCAACTGTTACTGCCATTTATTCTTCTCTTTGGTCATCAAGAGTTATTTTATGTCTTTATTTTTTAAGGAAAAATTTGTTCACTAACACAACCATACAACACTTTAGTCCTCTTAATCCTAGTGACTACTTTATCCTTCCCAATTTAATGTGTGTGTGAGAGAGAGAGAGAAAGAGTTTAGGTTGTGGGATTCCTAGTTTTATTGACCATCCTAGTGGAGCATCCTCATCCCATTTGCTAATCCATCCCCCTCTTTCCCCTTTCATTACAGTCTTATCTGTAATTTTTTTCTCTTTGTTTACTCATTTTTAATTATTTCTCATTACATGCTAGGAATCTACTATTTAATATATTTATAGGATCGTTGCTTTTCAAATACTAATTACTATATTATAATTTCTTTAACAATCATTGCATAAGACTTGTGATCAATTATTAATGAAGTGATATAATTTATTTCATGTCTTAAATCACTTTCCTTAATAAATTTTGATTTATTTTATGCAATCCCCCCAAACGTTTAATGCATTTTGTAAGTCTTCAATATGCTCTATTTGATGTTTCTCATTATGTGTCTTAAATAATTGCCTTCCAATGGTGCCTTGTAACTTTACTCTTTATTTCTTCTCAAATATGACCACCCAAACATTGCATTTTAGGGATGTCTTATATAAATGAGCATTCTAAAACTCTAAAATGATCCTTTAGACAACTGGTCCAATTCATCTGATATGTGCTGCTAAATAATTGTTCTCTTTAAGCATTCCATGACAACATTCATACATTTCATCAATTATAACTATTTAAACAATCTTCCACAAGTGACCCTTGCATCAATGAGAATATTTCCAATAATCTTCGTATTTTTCATTGATGGAAACATACTTATCTTTCTTATCTCTAGCTCTCCCATTTTTATATCTTTCCCCCCTTGACATCAATGGAAAAGGTATGTTTATCAAATCTCTATCCACAAGTAGATCATAGGTAACATCTACTCTTATACTAGCATTTAATGCTATAGGAATATACTTCTCCTTTTAAATATTCTCTAGTGCTCCCCCTATTGTATTTTTTTCATGCTCCATTTTTCTCTGATATTCTTTTTTCTCTATTTTTTAATCTTTTTATCTTGATTTTCTTGGGTAAAAAACTTCCTCTACTATTTTTAAAAAGAATTTTCATTATCTTCTTGAGATACAAGTTAAGAACTTAGTGATCCCATCACTATCTAATGAATGTTCGACTCTTCTATGTTCATGGCTACTAGATGAGGATCATATTTTGATACCTTTTACAAAGTCTTTATATCTTCAAGATTTTTTACTTTCCATAGCCAAATGATTGTTCTTTTGTTCTTTTCTATCCTCTTGTATAAAAATTAGTTTTTTTCTCCCACATGATAATTCCATGTTCTTCAAAATCTTCAATCTATTCATGTGTATGGATGAAGAGTATGCAGTCTTTTATCATTTATGATCTTGTATATGCATAAAAATCCATTCCTTCCCTTGTATTATTCTCTATACGCTTTAAATTTTATTTCAAGATTCTTTAGATGATTTTTCCCATTGATATCAATGTCATAATGATTGTTATCCCTATGAATTTTCTCCTTTAACATAAATGATGAAGTAGAGGACATCTTTATATCGATAAGGATTCCTTTATTGTGAAGTTTGAACATAAGTATCTAACTTTTTACTATCAATTTCTTTTTCTTTTTCTAACACAAGCATGCATTTTTCATATCTTCTTTTTCTATGATAAAAGGTCAAAGCTTTCACAAATATTTAACTTCATGGAGACACTTGTAAACACTAGCTCCATTTAATGTCAAGGATCTAAAATATATCTAGTAGTCCTATATAAAATCTTGAATAGTCTTATTCTTCTTCCACATATTAACCATATTTGTTAATTATGAACAAGCTCTCATGAAAAAGACTTTATATATTTGATATTATTTAAAGACCTAAGCCTATCAAATTTTCCATAGTGTGTTTTTTTGGCCAACAAAGATACCAATTTATTATTCTTCTTTGATACTAATAAGTAGATTCCTCTCTTGAATTTTGTTTCTATTTTAAATACTTCAACTTGTCTTTAATATCTCTTTCTTTTCTCCATAGGACTAAAATATTATTGTGATGTTAAGCTCCCCTTTAATTTGTGCTTCTCCTTAAGTACTTAGTGATATCTCTTGTGCATGAAACACAATCATGCATTCTTCCTTATTATCTTTCTCTTGTTCCCTTCTTTGTACCATTGTATTTTCTTCCTTTTGATGATTCATGGCTTCCACTTTCTTATTTATCCTATGGTCTCCAAAACCACTTCTACAATCTCTTTCTTTATGACTGAAGTAGTTGCATTTATAACATATGATATTGTACTATCTATGTAGCAACCCATAATAACTTATATTCTTGTCATCTTGTGTCTTGTATAGTTTCAATATTTACTTTTATAAAAAAAAACATTCTTCCATGATTGATTGTTTTATGACTAAAGTTATTTATTGAATTTATCTACATTCTATTTCTTTGTGACCAAATTTATTGCACAAAAAGAAATAACCAAAGAAGTGATGAAACCTACTTATGTGTGCTTGCCTTGGTGGAGGACTTATGAATACGTCATTATTAAATTTCAGAGGTGTGATTTTATTTGTAAAGACCTTTGGCACATCAACATGTCCTTTACTTGATTACCTTTGGGGTTCTATAATCTTTGAACTCAACTCTTCTTTAGTGAAATCTTTTTTTTCTTCAAACACAAGTCCAAAATTGATGGAAGATGATCTTTGAGAGTTGATTATCTCTTCCAATATTCCACTGCTCTTTTAAAACTTAATATCTTAATCAAGTTTGTTATTTAATCTATCCAATTCCTTTCTCAAGGATACAACTTCAAGTATTTGTTGATAAAAATCCAATTCTTTTTCTTTTAATTTATCTTTCCTGAATTCGCCACTTCATTTGGCCTCTTCTAGTTAAACTATAAAGTCTTCAATTATTTAGTTTGAATTTTATAAGGATTCAAAAAATTCTAGAATTTTCTTTTTCTTTTTCATCGTTTTCTTTAGTTTCTTGATCATAATTTATGCATAGTGAAGTTTTTCCCTAATATTTTCTTCCTATTCTTCATTGTGTACCTCATTCAATTATTTTTCTTATTCACTCCTATTATTTTAAACTTCCATTTCAATATCCTCTTTCCCTTTTCTATTTTCCATTCTTTAACTCACAAAGTCACGCCCATTTTTTTATGATATCAAAATCATCACTCAATATGGAATAGATTTATTTTAAAAAGAATTCATCATCTATTTCTAAAGGTGTTCTTTTTCTCACTTTAACCCTTGTATTTGGTGATTTGTTATTGATTTCCTTCTTAGCATTACATTTTCCCTTATTTCCTTTTCTTTTTCCCATATGTGCTCACATGATCTACCTTCAACCAATTTAGGCTTTATATAAGGAACCTACTCTAATACCAATTACATGGCACATAGTTATACTGAGAGAGGGGGGATCAACTAACAACAAATTTTACCAATTTATAATTTAGTAGTGACAATAGCATTATTCACTAACTTTCAAAAACCATGCACATAAGAAGAATGTAAACACAATGTTTACATGGAAACCCTAATGGAAGAAGACTGTGATAGATCAGTGCCTTTATAAATTCTTTTTTTTTCAAATGTTTCTAAGATCCAACCCCTAAGTTAGTTTGTGAGTACCAACCCACTGGAAGCATTAACTCCCACTTCTCAATTTGTAGGCACCAACCTACTTGAAGCACTAACTCTCACAACTGAGCACTAACCTAGTAAAAGATATCAATCCCTTCTATTCAATTTATGAGCAACAACCCACTAGAACAACTAAATTTGTAGGTATGAGCCTACTATAGAGACACTAATATCTCATTTAGGAAGAACCAGTTTCGAAAACAAAGTGTTACCTTCTATGTTGCTTCTTGAATGGATGATAGACTATCACAAATTCCTTTGCATACAAGTATGCCTCTTATATTTTCTTCATACAAATAAATGTAAGGTAGTCTTCTTAATTCTTCATGTGTTTTCCTTCACAAAATATGTCTTCTTAAATTATTCACTTCATGATGATATCATTTAATTTCTTCACCAAATTTGTATTACATTCTTCTTCTAAAACATTCATACATTCTCATTCACCGATCTTCTTTTATAACTACTTATGACTACTCAACATTTGATCCAAAACTTTCTTAATCAAGCACAAAATCTATTCCAAATTTTGCTCCAACTTTTGCTTCAAAATAAACACAAGGTATGCTTTAAATTTAATTGAAATATGGCACAAGATCTACTATGTTTTCTTCAAATAAATTTGGACATTTTTTTCAGTTTATCTACATATGTTCTTCAATATGAATTATAAATATTTTTCATATTCATGCTCCTTTTGGTTTGCTTTAAATCAAATTATACTTCATTTCTTGCTTACATTTCTAACTCTGAATTTCTCTCCTTTTATACCATATATCATTCTTTATCTAATTCTTAAGAGAGGTGTCCACTCAAGGAGCCATAATGATTTACAATTTGGCATTATCTAAAGGATGCCTCATTATTATATGCAATACTTTTTTGTAACTAATGAAGTCAAACCAATCGTTCAATTCAATGTTGCCTTAATGAACCTTTATCACAAAACATATTTGTTGATAAGAAATTTGAACAACATGAATGTTACTTGAGGATATAATCATATAGGAAGTAGGCTTTATTATTCAATTTAGTGCTTCCTTTTGAACCTTTACCACAAAACTTATTTGTTGATAAGAAATTCGATCAACATGAACATTACTTCACACTTAATCATATAAGAAGTTGGCCTTATCATTTTGATTTATTTATTCATTGGCACTACATATTTAAACATGTCAACCATTGCTACAAAACAATGCATCTCTTTGTTTACTTGCTTTTCTTTTAAATATGTTCAAGTCTTCTCTAAGTCTACTTTTGTGTTTGATCCTAAATCTACATACAAATCTTCTTAAATACAAATTTAAAACTCTAACTAAAATCTTCTATATGTACCACTCTCAAGTCTCCTCTCCCAAGAGGGGCAACTCTTCAATATGGGTTGACCAAAACCCAAAAAACCCCATAACAATATTAAATTTAATCTTCTAAAGGAGGTCAACCTAAAACCAAACAACCCTATAATAATATTAAATTTAATCTCCTGTAGTGAATTTTAATTATGCTAGCATTGCCTTTTAATAGATACATGGATCCTTTTTTATATTAAGCATTGTCTTTTTTAAATTCTTTATCATTTTCTTCAAACAAAATACTACTGTGGTGCATTGATATTTTACATGAGCGGTTGATCTTACTTTTATGTATCTTTAACTTTTCTTAACCACACTTTATTTAACTTTAGTTTGTTTTATTCTTATTTTGTCCTTTTTTTGAATTATCTATAGTTTTTTTTAATCTTAGTTATTCATTTTTTATTGTTGCTCATCATATGCTAGGAATATGTTATTTCATATATTTATGGAATCGCTACTTTTAAAATACTAATTACCACTTTTTAATTTCTTAAACAATTGCAACATAAGACATATGAATGTTGCTTAATTAAGTGAGATGATTTGCTTCTAGATGTTTTAAATTACTTTCTTTAAATAAATTATGATTGATTAAATGCAATCTCTCCAACATTTGAATGCATTTTATAATCTTCAATATACTCTATTTTATGTTACTCATTATGTGTCTTAAATCATTACCTTCTAATGGTGCCTTTTAAAGTTTCTCTTTATTGCTTCTCAAACATGTTTTCTCAGCTATTGCATTTCAGAGATGTTTTACATAAAAGAGGATTATGAAACTCTAACATGATCCTTCAAACAATTGACCCTATTTGTCTTATATGTACCATTGACTAACAATTTTCTTTTTGCATTCCATGACAACATTTATGTCATTCATCAATTACAACTGTTTAAACAATCTTACATGAGTGCCCTTGACACCAATGATAACACTTCCAACAACCTTGATTCTTGTGTCATTTAAAGACACAAAAAGTCATTTGTTCAAACTTTAATGAAATGACAGTTGATCTACAAGTTTTGGGAAGCTTTGAACATGATATCAACCTCTTTTTTAGCCTAGAGTGCACAATTATTTTTCTCAAGGCTAGGCACCTCAATATTTGAATAGGACCCAAATAAATATGGACATTGGTACCATGTTAGAGTTCTTGATTCAACCCCATAAGCCCAATAATAACCTAAAAGTAAAACACCTATCATAAATGGAGATCAAGCAAGATATACTTTGTCAATAACCTAAGAATTGTATTGATGTGTGCAAAAGATTAATTATGAATTACAATAAAATATCAATCCTTATGCAAAGGATAATGCAACCATGGATGCAAGCCCTAGAGGAAGATCAAATTAGATAGAGCCAAGTGCCCACATCATATTTAATGAGACAACATGAGCCACTATTAACCAAATCTAATAAAGGGAAAAGCATTCCTGAGTTTGCACTAAGCGAATAGACTGATAAGGAACCTAATTAGATAAATAATTAGGAGGTATGCTAATTACTCTAGCGCCAATATATAACCTAAGTAAAATTGGAGATAGGGGGCAACCTTGTCTGATGCGTATATCATTCCTAATAATTTTAAATAACCCTGCTTGTGTATTGGTTTTAGTCTTCGCTTGATCATACAATCTATGAAATACTACCTTGTAACACATCGACACTCCTAAATTCTCCATTCTACTTTGTAATTGACTCTAAGGAATTGTGTCCAAAACATTAGTAAAATCAATAAAGCAATAACACCCATCTTATTTTTTATCCCAAACCTCTTCAACTAAGTGTTTGAGCATAACACAATGTTTTACAATTGATTTTTTAGGTCTAAAGCCTACTTTGCCTTTACTCTCTTTCTTCATTTACTTTCCCAACTACTAAATTTACATTCAATCCTACTACTAAAAAATTAACAAAGAGAGGGTTGATCATGAGAGTACATGACAATTTGATGGGATCTCCACTTTTGAACAACGCATGGTTAGGCTAGTTGTCCATCTATAAAAAAAATGTGTTGATTGACACCAAATTGTTTTATTTGAGGTTTTGGGATTTTAGTTCTCAACTTTGAATGCTTCACTTGAAGGTTGTTTATGTCACGAGCTCTACACATTGGAATCTTTTTAATCTTTTGTATGTACAAGTACATATTTTTCGTTTCATGCTCATATAGCTCTTTAGTATATCTAACTATTGGGATACTATTATGTTGTTCTTTATTTGTATTTTTACTTGTTGAGCTCTCTCTAAAATCTCTTTGATTCATGTTTCCCTAAATAGATCAACTCCTTCCTTCTAGTTCTTGTATATTTCTTTATTTTTGTTTTCAATCGTTGCTCATACATTTTTTTGGTTTTCCTTTATTCTATTGTTGATTTCTTTAGCCTCCTTTGTGTTGCCTTCATTTCTTAATCATATCGTGGATTTGTTAGTGTTGGATTAAAATAAATTACTCTAGTTAAGTTTACTTAGGGACATTTTTCTTTATCCTACATTGGTTGTGTTTTTAGTCTCACGCATGGTAAGTGTTTTATTTACTCACCCATTTCTCTTATATGAGCATCCTAATTAATTCCATTCAATTCAATAGTAATTCATATCATTGCATTGCAAGCTCTTACATTCAATCTTGTTAGTCTTCATTGCTCTCTTGTGGTTGATGATTTCTTGGTTCGATCTCTTAAATCCTAAAACTTCACGAGATCCTAATTTTTCTAATGTATGGTATCAAAGCACAGTTCATGCAAATTACCTTCCTAATTAGAAAAATGAACATTTGAAAAGAGATCCAATATTCACTTCTCCCAAATTTTACATAAGTACAACGTTGAAAATTCTTCAAATTTTGAGAAGTTGCCTACATTCAATCTGCCATAACACCTATAGCAACATTATTCAATTATCACTTTGCTCATAGTAGTGACTATACTTCTAGACAATAAGCCATCTTCATCAACTATTGGAGGTGCTTTGGTGTAATATCTCTCTCGTATGAGTTCTCTCTTTACTTGACTAGTCCACGTTGGCAAGCAATAAGCATTAATTATCACATAAAGGTGGCATGATCAATATACTAAAGTCGTTGGCATTAAATAACGACAACTGATGGTAAAAATATTCAATGAATGACATCTATTAAGGCAGTCAATATTAGTGCAAGCCGATTCATATTGGAGGTAGCAACACTTTCGAGCATATTAGAAGCTATGGTTTAACGCAAGGTATCGTTTTTCCCATTCGAAGCACAAAACAACACCAATTTTTATTTTGACCTTTTGAGCAAACGTGGTACGAAAATTTTGAGGAGTGACAAATTTTCAAAGGAAAAATTAAGTATAAAAATGCAATGCATTTAGGAATTGAGGTGATTTCTATTTGTACATATATTGATATCATTAGTAGATGTTGTTTATCCTACTCGATATCACTAGCTTATATATATACTTTATATATATATATATATATATATATATATATATATATATATATATAATAAGCCGAGAGATATCCTTCTTGAGGCACCTATTGCACTGAGAGATATTATGAAAATAGGCACCTCGAGAAGGATATCTCTCAGCTTATTTTTTATATATATATATATATATATATATATATATATATATATATATATATATATATATATATATATATATATATATATATATATATATATATATATATAAAGTATATATAAGCTAGTAGCAATCGCATGGCAACATGAAAGACATTATTATTATTTTTTATTATTATAATCTTTTGGTGTATTTTATTATTTTAATTATAATATATTAATAATATAATATTATACTTAGGTTATTTTTTATATTATTTTTAATGTAGAATAGTAATTTATAATTATTAAATATATAATATTATATTAATATTAGTGTCTAGGGTTTAGAGTTAGGATTAGTACCATGGTTAGGGTTAGGGTTAGGGTTAGGATAAGGGTTTGACCTAGGATTAGTATCATGTTTAGGGTTAGGATCAAGATTAGAGTGAGATTTAGGGTAGGGGTCAAGAGATACAGTTAGGGTTAGGATTAGGGTTATAGTTAGGATTATGGTTACGGTTATGGTTAGTATCATGGTTAGGCTTAGGGCTTAAAGTTAGCATTAGTATCATGGTTAGGGGCCTAGTTAGGATTATGAGAATGCTTATGATTCATGATTAAGGTTAGGTTTACAATGGTAATTATAGTTAAGGGTATGGCTATGGCTAGATTTTGAGAAAGGTTTAAGAGTAAATTTATGGTTAAGGTTAGTTTAAAGGTTAGGATCATAATGATTAGATTGCATTTTGTTAGTTAGGATTAGGGTTCGAGTTTGGGGTTTAGGATTAGAGTTTGGGTTTTGGGTTTAGGATTAGGATCAGGGTTTAGGTTTTAGGATTAGGATTATTAGTTAGGGTAAAGGTTTATACCATGTTTAGTATTATGGTTAAGGTGATGGTTTTTAATAGGGTTAGGATTTGGATTAGGGTTTATAATTTAGGGTTATGTTTATGGGTAGGGTTAAGGTTTTGATTAGAATTAGGGTTGGGATTAGGATTAGGATTATAGTTATGCTAACAATTAGGATTATGTTTAGGGTAAGCATTTAATATTAGGGTTTAGGATTAGGATTAGGGTTTAATATTAAGGTTAGGGTTGGGATTGGGGTTGAGGTTTCACATTAGGATTACGATTAGGATCATGATTAGCTTTAAATTTTATATCATGGTTGGAATTATGGTTAGAATAAGGGTATGCATTAGGGTTAGGATTTAGGACAGGGTTAAGGTAAGGGGATTTACACCATGGTTAGGGTTAGACTTGGATTTAGGGAATGGTTTACAATCTTGTTTAGGATATCCTTCTCGAGGCGCCTATTGCATTAAGAGATATTATGAAAATAGGCACCTTGAGAAGAATATCTCTCAACTTATTATATATATATTGTAGGATTTTAGCAATACAAATCCACAAACCCGAAGATCACCTGCATACAAAAAACCTGTTACAAAGAAGTAGAGACAAGAAGAGGGCAAGGGTTTGATTCAGAATATGAAGAAGAAAATATCCTCAATATAATGAATGAATTGAATGTACAATGGATCATCCTTATAAAGGAGATCGAAAGCCTTGAAAGGCAAACCTAAAAAGCAGAAGTGCATGTAATAATTAGTTAAATTATTACAAGACTAATGCATGCAAGTTTATATTTAAAACAACTAGTGCATAAGTTAAAATCAACTAGTGCATGTGTGTTTAAATATAAACAACTAAAAATAAAAGTGTTGACATCTTAAGAAGGGAGTAAAGTTAATTAATATAATTAATACTTTACTCTAACACCCCCCCTTAAGATGAGCAACAATGCAGTTACAAACAATGCAAAAGAAAGCAAAGGAAACTACAATGCTGAAAGCATAAAAATGGGTCCCAGCAACATGGCCTGATGAGGTACCCAGCACAACCAAATCTCTATAAAATGGAGAAATAGAGAAAACCCTACTCCAAAAAGAGATATAGAACTAGTCTGAAGGACTGAAGAAGCCTCCAAAACTAGGAATGTTCTAGAAAATAGGAACAAAGATGAACATGTACAACATCACTGAAGCATGAAACTGCAAACTCTGTCAAGAAGAAACTGATGATCTGAAGATCCTCCACAGAAATATGACCAGGTAGAGAAGACTGTAATTTGCATGAGTGCCCTCAAATGACACTACTCGAATCAGGAGGCAAACAAAGGCAAACACCTGAACTCGAAGATACAGATGGCATAAACACCAAAAGCCTGAAGAGCTGATCAATCAAAGCTGGAACAGTGCATCCAAAATAGGAAAGAAAAGAGTGTCCATATGGTAAATGATCCATCTCACCAGAATGCATAGGTACCCAGCCACTATAACTGCTTAGTACATAGGATCAAATACTAAATACATAGCTCACACAATCAAACCAAGGAGGTAGTAGAACCAACAGTAGAAACCCCCCCCCCCCATACTGATGACAAGGGAGTAATGACAAGTACACTGAGAAGATCATCCAATATGAACTGCATGATGAAGATGAATCTGGAACATCGAATGTGCAGAGAGAGTACAAACACATATAGAGATACATGAGGCTAATGTCGTGGAAGGAACACTCACTTGAAAAAGGTATATGGCAAACATCAAAACCCCCCTGACACTTTATAATGGAGTGCAAGTACAAAGAGCACGAACATGTGCAAGATCCCATCAAAGCAATAGAATGGCACTTTATCTCAGTGCGTGTGCATCAAAGAATGCTAAAAAAGTGAAGTATACATTGCCCAATGAAGATCAAAGGCTGCTAAACCAAAAGAACAACCTAAGATGAGCCATCCCTCAAAGGGAAGAGATCCCAAGACCTAAAACAACCAAGATATCTACCAAACTGCAAAAAGGCAAGAATCTGATTAAAATGAACTTGGAGTAGAATCTAGAAAAATGACTCATAGCACTAAAAAGCTCTTTGAACAAGCTTTCCAATGATATATCATTTTCCAAAAATGGAGTCCGGATGTGCAAGATAGAGCTCCCAGAGTGCATAACTAAAGATCTAGCTTTGATAGAGAAAAACACCATCAAAACAATAAAATCAAAAAATATAACCTCTAGATCTAGAAAGAGCTCAGAATCAGCTTTCTGACGATATCTTGTTTGCCAAATTTTGACACCGTATGCTTAAGATATGAGCAAAAACCAACACCTGCACTAGAGGGCCCAAAGAAGGTGTCTGCAAGGATCTGAGGATGGGTGATGTCAGCAAAAGGACAAAATCACACATGAAACCATCAGATCTAAAAAAATCTCAAAAAGAGCTTTCCGGCAATATCTCGTTTGCCGAAAACGGAGCTCGGATCCAAGAGAAACGGATCTCGGAAGGCAAGAAGTCTGAAATGCCACAATCACAGAGAACATCTAACTTTGATAGCAAAAAAGAGCATCAAAATGGCAAAATCACAAAACCATACTAGCAAATTCGGATCAGGCTCAGCACTAGCTTTCTGATGATATATCACATGCCTAATTTTGATCCCGTATGCCCAAGATATTCGCAAAAAAAGCCCATGTACCCTTAAAAAACTCAAAAAAAATGAGCATAAAAGGTGATTTTATGATGACGTCAGCATAATCACCAAGGGCTTAAAAAAAGACCCTGGTCACCCATGTGACCAGGAGCGCTGCATAAGGGCCGCGGTTAGAAGACCACCAGTTGACCGTTGGCGGTCACCGTGACGGTCGGCGGAGCGCGAGCGGGGAGGACCGGCGGAGGTGGAGCGGACCGGGCGGCGATGGTGGCAGCGGTGGTAGGGCTGCGGGCGGAGGAAGCTAAGCGACGATCGAGTCGGTGGCGCGGTTTCTGGCAGCTGGGGTGGCCGCTTGGTGGAGGAGCCCGGTGGGTGGCATCGGGGTGGCCGCCCCTAAAAAAATTTATATATATATTTTAAATCACTGTACACTGTACCCACATCAGAGTGCGTGCCAGGGCCATACGGCTCTGGTATGCAAAAAAAATTTGCCTCAGAGGCCAACTTGTCAAAATTTGACAAGTTTTAGATGGATTTTGACTATTTCGGGCCTTCCAAATGCAATCGTGAGGTCCGTTTGGGCCAGAAGTGCTCCAAAAATACTTATCACCTCGGGATCCGTGTCGAGGCCGATTGCAAAAATTTTTTTCTCACAGATTCCAACTTTGTCCAAATTGGACAAATTTTATATGGATTTTGGGGTTCTTGGATACTCTGAACGCAACCGTGAGGTCCATTTGAAGCCAAGATGACCAGAAAAATAGGTCCCCTCAGATTTGACAGGAAATCCTCTCTGTAAAACGTCCTACAAAGAGTACCAAAACCTCTCAAATCAGCAAAAAAAATTCTAATTTGAATCCTTCAAATGTGAACAAGCTGTAGCAGATTAGACTTTGATACCATGTAGGATTTGAGCAATACAAATCCAAAAAACTCGAAGATCACCTGCATACAAAAAACCTGTTACAAAGAAGTAGAGACAAGACGAGGGCAAGGGTTTGACTCAGAATATGAAGAAGAAAATATCCTCAATATAATGAATGAATTGAATGTACAATGGATCACCCTTATAAAGGAGATCAAAAGCCTTGAAAGGCAAACCTAAAAAGCAAAAGTGCATGTAATAATTAGTTAAATTATTACAAGACTAATGCATGCAAGTTTATATTTAAAACAACTAGTGCATAAGTTAAAATCAACTAGTGCATGTGTGTTTAAATATAAACAACTAAAAATAAAAGTGTTGACATCTTAAGAAGGGAGTAAAGTTAATTAATATAATTAATACTTTACTCTAACATATATATATATATATATATATATATATATATATATATATATATATATATATATATATATATATATATATATATATAAGCTATTAGCAGTTGCGATACATAATGAAAGGTATTATTATTATTATTATTATTATAGTTAATCTACAATAGTGAGAAAATAAAGGGATTATATCTAGGGATTGATTAACGGATTGGAATTATAATTAGGTGAAGGGTAAAGATTTATATTTGGTTAGGGCTACGGTTTGGTTTAGGGTTAGGGTCAAGTTTAGGATTAAGGTTAAGATTAGCATTACGATTAGGATTTAGTTTAAGTATATGATTATGGTTAGGGTTAATATTAGGGTTAGGGTTTAGTGTTAAAGTTTAGTATTATAAGTTGAATAAAATAATATAATTAGGATTATGGTTAGGTTATTTGGTTAGGGTTAGGATTATGGCCCATGATAAGCATGTATTTCATGGTTTGTATTATGGTTATTAGGGTTTAATGTGTGGGTAAAGGTTAGGATTAAGGTTTAGGGTTAGGATTATGGTTAAGGTAAGCTTTTATATTATGGTTAATATGGCTAGGGTTAGAGTTTTAAATTAAGGGCCAAGCTTAGGGTTTAGGGTTATGATTTTTGTTAGGGTAAGGATTAGTCTTTTCATCAGGCTTAAAATTTTTTTTATGGTAAGGATTAGTCTTTTCATTCTGTTATCCATCATCAAAATCAAAGATATTAAAATAATATAATTAGGATCATGGTTAGGTTATTTTGGTAGGGTTAGGATTATGGCCCATGATAAGCATGTATTTCATGGTTTGTATTATGGTTATTAGGGTTAAAATTCAAGGTTATAATGGAGATTATGGTTTAGGGTTTAGAATAAGATTATCATTTACAAAAGGGTTTACATTATGGTTAGTATTACGATTAGGATTGTGATTTTGATGTAGATTTAAATTTGGTCAGGGCTATGGTTTGGTTTAGGGTTAGGGTCAAGTTTAGGATTAAGGTTAAGATTAGCATTACGATTAGGATTTAGTTTAAGTTTATGATTATGGATAGGGCTAATATTAGGGTTAGGGTTTAGTGTTAAATTTTAGTATTATAAGTTGAATAAAATAATATAATTAGGATTATGGTTAGGTTATTTGGTTATGGTTAGGATTATAGCCCATGATAAGCATGTATTTCATGGTTTGTATTATGGTTATTAGGGTTAAAATTCAAGGTTATAATCAAGATTAGGGTTTAGGGTTTAGAATAAGATTATCATTTATGAAAGGGTTTACATCATGGTTAGTATTATAGTTAGGATTGTGATTTTGATTAGGGTTATAATTTAGGGTTAGGATTAGGATTAGAGTTACGATAATAGTTTTCGTTTAGGTTAGATTCATGCTTTGGTTAAGGAATATAGATAGGGTTAGGGTTTAATATGTGGGTTAAGGTTAGGATTAAGGTTTGAGGTTAGGATTATGGTTAAGGTAAGCTTTTATATTATGGTTAATATGGCTAGGGTTAGAGTTTTAAATTAAGGGCTAAGCTTAGGGTTTAGGGTTATGATTTTTGTTAGGGTAAGGATTAGTCTTTCATTAGGCTTAAATTTTTTTTATGGTTAGGATCAGGGTTAGTGTTAGGATTATGATTAGAGTAAGGGTTTGTACATCATGGTTAGAATTATGGTTATTCAAGTTAGGGTTAGGATTGAGGGTTAGGGTCAAGATTGTGATTTGTGTTAAGTCTAGGTTAAGAGGTAAAATTTGGATTATGTATATAGGGTTAGGGTTGTAATGAGGTCTAGAAATAAATTAGGATTAGGGTTAGATGTAAAATTAATATCATGGTTAGGGTTAGAATTATATCCTTGACCTAATTACACCATATCTCCTATTAAACTATAACATTGACCCTAATTGAACTACAACCTTAATTTAACATAAAGCCTAGCTAAATCATAATTGCTAAATCTAACATTCTTTTAATTACAACCTAAATAAAATATTTCTCTTGTAACTATCATTGAATCCCATTAAATATTTATTTACTTTAACATATTTTAAATACATTTCTATTTTTATTTTTTCTAATCCAACTTATCTTATACCCTATAAAAGTTTATTTCCCCTATATTAAAATTTTTGATAGATTTTTTTTTAATTGCATATGCTCCATTTCTAGAACATTATGATTCAATGATATCAATACATATGCTATTAACTTTGATGTGTTGTTTGATCTTTGCGTCATTCAATTATTCGTACATTTTAAAAGTTTATGCTTGAGGCATTGTTTATTTTTTGTCTATTACTTTTAGTTACTTTATTTAATGTTCAATTGTGGAGAATTGCATATTTCTATAGTTAAAATTTAGAAACATAAAAAAAATTATTTCAATATAGAAACATAATACATATTTATTTAATTTATTTGAAACATAGGAAAAAAATCAAAATATTGATTAATTTTTTATATGAAAAATCTGATATAATTGATAGGAAAAATGGAAACCATATATTTTAATATAAGGAGAATGTAAAATAGAAAAAATGTGGAAAATTAATTTTAAGAATTTATATGGAAAGAATTATATTCAAAACTAAAAGTAAATTGAATATAAATTTAAAGAATTCAAGTAAAACTATTATCAAATTAATAAAAATTTGTAGGAAAAAATTTATTACCATTTCCAATAATTAAAAATATGTAAATTTTAGTAAGTTTCTAAAATTAAATTTATTGTCATTGTGAACAATTCAAAATACTTCAATTTTACTAGGTTTCTAAATTAAAATTTATTCATTTTGATATTCTTTTTACATATATTTGTTAAAATAGTGATTACATTCTATTTTAGTGACCTGATTTTTGAATTATGATTGGCAACATTCTAAGTTTAAATATAATTTTTTGAAGTATTAGCTTCCATTCTAGTTTTTATATTCTTTTAACATATATTTAGTAAAATTTGTTAAAATGGTGATTACATTCTATTTTTGTGAACTGATTTTTGAATTATGATTAGCAACATTCTAATTTTAAATGTAATTTTTTTGATGTATTAGCCTCCATTCTAGTTGGGATTTACTTGAAATTTCTTATATATTGGTTGTGGTGCCTTGTTATTGAGCTACAAACTTTGAAAAGGTACATTATTATTTTTGAAGTGTAGTTCATTGCTTTTTAACAATTTGAATGAAATAATCAATGGAGAGAGAAGCCTTACGACTGCTTCTGTCAAATATACAGCCCTAATGTTTGGTTTTTTGACAGCCTTGATGGCCCATGTTTAGTGCATCCGTTATTATATTCATGTCAGCTTTCTCATGAGCACTCCTAGTTCCTCTATGCCTCTACATTATGTAGAGAACGTTGTTGTCAAAGGGAGTATTTTTTGGTCATTGGACTTAGGGCTTATTATTTTGCATTTCCTCTACTCTTATTGATATTTGGTCCTATACCCATGTTTTCTTGCTCTTGGTAATGGTGTCATTCTTGTATTTTTTTTATTCCAAAGATGATTCAATCCCCCCATTTGAAAGATCAAACTTTGTTGTAAAAGGAGATTGAGACGAGAGGTGAAGTGAATGGCAACCTGATATATTTCATGTTCTTGGAAAACCTACTTGTAATGCAAGGCTGACTGGCTTGTATTGTTCTATAGAGAATTCTTTTATTTTATAATAAATGCTTTTAATTATGTTCAAAATTTGTTACTAATATGAAAATATTTTAAAAAGGTGATTTCATGATATTATTTTTTATTAGATAAATTGGGAGATTAAAAAGATTCAATCTTAATACATAGATTTTAATAGATAGATTTTTAATATGAAGAGATTCAAGATTGGATTTTTAATTCTTAATATGGAAAGATTTTAATAGATAGATTTTTAATATGAAGAGATTCAAGATTGGATTTTTAATTCTTAATATAGTTTTACAATTTTTAAGTGAAGATTTATGTAAATTTCTATTTATGAAATATAAGTTAATTTATATGATTTTGAACCCTTCCAACTAAATTATGATACAATATTATTATTTTTATAAAAAATTTGATTACATTTCCTTGTCTATCATCAAAATTCAAGATATAAATCATAATACCTTAACCAATTTCAGATTTGAATTCATAGATAGATTTTTAATATGAAGAGATTCAAGATTGGATTTTTAATTCTTCATATGGAAAGAAATTCAAGATTTAGTTTTACAATTTTGAAGTGATAGATTTATGTAAATTTCTATTTATGAAATATAAGTTAATTTATATGATTTTGAACCCTTCCAACTAAATTATGATACAATATTATTATTTTTATAAAAATTTTAATTACATTTCCTTGTCTATCATCAAAATTCAAGATATAAATCATAATACCTTAACCAATTTCAGATTTGAATTCATGTTAACTTTTACTCGTTAAATATGGATCAATCTATTTGACTTTAAAACCCTTACAATTGAATAATGATACAATATCAATATTTTATTAAATTTTTGATCATTCTGTTATCCATCATCAAAATCAAAGATATTAAACTGAACAATTTAACTCATTCGCATCAGATTTTGAATTCATTATAACCTCTATTCATCAAATATAGATCATGACTTCAAAAATATCACAACTCAATTCTGATATAATATTTTTGTTAAATTTTTCAATCACAGTAACCCATCAAAGTTGAAAATATAACATAACTCGACAGGGTAACCGATTTCACATTACCGTCTAGATCTTGTTGCATATTCAAAAGACCACCACCACGATCAAGATACTTGACTAATGAGCAGGATGAAGCCAACATTCATAGGTATCTCCTCTCCTACAGCTTCCTTTTCTAAAATTTGATATGTTGTACCAGAATAATGAAACCTGCAAGGAACTCTCCTTCTCACCTTCTCACCAGGATGCGCAAAGGGAGACTCAGTCCAGTGTAACGAAGATTTGGTTGGGAACCATTATTTCTAAAAGACGCGCCAAAATAGCAGGGGATTTCCTCGTCAATCCTTCCAATAGAAGGCACCGCAATGGTGCCAAAGCTTAACGAAATTTCCTTCTCTTATTGCTCAGGAGATGATTTACTCCGCAATGAGGCCACCCTGTCTATCTCACCAAATTCATCATAATTTATAAGGGAGGAGGTACTGAATCTCTTTGACACGATAAAATAGGAAATCCTACTTGAGAGAACTTTCTACCCATATTCTTAAACAGGGTTTCTTCTAGATATTAAGAAAAACTAAGCGCATGCACAGAATCATAACCTAATAGATTAAAACACAGTCCCACACTGTTAGGCACACCACATTGCATGAGATAAATCAAATTAGTACAATGATCTCCGCCACAAATACAAATTTCTTTGAGATATTTCCATTCAACAAATAGTTTCCAGATCCCATGACGCAGAATAATCTCCGTCAACAAATGCCTCTAGATTCACAACATCCCACACAGTGGTCGCAGCATCATCAGAGGCTGCAAATTGCGCGTATTCCACAAAATCGTCCTCAAAATGCCAGTTGTCAAGAAATCCCTTTTGCTTTGCGTTTTCTGTAAAATCAGAATAAGAAGCACAAAAAACCTCATCATCTGAAGAAGAAGCAACGCAAACATCTTGGCCGTCGATCTGCACAACCGGGCTAGGCGGTAACCGAAGCTCATCGTCGGAGGCCTCAACCAGGCAACTCAAATCAATCCCATTTGACATCCTGCTCTTCCTCCCTCTTTCGCACTCCGCTGATTGTGAGCACATTCTCATCCTCTACTTGTACCTGCTCGCTCACAAACACAAAATTAAAGATCAGCAGCAGAACTTTGAATCTTTAAGCGAGAAAGCTCCCAAATAAATTATGAATTTGCAAAGAAATACCTTAATATTGTCAGATTTAACTCCAGGCATGTCGACAATACACAATTTCTTTGTGATATTCCTGTGTTTTATAAGTGTGAATACATGACTTTTCCTCTCCAATTTCATTGCCGTTTTCGCTTCAATGTTTTAAATTTGGTGGCTGATAGGTAATGACCCTTCGTATTTCATTGACCCTTCGTATTCCTATCATTGATTATGAAACCTTTCGTGGCCCATAACGCATAGAGAGTGGGCTCTCTGACCGCTCATTTCTCAGAATCACTTTGTAACAGTCATGATTGAATCGACAACTTAGCAGACATGAGAATGGACATCAATTTTTTTCAAAAGTCCTAAATGTTTACATTGATGAATGATGCTACTGTAGAAAGCCTCTCGGCTTAATAACAAGCGACATATTTGTTTAGTTGTGATTTTTCATCATCGATATTTTACCACTAATATCTATTAATGTTTTCAGCTGATACTTATTACTCAATCCATTTTCAATTGCCGTGATACAATTATATTAGAGGTGCGTAGTCTAACCAATAGAGAAACATATATTCATCCATGGGCTGAGACAATGTTGATTGGATTGAGATATTTTCTTCATAGTTGCAATTATATTATTTGGAAGAGTACAAATTGGTGACCGTCATTAAAGTTGATGACTTCCAACGTTGGTCAATCATCATCAATCCCTCTTGCAAGCCTCGCCTACCAGCCATTCTCATCCAATCAGGTTGCCTATTTTATTTGAAGGTTTTAGTTCTATCTCTGCATTTATTTTTTTGAAGAATTGTAATAGTATGCTATGAATTCTACACTTCATTTTTGTTTGATCATATTGAAGATTTTGTTTGATCATATTGAAGAGAGGAGCTATAGCCAATAGAGAGATTACATCATTATCCATCTTAGTGGGCTTTATTTATTGTTGTATTTGTATAATCTTATTCCTCTTCCTAGCATACCTTGTTAGAGAATTGCTTAAAAATGTAATAGGGTTCAAGTCTTAGGAATTATCACTATGCATGTTGATGATGACACCTTGATTTTGAGTGTCCTCATGCTCTTTGGACTCATATTTGGGAGTTACATAAAGATCTTGATACTTAACCTTTCTTAGATGACCCTATTGTATCCCTTTATTCTTCAACAAATATATCATTTGATTGTGTTCCTTTGAAGGTTTTTGACACTTCAGTTGAGGTTACTTCAGAGGTTTCTAATTCTTGTTCAGAGATAGTTGCTCCACCTTCACACTCATTAAATTCTTCTTCAAAGTCAGTAATTGAGACTTTCATCATTCTTGACCAATAGGACCATCATTCCCTTTTACATGGTTGGAGAAAATATTTCAGTATATTTGTTTTTGGAGTTTGTTCTATATCAGTTTCCACATAATTCCAATTTTTCACTTTCTTGTTTATTTGATTGGAGTGTGGCATCAACATCTTTCATAGACAAGGAGACACCTAAGTAGTTTTTAGAGATGTCATCTTCACTTATCATGCTTCCATATTATACAATATATCTAGAATAAGAAGCACACCTGCATCTACACATGGTTTTGCTTCTTCTTAAGGGGAGACATGTGGTTTGTAAGAATTGGATCAGTTTTTGTCTTTGAACACTTACCATTCTTGCAGGAGATAATTCAGTATGAGGGATATATAGTCTCTTTGTTTTATTCCTTTAAGGGGGGATATTGATTGCATTCTCATATGGATGTAGTTCTTGGGGGGTATTGATGTGAGACCTCCATACATCACTTCATTTTCTACATATCTCTTTTTTGGAGAGGAGTTTTTTCCCTTGAGGTTTTCTCCTTTTCTTAGTTTGTAGGAGATTAGTTGTGCATGGGTACCTAACATGGCCTTGTAGCCGGGACCCATATATTGCATCTTCATATTAGTCTTGCATAATTTGCATAATAGTTTTTCTTCCTAAGTAGCACTTAAAGGAAAGGGGTGTTGTAGTAAAATATAATTTACTATAGTTAAGTTTACTTAGGAACCTTTTTTTCCTTTATCCCACATTGGTTGTGTTTTTAGTCTCTTGGCTAGTAAGTGCATTATATACTCAACCATTGCTCTTATATGAGCATATTAATCAATTCCAATAAATTCAATAATAATTCATATCATTGCATTGCAAACTCAAGTGAACCCACAATAGTGCTTGTTACATTTTTTTGCTTGAATGGACACTGAACTCTACATTTTGAAAAAAAACTTTCACTTTCGGATGCTTATTGTTGTTAAAGCTTTACAAATTTGAAGATGAAGTAAATTAGAGTCTTTTAGGTTTTTCTGTCTCGATTCTAAATATATTTGTAAAAATTTATTTGTAATTGATTTGAATTGAATTTTCTTTCTCCTTGTTGTTGAAAACATCATTTTCAAAGAGTGACACTGCTTTCATAAAGCATAACTTTTTTTCTAAAATAGATATATATCAATGTGGTTCTTTCGAATTTCATTTTGTAACATCCATATCTAGAACCTGGAATTGGTTTCATGATTTTATCACTCTATTATTTCATATTTTATTAATGTTTGAAGCTGACTAAACCGTCATTTTGACATACGCTATTTTCATAACTTGTAACTTGTTGTGTATTTGTCCAATTTCAAATTATTATTATTTTTATAGAAAGAAGACTTCAATACCAGGGGCATTGTTATTTTTCAAAATTATTAATCTCTTTTTTACTATTTTTCATTGAATGTCGAACATGGAGGTTTATATTTGGTAAGAAACCTACATTTGATTGACGTTAAAAAACATGTACATAATCAACTCAAAATTTATCAAATTTATAACCATTAGAAAACTCATTTCGAGTACTAGCTCAATGCGAAAGGGCATATCCTTAATGTTCCATTTGTGCCCTGTAATTGAGCCCCAAAGCCATGAAATCTTCGGAAATTTATTGGCCTTTGCAAAATGGGCCTAATCTGGGGGTTTCGATAGAAAGTACTTTCTATCAAAAGTACTTGAGTTTATTTGTGTGGTTAAAGTCTTAACTCAAATACTTTCGACTGAAAGCAGTAATTGACTTTCGATAGAAACCTTGGTTGGCCAATTTAGTGTTTTTTTAGGCTAGTAACGATCTCATATAAATGAATATTTTTTTGCCTTTAAATTTTGTAAATTCAAAAGTTGTAGAATAATTCACAATTTGGAGAAGTAAGACATTTGGAAGTGTATTTTTTTGAATTTTGTCCAATTTTAGTGGAGCAATTTTACGAGGGAAAGCGATGGAAAATAAAAAGAGAAGGGTAAATAAGAATGGTTGAAATTATTCACCTGAGACCGAACAAATACTACATGAAGAATCATTGGCAAGATATTATCATAGTAAACAAGGTATCTCTTTCTCTCTTTCTCTATTTATTTAGTAGATGGTTAGGACTTATCTCAATGAAACATGTATGCGTGATATTGTAATACTAAATAAGACCAATTAAGACCTAACATGAGTAATAAGACCTAATAGGACCTAATAATTAATAACACCTAATAAGACCCTTAACACCTAATAGGACCCCTTAAGACCAAATAGGACTAATAGGACCTATTAACACCAATTAAGACCTGACATGTCTAATAAGACCTAATAGGGTCTCTTAAGACCTAACATGAGTAATAAGACCTAATAGGACCCCTTAAGACCAATTAAGACCTACTAGGACCTAATAGGACTAATAAAAGGTCTAATAGGACCTATTTGAACATAACATGATTAATAAGACCTAAAACCTAGTAATAAGACCTAATAGGACCCCTTAAGACTTAATAGGAGTAATAGGATGTATTAAGACCAATTAAGACCATCTAACACCAATTAGGACCTATTAAGACCAATTAAGACCTAATAGGACCCCTTAAGAGTTAATAGGACTAATATGACATGTTAAGACCAATTAAGAACTAACATGCGACTAATAAGACCAATTAGGACCTATTACTTGACCAATTAAGACCTAATAGTACCTATTAAGACTAATTAAGACCTAATAGGACCCTTAAGACCCAATAGGACCACTTAAGACATAGTAGGACCCCTTAAGACCTAACATGTGACTAATAACAACTAATAGGACCTATAAGATCTAATAGTACCTATAAGACCTAATAAGACCTAATAGGAAGTTAACAAGACCTAATAGGACTAATAAGACCTAATAAGACTTATTAAGATCAATTAGGACCAATTAAGACCTAATAGGACCTAATAATACCTAATAATACATAATAGGACCCTTAAGACCTAATATGACCACTTAAGACCTAGTAGGACTGCTTAAGACCTAATGGGACTAATAGGACCTATTAAGACCAATTAAGACCTAACATGACCAATAAGACCTAATATGACCTATTAAGACCAATTAAGACCAATTGAGACCAAATAACACTAATTAATACCTATTATAACATATTAAGACCATTTAAGACCAATTAAGACCTAATAGCACCAATTAAGACCTAACATATATAATAATCTAGCTAATAAGACCCCTTAAGACCAATTAAGATGTAATAGGACCTAATAGGACTAATAATCTAGGTCTAACAGGACCTATTAGGACCTAACATGATTAATAAGACCTAAAACCTAGTAATAAGATCTAATAGGACCCCGTACTCAATTTAATAGGAGTAAAATGACATATTAAGACCAATTAAGACCTAATAGGAAGTTCATAAGACCTAATAGAACTAATAAGACTTATTAAGATCAATTAGGACCAATTAAGACCAATTAAGACCTAATAGGACCTAATAAGACCTAATAAGACCTAATAGGACCACTTAAGACCTAATAGGATTGCTTAAGACCTAATGGGACTAATAAGACCTATTAAGACCAATTAAGACCTAACATGACCAATAAGACCTAATAGGACCAATTAAGACCTATTAGAACCTATTAAGACCAATTAAGACCTAATAACACCTATTAATACCAATTAAGACCTAACATGTCTAATAAGACCTAATAGGACCTCTTAAGACCTACCATGAGTAATTTGATCTCATTGCTCTTCATTGCCCTCTTGTGGTTGATAGTTTCCCGATTTAATCCCTTAAAGTATGAAGCTTCATGGGCTCTTAATTTCTCCAATAGTTAGGAAACTATTTCTTTTCTTCTTTTTGAATTTATCTCTCTTGCAAGTGTTTAGGGCTTCTTGAATAGTGTGCATTAACTTCTCATTTTTATTAAGATCTATAAAAAAAGTTGGGTTTGTTGGTTCCCAAATCAACAAATTGGAAATCCTATGAGCTTTCCTAACTCAATGCTTGGAATTTCCAATTGACTTGCCCAATAAAGGAGAATAATCGATTATGATCCTCTTCCCTTAGACTTTAGGCTCTGCAGGACCAAGGCGGGTGTACCTATTTCTTACCCAAACTATGGGCTTAAGGATTTTTATAGCAGATCTATAGTTGTACTTTGAATTAGGGTGATCTCTTAAGATGTAAATTGGGTCTTGAGGGAGATCAAAGTATATCCTTTACAATTTATAAATCACTAAAATTATCTTTCGATTGCTGTACTGAGAATATGTTGAATGCTTTTATGTAGTGATATCTTATTTATTTTGAATATGTATTACCACTTCCTGCTTGTAATATTTCAAACAATGACTTTTAAAAGATTATAGACCAACACCTTCTTCAATTGGGCTATAGAGTCAAACTCTTCTTAATCCTATGTACAACTTATGTGAGACGAGAAGTAAAATGTTCCTATCAACTGCTTTCTTTTGATGCTTTTAATTACTTTATCATTCCACAATTAGTCTTATTGAATTTAACCCAAACTTAATGAGACCAATACGATAGAGATAATAATGCTTATTAAATCTAATGATCAAGTTGCAGAATAATATAAATAATCTCCACACACAAAGATTGAAAGTAGCTTTACCTTCTCGAAGTAAAATCACAAAGTACTGATTAATCCAAAATGATCAAATCCACAACTTCAAATTGAAATAAATTACTGATATATATTAATAATGAGAAGTCTTCATTGTTTACAAAAATAACTTGTAGGAATGTAGTATATATAAATTAGTATTTAGATATGATTGCTTGTCTCTCTTTACATTTTACACCACACATATATTTGGTTGAATAGTTTTCATACCCCTTTGGGTGAAAAGACACCACCTTTTTGAATAAAAATAATTCCAAATCCTGAAATTGCCTTAGTTTATGCAATTAATTACCATTTTACAAGTTGTTAAGGCATGTTAGAGGTATATTAAGGCTATTTTAGGAGTATATGATGGATAAATGGTCAAAAAATGATGTAAATACCCTCTCCGGTGCTTCACAGTCCATTCTTCATACTCATCATTGTATTTGTGTTCTAGTTTCACATTCTTCCACATCGATAACACATATTACTTATACCTGTTGCTCCTCTATTTTAGCTTTTTTCTCTTTTGAATCTTTGCTCTTGGTTGACCTCTTCCTTCTTGATGCACTGAAGCCTCCATTTGAGCAATTTTATTTTCAAAATGATCTTACGAGAAATGGTGTCTGTGAACTATGTTTCTGTAGATTCTCTTGTGCTAGTTCCCTACCGTTTTGGTATGAATGTTGTGGGTATTTTACCAAATACTTAAGCAATCCAATGATTACAGTGCCTCATGTGAGTCCTTTAATTCATATGATCTATCAAGTTTTTCTTTTACATGCCATCGGTATAACTCACCATTTACTTTTCGGATAGAGCTATGTATTTCTGATCATCGATATAGGCTATACTGCTTCACCCATCGGTCATCGATGTGACTTTCATTTTGTTATTCTGCAATGCAAAGCTACACCGATGAAGTCATAGGCATAACTCTCCCCAATCACTCTTTTAATCATTCTTATATTCCATCGGAATAAGTCATCTAGATGACCCTATCGGGTATCGAGATAACTCAAAATTAGTTCCTCCACTGTGTAAAGTCCCTCTGATAGGCTCATTGATGTATGCTTCCTTAATTTCCTCATAGCATTTGATCGCTATAACTTACTCCGATCTCTTCATGGTCCTTTTATTCATATTATTCTTCATCGCCATAGGATATCCCGACAATGTCATCGGGGATCGACATAACTCCATGGTACCTTTCTCTGATGCTTTTAGTTACCTTGATGGAATCCATCGGTGTTAGTTCTACCGAGACCCCCTTCTCCTTAGTTACTCTATCGACATATGTTTTACCGACAATACTATCAGGTATCAGGGTGACTTGAAAAGGGTTTCACCGCAATGTATTGCTATACCAATATTCTCATTAGTGTGACTCCCTCCGATGTCTTCATTCCTTCTCATCGATATAAGTCATCACGATGCTTCTATATAACAACCTTTGAATCTGTATTGCCATAGGTTATACTGACCTCTTCATCGGGGGTCTGAGGGACTTTAAAATACTTATCCTGATCACTCAAGCTATACCGATGACATTCATCGGTGGAGATTATGCTGATACATCATTCTCTTTTGGACTTCTTATTAGTGTAAGTCTTACCGATATGGATCCTGTGCTAATTTGTTGCTATCGGGTTGACTCCTACCGATAAGTCTCTTCCTTAGTGCTTTGCTTTCTTCATTAGTATATGCTATCCCGACCATTCACGGCTGGAAATTGACCATTTAACACATGCATCAGAACCAATTTCTGGGAGTTGGAACTGTGAGAGAATGCTCAATCATAGGCGTTGCACATGTTTGTAGAGTGAAATTTTCTTCTTGGCCTGGAATCTGGAACTCCAAATTTTGCAAAAATTAGGGTTGCAACAAGGTCCACCCTTGTTGTTGCCCTCTTCTCATTGCTTTGAAAGCTTGCTATTTTTTCTAAATCAAGAGAATATTTCTTCTAAATAGAGGTTTGCTTTGTGTGGTCCAATTTTCTCTTATCAAATTGATTGTCCACTTGTAATTAAATTTTGATGAAAATTAGAATATAATTTAATCTAAACTCTATCATTTTTTTTTTCCTACTTTTAACTAAATGTACCATTTTATAAACATATAACATATAATCAAATACACTCTCTATTCTAAATTTTAGACATAGATACCAAAATTAATTTATGTAGCTTCACCCAAGACGTAGGATATGCCAGATCATCTGTAAAAGTAAGCCAACTTACTTGTCTACAATCACATGCCAAATGGCACATCTCCATTAGTCTTGACTAGCAAGGAGAAATCTTCTTTCCTTGTTAATCACAACATCTCATATCAGCCTAATGAGATTGGTATAACATTCCCTTGTTTTAAATACTTTCTTCCGTGTCGCCAAAGAAAACTTTATATATTATCTTTTACTTTTTTGGGTTTTATACTTTTTCCCTTACGAGCGCGCTTCTTTGACCTCAGAAAGCCGTCAGTATTTAAAAGTTACATGAAATAAAAACAGTTCCGGGATTTGCCCCCAACCTGCGAACCAGTAAAAAACCCCTTTAATTTTCTCTGTAGTTCTGTACAGTTATTTATAGTTTGAAAAAAACAGAAGTGTGGCTTCTGCTGAAGCATATTATCATCGGACACAACGTTTACAGCGACGACTCTATACATTTAGCCAGGTATGTATTAAATTTTTTCTACAAATCTTTATTTTCTTTCTTCTTTCTTTTTACCGCTCTCCACCGCCCTTATTTCAGCTATGCCAATCAACTTAACAGTGCAATGTATGTAGTCAGTTAACTCTATAGTGTGCTCGGCAAAGTTTCAAATCCTGTAGCCTGAAAAAAATCAATGAAACAGGGAAAAACATATAAATGTTTTAATTAATTAGAAGGATGTTGCGTCTCCTTAAAACCCTCGAAGTAGTATCTTTTTCAGTTGAAAAAACTGAAATTTACTTAATCGGAAAAGGAGGTCTTTATTTTGTGTTTAACGTTGTGGAGTTTCAGTTTAATTTGGCTTTGAAGTGGTAATTCATGTTGTACTCAGCTAACTTTAGTCTTCTATGTAGGGCACGCGTCATCTAAATGTCGGTAGTCCAATTCGAAAATGATATGTGAAGGTCTGACGTATAGAATATATTCCTTTAAATATTTGGATTTGCAAATCATTGTTTTAAAACGTGCACTCCGCAAAAATTTGGCCGCCTGAAGTTTTGGCTTGGATACGGTATGACAATAAACTCGGTAAAATTTGGATATCGCTATCTAGATTCAACTGTGTAGTTTTCGAGTCAACTCATTGACACATGCAAAACACAGTTAACAAATAGAAAGCATAATGAATAAATGTGGAGAATGTATGGCTAGGAAATTGTTGAAAAACTGTTAAAATCCAAGGAAAAAATTAACAAAAATATAATTTGAAAAAGAATTGATAACGTAAAGCTTGTAAAACTGGCTAGTATTCCTCAGGAACTCAGCTGGACAATTACTCACAAGAATCTCACCTGCTTAGTTTTTGGCAGGTTATTTACTGGGCATTTCTAGCTGATGAGTTCTGTGGGTTCCTGTTGAGTTATTGAACAATGTTGTAGTGTTCCACCCCAAAGCTGGAACACTATAAACTACAAACTATAGTGTTTTTTTTGTTTGATTTCTGATTTCTAAAAGAACTTGCGATGAATATACTTCAAACAGCTCCAAAACTCAATATATCAAATACCCAAAAATGTTTTATCAACTAGAAATGTAATTAATAAGTGAAATCATGAAATAGCCTCATACAACAATAAATTCAAGATTTTACTACAGAGCTGTAACTTCAAAATTTGATGAAAAAACAAGTAACCCAATTTAGCAAAATGTTTTACATATCTGATTTAGGCATAGTCATTCTTAGAAAAAGCTCTTTGCACTTTGATGATGATAGCTCCAAAAACAGTTGAATGCAGGTCTGAAACACAAGGTGGCAGCCTCATAGGTCACTCAGAAAACTTATCGCATCAACAATAAATCTATTCTTTCCAACTTAAAAACCCTCTCAATAGGGTAGTCTGGTTTGGCTGCTGAAGAAGTGCAATTGGGGACACCAAAACCTAGGCGACTTGGCCTAGAATCAATACGCCTTAAGGGAGCTGTATGGTTTGATCTAAATTTGATTTCTTGCTGTTGATAACCCTTTACTCTCTGAAAACTGATGAAAGCCCTTCTCAAATCACTGAGAATGAAGAAACTGTTGTAGACCAACTCTAAACAGCAGCGGAAGGGCTTCTCCAACTCCAAAATGAAGCCAAGGAGGGTGCGGCTAGACAAGTAGGCAGCTCACTTAGAAATTGCCAGCAAAAAGCTCCCAAACAACTAATTTCTTTACTGCTCACACAAAACCCTTGATGTATGATCATCACACACCCTTGGAAGATATTTCACAACTGCAGGTGTGATGACCTGTGAAGGTTTTCGTCTCTACAAGCTTCTCCAAACCCTCAGGCTCAGCTAGCTAATCTCCTTTCAAGAAGCAAAAGAGAAAATAATCAACATAACATAAAACATGATGAAAATGATCTCCAAGTTGCCTTTTTATTAAACTCCCAAGCCATACACCCTAATTAGGGTTTTCTTAGGGTTTCCCACTTAAATCCAATTTAATTCTATTTTTTATTATTTTCAACGTAAGTGAAGTAGCCCCCAAGTAAAGTGACTTCTTAAAAAAAATAAAAAATTATAAAATCACTTTTTTTTTCTTTCTCCTCAAAGGACACCCAACTCACAGCTCCTCTTTATCTCTCCAAGAAAGACGCCAACTCATAGCACCTCATTCTCTCTCCAAGCACCTCTCTCTCACTACACTCATATTATAAGTGCACCCTTTTTTGAGAGAAAATTACCTAGGCTTAAATTATTAAAACTTGGCAACTCAAAATATTTCAAGGTAATCTATCTCCAATTCACGGATCCTCTATCCATCCTATTAGTCTACGATGACTTGGTGATAGACTAACCCTAATTAACTGTTATTGGCTAAGGGGACATTACAGCCCACCCTCCCCAAAATTGCTTGCCCACAAGCAATTACATGTGTCAACTCTGCAGTAAGTCCAAATACTCCAATCAATATCCGGATCCCAAATTAATCTTGGACCTCAATATGTCTTCCCTTGTACATCTCCTTTAAACTTCCGCTGCTCCACTCTAATAAAAACATCTTTATGCCTTGAATTGTGAAACGATGCATCTTGATCTTTGTTGGTAAATAGATTTGTCACTGCGAATTCACCTTTAAAATTGACCCTGTTTGCCTGATGTGCAATAACAAACATTCCAACAGTTGGAGAGATCGTTATGGAATAATGATCTTCCTTTGCGTTTGAGAGGGGCAGCTCCCTTGTATGATGGGGGTATTTGTATTTTTGTGTACTTTTCACCTGAAATTACAAAAAGGAGACAAGACATATGAATACTTTTTGAGATTCATAATGGATAAAGATTGCAAAGGGGGTTTAAGTACATGATGCAATGATGAGGGAAGAAGGATAACAAACCTTGACATACGACAAGACAAGCTATGCCAACACATTCAAATCAAGATACCAAGAAATGAGTGCATTTCTTCACACCAATTAATATTCGAGAAACCATTGGATTCTACCAATACATAAAGAGATTACCAACTTAACGTATGAGAAATCAATAATAGTAACTCAGTAACACATATGGACATACGAACCAATTTCATTCTTCATTATGCTTTTGAAAATATACAAGTTCAAACCCTTTTGTACATAGTGTAAAGCCAAAAGTTTATTTGGAAATTTCACCATAGTTTCCCCTCTGTAAAAAGTCCCCCTTTTTTATAATGCAAAAGCCTTGTATTTATAAGCTCACAGAATAACTTCCTTGTAACTACTTAGGATAACTACTTAGGGTAACCACTTAGAATAACTACCTAAAGTAGTCACTTATGATAACCACCTGGAATAGTTGCTTAGAATAACTACTTAGGAAGACTTAGAACAACTACCTATTTGAATATGAGTTAGGACTTACCTAACTTTTACAAAAATGAGGCCCAAAATCTAACTTTAGTTACAATAAGTGACATAAGTCACTTTTACAAATAGATAACTTGAAATTGTAACTTTTGAGAGGTTTTTGCTGAGGTGCTTATGTGTCTTCATTTGCTTCATCGGCACTTGCAATCATCTTACTGTCTGGCCATTTGAGGATACAAAACATATACCTTTCCATTCGTAAAATGAAACTCTGAGGATCTCCATAAGGATGAAGAAACTTGAGTTTCACACTGCACTTATTGATTGGTACATCAATCATTGGCATATATGAGTAGTCATTCACCTGTCAAGGTCACACAGTCAAACTGCATCATCTAGGCATTGTTTGCCATCACTTTGCATATATGGCAATTATTTTTGGAAAGTTTCTCTTATGACAAAGAAATCTTCATCTTTGAATGTCTTACAATTATGGAAGATCCCTATTTTTCTCGCCACTCATCATATCTTCATACATCACATTAGCTTGATTAAGAGGCTTTGATCCTTGCATCTTTTATAACATTCACCTCTCAATCAACATATGAGTCTTCTCCCTGCACACTATTTACTTGCGATATCAGACCAGTTCCTGGCTTACAGAGTTCATAGTTTACACATGCAGTGAGATCAAATTTTCTTCCAAACATCCTTGTAATTACTCAACCTTCTTTCTACTTGAAAGAACCCCACTTCGGAGTTTATTGATAAGGAGTATCTTTTTCTTGATTTTGTGCCTTCAAATCTAGACACTCAGAGATTTCTTCGACAAATTATTATGAAACCTTTGCTTGCAATTTGTAGCATTCTCATAATTTAAGCTCTACTTTCTCTGACTTTTCCTCAAAAATTTCACCATGAGAATCATATGGTCTGTAAAGTAAGGAAATAGCAGGGGTATGAGCGCTCTCTTCGAGATCATGGTGCCTCCTCAATGCCCTCATTGTAATGTCCATTTCCATTCTCTGTCGTTCCTCCAGTGTACTCACCATTGCTAATGAAAAGGACAGAGTTGTCTAAAAGAAAAATCCCATTCTAGTCACAGATACATTCCAAACCATCCTTAGAAGTTGACTCCTTGGTTGACAATGTCGAGATGTATTAATTCAAAACCTTTGAGAGCTTCCTTGCAAGTTTTATTTTGTGCACATTGTGCAATCATTTCATTTCATTCCATCAGATGCCATATCTTCGTGGCATTCTGTCAAACACTTAAATGTGTTTTGTCTGTGATTCCACATAGCACGTACATGTCGATGTAGGTAGTTGCAATTACAATTTCTGATTTTGGCCCTGCTAATCATCTTCATGAGGTGACATCTCTTTGCTGCATTCAGTCAAATGATTCAGATCCATTGTCTTTGATTCTACTTTTGACATGCGTGTCTGCAAATTGTATTTGTTTGGAAGTTTCTGAAGCAGCTTCAACAAATCTATTTCGTGCATATCCTGCAAGCATTGAATTCAATGAGAGATCGCATACCTTTGGGGCATTTTGTCAAACAATTCGGCAGTGTTGTTATGATAGCACATTTTACATCAATTTATAATGGGCACTTGTAATCAAAAATTTTGACAAGAGCTGTCTATTCTTTATGTTTCGATGGATGTCCACAGACATGTTTTAAAATTCCCATTTTAGCATAAGCAGTGAAGATGCTAACATATGTTGTAGAATCTGGCTGAATTTCTATCAACTGTATTTGCATGAACATTGGTAAAGTCTTTTTAACAAACTGATTTCTGCCTTTCTTGCAATCATTAATTTTATGGGATGCCGTCTCTTTAGGCATTTTGCCAAACATTTCCGGTGCATTGTCTATGATTCCATATTTTGCATGCATGTCTATTGGCCCCCTTCCAACTAAATATCTGGCAAAAATCTTCCCATTGATATGCTTTGATGCCTGTGTATAAACTGTTTGTAAGCTTCCATTTCGCATAGGCCAGGAAAATATGTGAGCAAAGGCTACTGAATCAGCTTTATATCTGCGAGTGTATTTTCTTGGAAGCTCTCTAAACCTTTTTTTTGACAAATCCATTTTGAGCATATCCTGCAATTAACTCTCTGAGATGACATCTTTCTGAGGCATTTTCTTTAGTAATTCAGGTGCTTATCTATGCTTTCACATTTTGCCAGCATGTATGGCATTGCGATTGCAACTAGCATTTACATTTGATTGAATTTACTAGAGCCTTTTAAACAAATTGATTTTGTATATATCCTGCAATCATGGCTCTTCTATGCAGTTTGTCAAACCTACAATGTAATTTGTTTGCATTTCAATCGACACCATATGTTGTTCCTTCCTTATCACAATGATAAGTAGTTATGTTCAAGTAGTTATTATAACTACCTTGCCCATCACTACATTTCGTATAGCTGTTCACCTTTAGAGAGTTACTTAATACTGACAATCTGTATATGCTGAACCGTGTTACTACTGGGCATTTGTCAAACTTGTCGAAATTGCTGATCAAGTAGTTGCTTGAGAATATTGGTGTTTTTAAGAACTTTGGCAACCTTCATTAAAGGCCGATATTGGAATTTACAATTTGACAAGCTAAGTAAAGTAGCCGTTAGAATGCATTATATCTGCTTTTTGGCCAATTCATCTCTCTCATACCATAGAAGACTTCTATGTTTTGACTAATATTAGTATTTTAAAATACTTTATCAACTTTACCAAATGGCCAATGGAAGTTTGCTATAAATAGTTTGTCAACTTAATGAAAAAGACTAATTTGGCATTATACAGTTTTTAACAAACCATGTAAAATGACTGAAATGAAACTTGCTGATTTTTCAAGCAAACTCATACAAATATTGTCTCCCGGTTTCATGAACTTGGTCATCTATTTAGTACATGTTGTTGATGATTGTTGCAATCATATTCTTTTGGCATTTTAAAGCACATTGCTAACCATTTTAATCTTCTTAAACTTTAACAAATCTTGCCAATATTATTTGTTCTTTTCTTTGCCATGGATACATAGAGCTCTTCATTACTTCAAAATTCCATGAAGATGTAGCCCATGTATAAAATGGAAGAAATAATTTACATCGCTGAGAGCTCTTCCTCAAATGAGTTAGATGGTGTTTTGAATGCTTTAAAATTCATACAGTTGTCATGAGGGATCATCTTATGTGAACCAATTGTAGTATATAAATTTTCACTATGGTGAGAGATAATGATTATAACACCCCAGGAGACAACATTCCTTTAAGAAATACTTGTTACACTGCTCGCATGTCTTGTTTGTGCCAATTCGTACAAGGAGAAATGATGTGTTTGTGCTTTCATATTTTGTGACTAGAACCCCAGGAGCTTGTAGGAGAGAAATATTGATAGCTTCTGAACCGCTTATACTTTTGCTCTGAAATTTTCCCAAGATGACCAAAATGACGTCAAAATTAGAACCCAAAAGAAAATGAGCACCTCGTGAGTTATTAAAACGGTAAAACCCAAATTTTGTAATATGTGAATTGGTTCAATAGAGAAATTGACCTCATTGCTTGAAATAGCACCATGAACACCTCCTATGAAAGGATTTTACACTGCACGTGTTTGAGATTTGATTGTTCTAGCCATAGTTCAAAATATTGTTATTGACAACTTATCATCAAGGGCAAAAAGAATATCGGCAAAATATCGGAGATAAATCGGCAAAATATTGGGAACGTAAAAAATTGCTTGAATTTAATTAGAAATGCACTTTTTTTGTGAAAAATTCAATGAGGAGATGCATCTAATGACTCAGTAAATGAGTAAACTAAACAAACAAGCTGAGCTTAGATATATTTAAATGCAAATAGGGTACAAAATGGCATCCTCATGTGGAATGTTGATGGTTGGTAGCCATAGCCTGATAGTCTGAACTCTGAAGCAAACTAAAAATATCAAATTGTCTTTGTAAAACTATAAGTAAATACAAGTACAACATCAAAATGGTCTACATCTTCCTCTTCCCCTTCCCAATAGCTCTAATAAAAACTTATGGAGGGGTAGGAGGTCTAGTCCTAGAAGTCTGCTATGCCTGCGCCTCCTCCCTTTGCACAATTGGTTGTGACTTGACTTATATTATCAAACACAACAATAGACATTTTATACTGACTACATCATCCCTTGCCCCCCCCCCCCCAAAAAAAAAGAAAAAGAAAAAGAAAAAGTTGTCTTCCAAACGACACGTATACATCAAGTAATATCCAAGAAGACTAATGACAAGAGTGTAGATAATGGTTTGTACTGCACAAACTCAAAGTTGTAGTGTACTCCAAAAATAAAATGGGGGTTTGAGGGCAACACCCCAACGAGGTCAAGGGTGTTGAAGTTGTGTAGCTGCGCTAGAGACTTCAATTTTGGTTTTGTTGTTACCTTCTATATCTGTTTATGTAAGAAGTTTTTGGTGAGCCATATTGATGATGCTCGTAATTCTTCAGTCTGCATATTTATGCTGACATGGACATTGTGTGTAATGTTGTATCACCGTCGTCGGTGATTAAGCAAGTGCTTAATCACCAACGACAGAAATATTAGCTGTTGGGCCGTTTTTTTTATGTATGACATCATCAAAATTTTGATATTGTAATATTGGTATTAACTGATTGATATTATCGGTATCATGTTTTGATTTTGTAACACTTGTATGGCCGGTTATTGTTATTGGTCTTATTAATTTTGTTGTCACTATAATATACATATGTTGGCCGTTGAGTGTTATTGGCATCCTTGATATTGTAATGCTTGAAGTAATGGCGCTTCACTTTACTTGGTGGAACGCCAAGTAAGGTGAAGCGTCACCTTCCTAGGCGCCTCTTATTCCAAAAGAAAGTCTTCATTGTATTGTATTATCATAAAGAAAAATCATGATTGTTTTGTGTGCAATATATATACAACAGAGAAAATAAGAAGTATCAAGCTCAGAGTTTTAGCAGGGATAGACTCATATATGCTTTGGACAATGTATGAAAGGCAACATACATTTATCTGCTTATCTTGTGATGTATTCATTTTTCTTCATGCTTCGCAATGAGGCCTTTAGCACTCTTAATATATTTTTCTCTTGAGCCGAGCGATATTTGATTCTTAATCTGTGAGAGATTAAGATCAAACTTTTGTAATCAGTTTTGGCTTTTAATAAAGGATATATTTTTTGGTGTGGATGGGTTTTTCCCTCGGTGAGGAGGGTTTTCCCAGGATAATAATCATGTCATCTGTTATTGTGTTCTTGTTTATTGCATTTACATTATTCTGGTTAAAAAATTTAACATGGTATCAGAGCAGGTCTAAGGAATCGATCCGGAATCGGAAGTATTATTATACTTATTTTAATTGCTCTACTTTCAATTGATTGATTTGCAACCATCAACAATGGTGAATGGTTTGAAAGTTGAAGACAAATTAGATGGCTCTTCAAACTTCTCTTCATGGAAGTTTAGGATTCTGATTGCACTTGAGGAATATGATCTTATTGATTATGTGAATTCTGATCCAATAGAACCTCCTGATGATGTTGATAAAATTCTATGGAGAAAGAACATAGTCATGGCTAAGAAAATTTTGATTGACTCAGTAAAGGATCATTTGGTTCCCATTATTTCTAAATTGTCTTTAGCCAGAGAGATGTTTCAGACTTTAAAAGATCTGTATGAGTTCAACAACACCAGTAGAGCTTTAGCTTTGAGGCGTCAACTTTTGCATGTTAAGATGGCTAGAGGGGAATCAGTACTATTATATTTTAAGAAGATTACTGAGCTAAAAGACCAGCTAAGTGCAATTGGAGATTCGGTTCTAGATAAGAACTTAGTAATGCTTGCCATGAATGGACTTCCCTACTCTTGGGAATCATTCATTCAAGGCATCAGTGGGAGAGATGATCTTCCAAAATTTGACAGGTTGAGAGCTGATTGCATTCAAGAAGAATGCAGACTTGAAGCTAGAGGAAATGGACGCAAAAACCATCATGAAGATGATCATGTGCTTGCTGCCCACATATCAAAACGAAAAGGGAAGAAAGAGAATTTTAAGAGATTTAGAGATAAAGGTTCAGATTCAGCTCCTGAATTCAAGAAGAAGAAAAGGGATTTTTCAAAGGTTCAGTGCTTTAGATGTGACAAATTTGGTCACTATGCTAGAGACTGTATCTTAAGGCCAAAGCCTCAAGTAGCTGCTGCAAACGTTCAAAATTCTTCTCCTTAAAAGGAGTCAAGTGATAACTCTGAAGGATTTTGTTTTATTTCTGCACTCTCCAGTAATATTTCCACAAATAGTGATACTTGGCTGATTGACAGTGGTGCATCTCGGCACATCATCGGTTACCGTGATCATCTATTCAAGTTGAAAGAAAAGACTCCCATCTTCAAGTTATTATTGGAGATGATGCAAGCTATTCCATTAAAGGAGCTGGTTCTACTTCCTTTCAACTAGATTTAGGAATTTCTCTTCACTTGAGTGATGTTCTCTTTGTGCCTGGCAGAAAGAGATCTGATTTCTATATCAGCATTAGAAGACAAAGGGTATCATGTTGCTTTTGCTGATGATAAAGTCCTGGCATGGAAAAAGAACTCCAATATTCTATTATCCTGTGAGATTGGAGTTCGTCATGATAGTCTCTACAAGCTTTCAGCCCGTCCAATCTAGGCACTTGCTCATAATACTTCAAATTCTAATGAACTTTGGCACAAGAGGTTTGGGCATTTGAATTTCAAAACTTTAGTCTCTATGGAGAAGGCTGTTATTGGTCTTCCAAAGCTAAATCAGAACCATGAAGGAGTTTGCAAGGGATGCTCTCTAGGTAAGAATATTAAAAGTACTTTTCATAGTAGTGAATTTAGAGCTAAAGAGATTCTAGAATTAATTCATTCAGATTTATGTGGCCCCATGTCTGTTGCATCTCTTAGTGGTTATTGGTATTATATTACTTTCATTAATGACTTCTCTCGTAAGTGTTGGATCTATTTTCTCAAGTCTAAGGAATCTGATGAAGTGCTGTCCCGTTTTAAAGAATTCAAAACTTTGGTTGAAAATCTATCTAATAAAAGGATTAAGATCCCGAGATCTGATAATGTTGGAGAATATGTGTCCGGAATTTTTTGTAATTTTTGTGTTGAAGCTGGGATTAAGAGGGAGTTTTGTGTTCCCTATAATCTTCAACAAAATGGTGTGGCTGAAAGAAAGAATAGAACTGTTGTTGAGGCAACAAAGGCTACGATTCACGATCAAAGTCTTTCTACATTCCTATGGGCTTAAGCTTGCAGGACAACAATTCATATTCAGAATCGTAGTCCACATCAGATTCTTGACAACATGACTTTGGAAGAAGCATTCTCAGGTATTAAACCAGACATTAGTTACTTCAAAATTTTTGGATGTCCAGTCTATATTCATATTTCTAAAGAGAAAAGATCAAAGTTGGAACCTTCAGGAAATAAAGAGATATTTGTTGGTTATAGTGATTTTTCAAAAGATTTTAGGATATATGTTCCTGGTCAAAAATAAATTGAAATCAACAGGGATGTCACATTTGATGAAGATATAGCTTGCAAGTTATCTTGAAAATGATGAAGAAAATTTTGAGCATTCTCAAGATTTAGTCATGGCTGATTTGAATCCACCTTCAGAGATTCAGAGGGAGAATGCAGATTTGGAAGATCATGTTGATCCAATTAAAGATACTTCTGCAAGTCCCAGTATTACTCCAGCCAAGAAGAAAATACCTTCATGGGCTAGAAACATTGTGGAAGAAGTTGAAATACCTTTAGAGAAAGTAAAAGGCCTCAAAAGTTTGCTGGTTATGTTGCATTAATGAGTCACATAATTGCATCTGAACCTTCCAATGTTGAAGAAGCTTCAAATCTGCAATTGTGGAAAGATGCCATGATGGAAGATTATCAGTCCATCATGAAAAATGATGTATGAGACATTGTTCCAAGACCAAAAGGTAAATCAGTTGTTTCATCTAAATGGTTATTTAAGGTCAAGCATGCGGCTGATAGAAGTATAGAAAAGAACAAGGCCAGATTTGTAGCTAGAGTTTTTTCTCAAAAGGAAGGCATAGACTATGAAGAAACCTTTGCATTAGTGGCTCGCTACACTTCCATCAAAACCATCATAGCTATTGTAGCAGTGAAGGGCTGAAGACTTCATCAAATGGATGTGAAAACAACCTTCTTAAATGGAGTTATTGAAGAGGAAGTATACATAGAGCAGCCAGGAGGATTTATCATTCATGATAGGGAGTCTCATGTGTGCAGGCTGAAAAAGGCATTGTATGGACTCAAGCAAGCTCCCCGCTCTTGGTATGAGAGAATTGATGACTATCTTTTGAGCTTGGGGTTCCAAAAGAATGTTGCTGATCCTAATCTATACTTCAAGGTATGTGATGACAAAGTTCTGATTTTAGTCTTGTATGTGGATGATTTATTTCTCACGGGTAATGATGATCTCATTATCAAAAGCAAGAAGGAGCTAGCTTCAGAATTTGAAATGAAAGACCTTGGCTTGTTCCACTATTTCGTTGGTCTTGAGGTATGACAAAAATCAAACGAAATTATTTTAAGTCAAGGTAAATATGCAATTGATATTTTGAAGAGATTTGGTATGTTAGAATGCAAATCTATGGTGATTCCCATGGAAGTAAATCTGAAAAAGTTACACGATGATGCAACTAATTTAGATTTAGTTGATCCTACTATGTACATGCAGCTAATTGGTTCTTTGATGTACTTGGTTAACACAAGACTTGATATATGTTATGCAGTTAATACATTAAGTCAGTTTATGTGTGAACCGAGGCAAATTCATCTTGTGGCAGCCAAACATATTTTGTGTGATAGATCCTCCAAGAGATTACTGTCCACAGTGACTATGGCGTTAGCTCCAACTACCTCCAATGAACCTAGCCTGATGCAATCTCTTGTGGCTGCTCTACGCCCATGGTCGTCCCTTCGGCCATCTTAGAATCTCCCACTATCTCCACGACAGACACAACTGATGATCTAACGTCCACCTCTGGAAGTTTACTCTGCGTGGCTGTAAGTGCTGTGGGAGATGTAGCCACTGTTTCCTGTGCTAGATGTGCAGATGGTGGTAGGCAGGGCGCGGCAAACTGGACTACTGTCTCCTCTGGTGAATCACTATTCGCCCCCTCCGAGTCACTTCCAGAATGTGGTCTCACGGCTGCTATCCGCATCATCAGACTCCACTTGCCTCAACCTCTTCTGTCTCGCTGTAGTTCCTCCTGTGTCCAAGTACTGCCAATAGAAAACTGGAGGCTCGCCTACTGCAAGTTTCCCCTAAGGCACCGACTCTAACTTCTCTAGTGGTATGCGCAATGTGGCCTCGAGGAATAAGGCGATGGCATGGTGAGGCATATAGAAAGTGCGGTGCTGTAGGCTCATGAACTCGTACATTCTATCTGATAGCACCGTAGCCCAATCATACACTACTCCATTCATCAAGCCATTCATATGCACAATTTGTGGTAGTGCGATGTCGGACGCTCTACTTGCCCCAGTAAGTCTCCTTTTTATTACATCTAGTATGCAACGCCACGAACCCTCTGCAACAAACTCCCTCTTGATGCGTTGGCTCTTTGTTGCCTGAACTTAGAATCCAACTCCGCTCATGTGAGATTTCGGGAAATCTGCTTTATCCAAAACTCCTTCCGCTCGGCTGTCATTTTGTGCTTCTTGATTTCAATCTTCTGGCCATTTTTCCCAGGAATGCCAAGCACCCGTGTGAAGTCGGCTGGGGTAAATGAAACTGTAACCACATGCTTCCGGTACTCAAATGTGCTCTTCCTTGTATGTCTGTCATATGTGTTTACCATTACCCACAGTGTAGGCTCAAAATTTTTCATAGGAAATAGGGGCATCTGAATTGCCCAATGTACTCCGACATGCCGCAATACCTTCTTCACCGCATCCGTCTTTGGTGTGTCTTGCCACCATTTCCGACACTCTAACCCATTGAGGCCTTTGAATGCCACAGTTTCAGGTGTGACTTGTTGCTTCTGTATGGCTATGCCTTTTCCCTTTGTTTTGTCTCTATTTCTGGAAGAACCTTTCATTTTTCCTGCTACTTGTACTCCTGAGGGCAAAACCTTTACCTTCCTCTCATTCAAATTTTCTTGTAGCTGAGCCTTCCATTTCCTTTTCCTCGTAGAATGCATAACTGTTTCCAAGAAACGGTTAGGTCTTCTCTTCTTCTTGAACTTTCTCTTTTCTTTTCTTTCACAATTTGTCCCTTTGGTGGTTGTTGTAAAAACCCTTGTGGCTGCGCCCAATTTTTCCATCGTATGGTTTTGTTGCCTTCTGCCTCAATAATCCTCTACCTTGCGTCCTCAATTGCTTGCATCCCTACATGTGCTTAGCTCCCTTCGTATTGCCCTTCAGCGTGGGGGTCTTGTTTTAATGTTGTTTGTTCTTTTTGTCTTAATTTGCTCCTTTTTATTCTTCCCGTGCGGTGGTGTTCTCCTCTGCCTGTGCGGTAGTTTTCCCTCAGCCCGCCAGTGGCTTTTGTCCTCTGCCTATGCGGTAGACATGTCACCGTTCGGTGACATGCCACCATTCGGTGACATGCCACCGTTCGGTGTTCATTTTTCCTTTTTCTTCTTTTTTTACAAAAAAAATTATTTATTTTTTGAATATATTTAATTGCGCATTTGCGGCTGACTCAGGCTTTCGGGCCTCTAATGGTAGATTTTCAGCTTCGAGCCATTGACAGCGTCTGGGATTTTTCGACCATCGAGCGTCCACAACTTGACCGACCCATTCGCTGCAACCTCCTGAACTTTATATGGGCCTAGCCACTTGACCTTGAATTTCCCAGGTTTAATTTCATTCCGTCTATTGAACTTTAGTACCAATTGTCCTGGTGTGAGTTGCATCCGACAGAGGTGCTTGTCGTGCCACAGTTTCCTTCGTTGCTGTGCTACTTTGGTGGCCCACTGTGCCATTGCTCTTTTCTCGTCGAGTTTATTCAAGACATAAAATCTCTCTCAAACTCTCCACATCGTCGAGCTTGTTATCAAGGGCTATCTGCAGACTAGGCACCATGAATTCAGCGGGTACCACTGCCTTCTGTCCGTACATTAGTTGGAATGGTGTCCGCCCGGTGGTTACCTTGTACGAAGTACGATAGGCCCATAACATAGAGGGAAACTTCTCTTCCCAGTCTTCACCTTCGACGCCGCATGACTTATAGATGACTCCCACTAAGATTTTATTCGTTGCCTCGGCTTGGCCGTTCGCTCGAGGATAGTAGGGACTTGATAGCGTATGGAAAATCTTGAATTCGGTGGAAAATGACCGCTCCTGTCGCTCATCAATTGAATTGGAATGCCATAACCTTTTTATTATTTGTTCGTAGATAAACTTTGCAGTGCTTAGGGCGGAGTTCTCTGTTAATGCACGTGCTTCAACCCATTTTGTCAAATATTCCGTGGCCACCACAATGTATCGACATCGCCGGGCACGACTGGCCTTAAGAGGCCCAACAAAGTCCAATCCCCATCTTTCGAATAGCTCTTGCGCGTGGGAAGGATTGAGGGGCATAAAGTCTCGTTTATGTGGTTTCCCCGCGCGCTGACAAGTATCGCATCCAACTACCCATTCTCTAGTGTCATTGTACAATGTTGGCCACCATAAGCCAGCTAACAACACCTTCCTCACTGTCGTATCGGGACCCATGTGCCCTCCTGCAGGTCCTTCGTGGGCTTCCCTCAGCACTCTTGATACCTCCTCTTTCATCACGCATCGCCTCAATACCTGGTTTGGACCCATTTTATTCATCAATCCCTTTATTAGTTGGAAGGTCCTGCTTCTCAGGACCAACTTCCTTCGTTCTCCCGGAGGCATGTCCTCAGGGAATTGAGTCGTGGACAAATATTCCTCTATGCTTGTGTACCACTTCGGGAGTACGACAATGTGAAACAAGTGTGCGTCTGAAAAGTCATCATTTATTCCCACAGGTGGCTCGCCAGACTTGATTCGTGACAATTGGTCGGCAATCACGTGGCTACGTCCTGACCGTACTACAATCTTGAACGTGAACTCCTGGAGTGAGAGGAGCCACTGACTCACCCTTCCTTGGATAATAGGTTTATTGACCAGGTACATGAGGGCCTAGTGGTCCACATAAAAGGTAAATGGCATTGCTAGTAGATAGTGTTTGAATTTCTGGACAGAGTAGACCATTCCGAGGGCCTCCCTTTCTGTGGTGCTGTAATTCTTCTCAGTGTTCGACAACAACCTGCTTGCAAAATATATGGGATGATCGAGTCCGTGCCCTCCTTCCTGAGCCAGAGTGGCTCCGATGGCATAATTTGATGCATCCACGTGTATGTGGAATTCCCTGTCCCAATTAGGAAATGGCAGAATAGGAGCGACCAACAACCTTGTTTTTAGATCCTCGAAGGCTTCCCCTTGCTCCTTCGTCCAAGCGTATGACTCCCCCTTCCTCGTGAGCCTATCCATTGGGTATGAAATCCGGGTAAAGTTTTTTATGAATTGGCGGTAGTATCCGATATGGCCGAGAAAGGATTTGACGTCAGTCATGTCCGTGGGGGCCTCCATCTCGACTATTACCTGTACCTTGTCGGGGTCCGTTTTTAATCCTTCTTTACATACTATGTGCCCAAGCAACTTCCCTTGTGGCACCATAAACTAACATTTCTTTGGGTTGAGTGCCAGACGGGCTCGCCGACACCGCTCCATGCACTCCCTCAAGGCTGCAATGTGTTTTTCTTGCCCACTGAATATGGTCCAGTCGTCCAAGAATGCTTTAAAGTTCCCCGTGGACATCTTGTCAAAGATATGCGGAATAATCCGCTAGAAGGTTGCCGGTGCATTGCAAAGGGCGAAGGGCATCCGATTGTATGCGTATACACCATCCTCCACTACAAAGGTTGTTTTCAATTTGTCTTCCTCTGCAATGGATATCTGGTTATATCCAAAAAACCCATCCTTGAAAGAATAGATCTCGTGGCCAGCCACTTCCTGCAATATACTATCAGTGAAGGGGATAGGAAATGGATCCTTGATTGTTACTGCGTTGAAACATTTGAAATCCACGCAGATGCGGATCTGGTTGGCTTCCTTCTTCTTGGAGATCACAATTGGTGAAACCCACTCGCTTGTGTCAACCCGAAAGATGATACCAGCTTCCAACATCCGTTCAATTTCAGTCTCCACCCTTGCAGTGTAATTCTTATTATCCTATACGGCCTCTTTTGCACAGGTTGGGCTCCAGGAACCAGGGGAATGCGGTGTACGCATAACTCCGGAGGTACACCCTTTAGATCCTTGTAAGTCCAGGCGAATACATCCTTGTATTCTATAAAAATCTTGAATGCCGCCGTTTTTAATACAGGGCTCCAGCCGTCCCCCATTAGGATGGTTTTCAGATTTTGCTCATCTCCGAGGTTTATCTCTTTCAACTTCGCTTCTTTGTACCGGATTGGTTCATCCTTGGGAAACTCATGGGCAGGGCTCTCCCGAATTTGAGCTTCTCCTTCTTTGTATTCTTTGTATTCCTGAGGGAACTCATTCGGGTCTTCCTTGATCTCCAACATATTACAGGATGGAGGAAATAATTCATAGTCACCCATTTGCCAGTGAAATACGCCGTCCATAGAGTCTGTATCATCCTCCTGTTTTAGTACCCCTTCCTCGTTGGGCTCCATACTTCCTTTACCTTCGTCCATTTCATCGTCCGATTCCGAATCTAAGGAGGATGCCATTTCTTCTCCTACCATTTGCGTCGTGAGATCAACCACAAACTTTCTTCCCCCTTTCTCGAATGATAGAATGTTTCTTTTCCAGTTGTGGTTTGCTTTGGCAGTCACCAATCACCCTCTCCCTAGGATGGCGTCGTACCCTTTCTGCTTTAGCGGAATTACTACAAAGTCCAAGATGAATGACTGGGTCCCGATGGTTACTTGTTGTGCCATCAAGGTTCCAAGTGGTTTGATGTCGTGTTGGTCGACCCCTAGTAAGTTGAAGGTTGACGGCCACAGTGTTGGTTTCCCTATACTCTTCCAAGTTTCCTCGGGTAGAACGTTCACCCTAGATCCATTGTCAACAATCGTGTTAGTGAGAATGGTGTTGATGTCAGTTTTGTACCACTACATAACATATAGCAATTGAATACTTGATAAAGCATACCAAACACTCAACCCTCTGAAGAACATGAGAAAAACTCCAAGGTTCCTTACACCTGTGGATACTAACTCAGTTATATTAATGTGATTTGCTGGTTAATCACTTAGGCGGGCTTATGTTGTTCATTCAAGGATGTCAAATTCTTGCTACGATGATGATGGGATCTAGCTTTGCAATGTATACTCAAATTTATATCACTTCCAACTTTGCTCTTCAAATCTCTAACTACTAAACTACTTCTTGCTTTACTGCTACTCCTATGGATGAAGAAATTAGCAAATGGACGGGGAAAGCTTGCCTGCGGCGCTACCTCCATTGGTGCAATGATTCAAAGGGAATTGGACTAGATTACCACACAAGGCTTCCTAACAAGCCGCTAGGATGCTAGTGGCCTAGTATATAGATCCCTATCAAACATTCACTAACATCACCATACAACTAGCCATCTACTTCTACTCTAACAACATGAAATGAAATCCTACTTTAATTTGAGAGATGAGAAGAACCATGCAATACACCAAAATGATCATGTATATCCACCATGCAAACCACAACAATGAATAGAGAACAATTTTGATAGTATTTTGGCAACAATTCTCCAACATAACTCTTTTACAAATGAGAACAAATGGCCTTATATAGAGGCTCAAAATTACAACGAGTGGCCAAGATCAAGGGGCAAAATCAAGGGCCAAGATTAAACCTTACAAACCCTAATTAGGGTTGCCATCTTTCAACCAATTACATGAGGGCACCAACTTTGTGGGCCAATGAGAAAATTACAATAATCTGTCAACCAATGAGAACATAGGACACTTGGCATGATTTGATTGCATGGACATGAAATTGCCACCTCATCAACCTTATCTTATAAATTTATTTAATCCTTGAGATGAGGTGAAGCCTTGGATGCTTGAGCTCGTCCTTAGAAACTTTCTCATCACCACTTGAACTTGCTTGTACCTGATGTCCTGACCTTGAAAGGGTGAGGTCCCTATGCACTTGGGGTAATCTTGCCTTGGCCTCGGTGGCTTGCCTGGATGTGAACCTTCTTGCAATTTGAGAGCCTTGCTCTTGGCCACCCCCTTGAAATCGAACTTGACCTCCTTCAACCTTTCGTCTCGCTTTCCTCCTTCATTATCTTTGCCTTCCTTAACCTTCCTGGTCTTCTCTAACCTTCCTACTCGAATTTGGTTTGTATGCACCCCCCCTCTGCTTCAATACTCTTGGGTTCTGGGGGCACCTGCTTCGGCCATTCCTCTTGCAAGGCCCACAATCCACCCATTACTTGATTTGAAATAATCATTAAGTTCATCAATTGCCTCCTAGCTAGTTAGTGAGTTGGTTCCTTCACCGCCTAATTAAGCTATGTAGAGTTCATCTTACATCCGAAATTATGTGAATTGTTCATTAAGTCCATTTCTAATAGATAATTACAACTTAGTTTGTGTGTTAATCAATCTTACCATCCAAGTTATGGTTGTTTTGTTTGTATCAATTTGTAGTCCATTCTTATCTTTCCTCTTAATGTGATTAAATCTAATTACTAGTTGTCTTTGTTTGATTTGCAATGAAAGAAAACAACTAGCCAAGGAAAGAAGACACACAACTCCACTCCACGAAGCTCACCATTGAGGGCAGACTCCTAAACATGGAGGGCCAACCACATAAAAAAAGTCCAAGTCCCAGTTCCTATTACATTGGTGTAATGTTCCAACACCTACCTCTTGACTTTTAGAACTTGCCTACTTAGCCTATTACAACTTATCAACAAAATGCATGACCCTCTTGGGTGCTAGAACCCTCTCAAATCTAACCAAGCTAGCTTGCATGAATAGCCAAGCCTTGTCTAGCCTCAAATATCTTCAAATCTCTTCCAACCTGCAATGAAACCTGCTCCCTCGCTTGTACCTGCAATGAAAATATGGAATGGAGGGTGGGGGTGAAGCAGATGTAAGTGAAAGATGGAGATGGAGAATGGAGCTATGAAAATGTGGTGGCAACTTGTCTTCTTATCCTTCTTGGCCAAGGGGGAGGAGCTCTCCATCAACTTGTCTCTCAACTGTATCATGTTCACTGTGCCAATGCTGGTGTTATTCACTTGCTTCAATTTTGAGAAGAAGGTGGTCTTGGCATCATGTCTTCCTTGTCTTACTTGGTATTAATTCCCTTTGGATTCTTGCTTGCACTAGCATCTGCCATCCTAAACACTTATTTCTGCCCCTTCGTTCTATAATGAGGTGGGACTACACTTATTTCTGCCCCTTCGTCTAGGGATGATCAAACATATTTCTGCCTCGCCAATTCCTATCACACTACACTTATCTCTGCCTCTTCGCTTAGGGATGGACTACCACTTATTTCTGCCTCTTCGTTACCTATGAGATGGACTACACTTATAACTCCCAACTTCTTTCCTAGGGGTGGGACTACCACTTATATCTCTTTTCTCCAAATCTTAAACGGAAACTACACTTATATCTCCCAACTTCAAGCCCTAGATGAAATGATGAAGTGATGGATGGATGATGCAAGAAGAAAATAGGAAAAATGTACCAAGCAAGAACAAGGAGAAAATCTTCCTTTTAGACCAGCCTTCACCCTCAAGCATGAAGATCCTCTTCTACACCAACAAATTCTCCTCCAAAGAAGAAGAAGACAACACAAAAAATGCACTCCTCCACCAAAAGAAGAAAGTCACCCCTTGCTAAATGCACTCCTCGCAAAATTTCGCTCTTTTGCTACTCTAAGAGCTCCTCCTTGGCTGCCAAGAGACAAGTGAGAAATGAATGAGAAAATGAGGAGACAAACCCTCCCTTTATACTAATTTTTTGCCTCTTCAAATAGGGCCGACCTGCATTGGAGGGAAAATAAAATTAATTAAATTGCCAAACATATAACCCAAATTAAATGCATTAAATCACATAGCGTTGGGTATTTAATTTTAATTTAAAATTGGGCCAACCTATTGCAAAAACAAAAATCTGTGCAATAGCATGTTAATTTTCTTTTAAAATGAAATTGGGCCACTCCAAAAAATGATCCATATGGGGCCCCTAAATATTGAAATTAACCAAGCCCTGGCCCCCCAAAAATTAAATTAATTTAAGGAAAGGGCAGATTTAAATTAAGAGAGCCACTTGCATTGAATTGTGCAAAATTATGGGTTTAAATTAGCCAAATCCGAAATTATCATAGGCCCTAAAATTGAAAATTTGAAAAAAGGTCATTTAGGCTTCTAATATAGCTTTAAACCTTCCCCATTGTGGACCCAATAACTTACCTTGAATTTCACACCTTTTTGGCTTTAAAATACATTGAATTTAGCACACAAAGGGACCCAAATTAAATTTCTAAATTACAAACACTCAGCCCAAAAATATGATTTTAATGCATTTTATCATGACAACCAAATTTAATTTTTATTATTTTGCAACCCAAAAATCATTTTGCAATTTAATTTCCGTTTGGCAATTTAATTTTTTAAATTTTGCAATTTATTTTTAAAATTTTTTGCAATTTATCTCCATTTGGCAATTAATTTCAAATTTGGCCATTTAATTTTTTCATTTAATCTCCATTTTCACCACCCAAAAATTTACAAGGTTTCCCCAAAAATATCCAAATTCACAATAAATTTTTTGAAAATGTTCAAGTTATGCAATTATATCAATTCTCCAAAATTCATCCAAGTCTAAAAAATATTGCAAATTTATCATCTCAAAACCCCAGGGTTATTCCAAAACTTGCTAAGGCATCCGAATACTCGGATTTAGGAAAATTGCCAAGGCCCGCTAAAAAATTGGGGGGTCCCCAAATTCTTTGGGGCGATGGTGTGAAAACCTCACAACAAATGGTACCCAAGATACCCATCTCTACTACTGCAGGGTTCCGCCCACTGTTTATTACCAACGTCATGGGGTCGGCTGTGGAGCTGCCAGGAGCCTCCGTTCATTCAAATGCACTTGTTGGGACGTTTTGTCCTAAAAATAGGACCATTTTCAGATGCGACATTGTTTTGAGTAGGTCTTTGACCTTTACCGGTACCTCCAATTGCATCATTTGCCTCAAGATATTTTGCTCTGCCATGGCTTGAGTAGAAGTGCCGGTATCTGTGGAGTCCCTTCGGTCTTGCATTCCCTTCTCGATCTCGACCTTCGCCTCGAGCACCCTTTGTTTCTTTGTACGAGGGTCAGGATACATGGACTTCTTCGTTTGTGTGCGTGTGATTGCCAAGATCTTCTCAGTGCCCCCTCGTTCCACATCAAGGAGGTTACAGTTGGGCTTCGGGTAGTTAGCTTCCTTATGGTCCCTCGGTCCACACCACCGACACAATTTTTGTGGGGTAGGATCCTCCTTCTGGCAATCCTGGGCAAACTATCCCCATTGGTTGCAATTTCTACATTGTATCATCGGTCTCCCCTTAGCATCATACTGGATTCGAGGCCGGTTATTATTGTTATCATTATTTCCTCTGCCTCCTCGTCGGTTATTTCTGTAGCCGCTGGATGATGCACTGTTTTGTTGACCGCCGGTTCTAGATGTGGAGAGTTGCTCTTGGGTAAACAACACTTGTTGATTCCTGACCCTTAGATTGTAGGGACATTCTTTGGTGGAATGTCTTGCAATCTGGCAGATGTTGCAAAAGGATTTCTTCGGACAAGAACCTTTAGTGTGTCCTGCTTCTTTGCAGTCTGTGCACCACATCGCATCTTCCTTGGTTTTGCTTGAGCTTCCCTTGGTCGCCTTAAGTTCTTTCATCATTTTCTCGAGGTCTTTCTATAGAGCAAGCACTTTCTTACTCGATTCTCCCTCGCTACTTTCCGCCTCGAATTCATCATCCAAGGACTTAGTTTTCTTGGAGGTCTTGCATTCACTCTCCAAATCCATCGCATAGTTGTATGCATTTTTGTACGATGTGGGTGGTACGATTTTCATTTTCTTGCGAAGGGAAGTTTTTAGTCCTTCCACGAACCATCGTTTTTTGAGTTCGTCCGCCGGGGTAGATTCCATTTTCCCAATGAGTTCCTTTAGTCACTGCCCGTAGGCTTGAACCAACTCATTCTTCGTTTGTTTTGTATTGTAAATTTCGGCAAGAATCTCATTGTCGTCTCTCAACAATTGAAATTCTGTCTGGAAAGCCTTTTTCACTGTGTCCCATGTTGTCAAGCCCATTTTATCCACGTCCAAGTACTAGTTGATGGCTCCTTCCCTTAATGTCGCAGGGAACTGTCTGACCCATTCATCCTTGTTTGTAACTCCGTTGGCGGTCCATATAGTTTCACAAGTTCGGCAATGCCGAATAGGATCCTCCTTCACCTGGCCCATGAACTTGGGCAGTTTCTGTTTATTCGCCGCCATGGTTACCGATTGTGCCCCTTGGGGCTGGAGAGGTGGGTTTTGTGTCTGCCCACCTGGGTTAAACTGCAATACAGTGGGTACCACGTTCTGACTACCAGATTGTCTTCCTGTGTTCGGTGTACGAGGATCAAACAGTGTGTCTTGGCGATCTGGCGCTTGTGCCCCTTTGGCACCTCCAACCGCGTTGGATCCTCCCTCACTCCTGCTTCCCGTTCCCTCTACTCGTGGCGAGATGGACAAGTTTCAGAATTGTTCCCGTGTACCCTCGATCAAATTCAGCCTTTGTCGTGTTTCCTCCAATAATTCTTCGCTACTTCTTACCCTTCGATAATTGTCTCCCTCGGTCGTTACACCTCCCGTGACATCTCCATAGTTATCGTCGGTACCATCTCCCTGGTCGCCGTCGGTTAACCCTTCGACTGGTTGTCCTTCGGCGAGTTGTCCGAGCCTTCATCGACGTTCTACTTGTTGGGTAAGGATTAGGTCCTGATGTGTGGCCTTCAAGACATTCGACTGTTCCTTTTTATTCCTATCTTTGTTTAAGAGATTGGGCATCAATTCTATCAAAACATCATTTAAAACATAACACAGGACACTTTTTATTTATTCATGTTTCAGTACAACAAATCAATTGTGATCTTGTTATTATAGGTTTTACAGTGTTCTTTTATGTCCTCCCCAGGCTTAAAGCTCATGGGTTTGTTCTTCGCTGACTGACATTGCGCTCTTCCTCCTCCCGACAACTGCTCTCGGCAAAGTTCCTTAGGATTTGTTGACAGCATTGTTCACGCTCTACGTTCTCCCTTCAGTTGCTTTGAGCAATAGTTGTCTGTGCCAACAGGCGGGGTAATTGATACAATAGCCTATTCGCTGCGGAGCTAGCGTTCAATGCATCCCACACAATGTCCTCTGTGACTTGTTCCTGTACGACTTCCCTTCGTACGAAAGTTTCAATGGCCGAATGCAACGAATGCGAAAGTCGATTGTTAGAGCATGTTCTTCAAAAAGTTTTGTGATCCCGTCCTTATTTGTCCTCACACTCCTATTCTCCTCAAATGGTAATCCCATTTATCCCTTCATTCCGTCACTTGCCAGATTCGTTTGGCAGTGACGCCAAATGTTTACCCCCATGGGGTAACAAAGATTATTTGCATACAGAGAAATAAGTACTCAACATAGAATATAAAAGAGCATTGTATTCATATATTGACAAGAGTTGTAATCCACATTCACCGTGTCCTCATCAAAGGGATGAATACATACATATAACGTCCGAAGGGATGCGAGGCGAACCGTCGCATCCGTGTAACTCCCTCGGACGGACCAACCGTCTAACTACCCAACTTTCCCGATAACACTGCCTGCCTTGTAGATTGCACACCTAACCAATACAAGACAACTAGAGAAGAATAATACATAACAAAAAGGACTTACGAAAAACGTAAGGAGCGCCTAGGAAGGTAATGCTTCACCTTACTTGGCGTTCCACCAAGTAAGGTGAAGCGCCAGCATCCTTGGGTGTTACAAAAGAGATGGCGCCGAGAATACAAAAACGGGCATCATAAAGTGTATTAAGTGCCAACATACATATTGTCGATAATAAAGCCGACAATCTAAATGATATGAAATAAACATGGAACCGCTAGCAAATAACCGGTTCAAACCGACAGTGAAAAATATGAAGATGCCGAACACTGCCCGACAACATTGACACTTGTCGTTGGTGATTAAGCACTTGCTTAATCACCAATGATAGTGTTGCCAAATAATACCGGAAGTCCATGTCATCAAAGACGTGTGAACTGCAGCAATACGAGCATCAACAATATGGCTCACCAAAATGTTTAACATAACCAGACGTAGAAAGCAACAACAAAGATTAATGTTGAAGTCTCTGTTGCAGCTACTCAACTTCAACACTCCCTCTTAGCAAGAGAGAGACTTTTAGAGAATTTCATCTTCACAAATGCACTCAACTGCAAAATAGTCAATGTCAATAGATAATCTCAACACATTTCAAATTTTAATATTTCCGTACAATAGAATTCACCATAGCTACTCCTAGAGGGTGAATGCAAAACACATAAAACACAATCAACAAAATTTTATTCATCATAGTTACTCTAAGAGGATGAATTTAGAATCACAAAAAATGGATCATGGAACCACACACATGACTTCCACCATGGCTGTTCCCAGAGGGTGGATCAAGGGCTTTCACCTCATACCTACTCACAGAGAGTGATCCCACCATACCTACTCGCAGAGGGTGGAAGAAGGGCTTTCACCTCAAATTTCTCCCAAAGAAGAATGCTTTACCACCTTGCCTACTTGCAGAGGGTGGGACAAGGGCTTTCACCTCAAACTTCTCCCAGAGAAGAATGCATATAAGTAAGGGAACACTCAGACCGAGACACTCTCTCAACAAGAGCATCATTCTCCACTAAGCCAAGCTTTTCTCGAAAGTAGCAAAACTTCACTCACGGAAGTGGTTTGGTAAGAATGTCCGCAGTCTGCTCTTCTGTAGAGATATATTTTAGTTCAACTGCATTTCTTTGAAGCATATCTCTTAAGTAATGAAACTTGATCTCCACATGTTTGGACCTGCCATGAAACACTGGATTAACTGAAAACTTTACATAGTTTTGGTATTCACACATAATTATTGTGGATTAGAGAGGCTGCCCAAACAACCTTGCAAGTAATTTATGAAGTCATACAACTTCTTTTGCAGCCATACAAGCTGCAACATACTCTGCTTCAGCTATACTTTGAGCCACACAAGATTGCTTCCTGCTGTACCAGTAAACCATGGCAGAACCAAGGCTGGAGCAACTACTTGAAGTGCTCTTTCTATCAGATACACAACCTGTCCAATCTGAATCAGAGAACCCCTGTAACTTTAGTTCAATACAAGAAGAGTATTTTAACCCATATCCAATTGTACCACAAACATATCTCAATATATGTTTGGCTGTCACAAGGTGGACTTGCCTTGGTTCACATATGAACTGACTTAGTGTATTAACTGCATAACATATATCAGGTCTCGTATTAACCAAGTACATTTAAGAACCAATTAGTTGCCTATACATAGTAGGATCAACCAAATCTGAATTAATTGAATCATCATGAAACTTTTTTAGATTTACTTCCATGGGAGTCACTATGGATTTGCAATCTAACATGCCAAATCTCTTTAAAATATCAATAGCATACCTCCCTTGACTCAAAATGATTTCACTTGAATTTTGCCATACCTCAAGGCCAAAAAAATAATGCAACATACCAAGGTCTTTCATTTCAAATTCCGAAATTAGCCCCTTCTTGCATGTGATGATGAGATCATCATTACCTGTGAGAAATAAATCATCTACATACAAGACTAAGATCAGAATTTTATCATTATGAACCTTGAAGTAGAGATTAGGATCTGCATCATTCTTTTGAAAATCCAAGCTCAAAAGATACTCGTCAATTCTTTCATACTAAGCACGAGAAGCTTGTTTGAGTCCATATAATGCCTTTTTTAACTTGCACACATAAGACTCCTTGTTATGAATGAAGAATCCTTCTGGCTGCTCTAAATAAACTTCCTCTTCAATGACTCTATTTAAGAATGCTGTTTTCACATCCATTTGATGAAGTTTCCAGCCCCTTACTGCAACAATGGCTATAATGGTCCCAATGGAGGTGTAGCGAGTCACATGTGCAAAGGTTTCATCATAGTCTATGCCTTCTTTTTGGGAAAAACCTCTAGCTACAAATTTGACCTTGTACTTATCTATACTTCCATCAGCTGCATGTTTAATCTTGAATAGCCATTTAGATGAAATTACTGATTTACCTTTAGGCCTAGGAACAATGTCCCATACATCATTTTTCATGATGGATTGATATTCTTCTATCATGGCATCTTTCTATACTTGATGTTTTGAAGCTTCTTCAACATTAGGAGGTTCAAAAGCAATAATGTGACTCATTAATGCAACATAACCATCAAACTTATGAGGCCGTTTGCTTTCTCTAAAGGTGCCACGAGGGGCTGCAAAAGGTTTAGCCTCTTCCACAATGTTTTTTAATGTTCTTTTCTTATTGGATGGAGTAGAGCTGGGTCCTGAAGAAACAACTGGATCAGATTGGGTAGCAGGATTCTCTGAATCTTCATTCTCCCTCTGAATATCTGAAGGAGGATTTGGATCAGCCATGACAAGATCTTGAGAGTACTCAAGATCTTCATTATTTACAATGTTAGACTCTTTGAGAGACTTGCAAGCCATATCTTCATCAAAAGTGACATCCCTACTGATTTCAATTTGCTTTTGACCAGGCACAAATTCTGAAAGCTTTAGAAGAATCACTATATCCAACAAAAATCTCTTTCTTACTTGAAGGCTCTAACTTTGATCTTTTCCCTTTTGGAATATGGATATAGACTTGGCATCCAAAAATTCTGAAGTAACTAATGTCTGGTTTTGATCCTGAGAAAGCTTCTTTAGGAGACATGTTGCCAAGAATCTGATGAGGGCTGTGATTTTGAATGTGAACTGCTGGTCTGCATGCTTCAGCCTATAGGAAGGTAGGAAGACTCTGATCATGGATCATAGCTTTTGCTGCCTCTACAACAGTCCTATTCTTTCTTTCAGCCACACCATTTTGTTGAGGATTATAGGGAACACATAGCTCCCTCTTAATCCCAGCTTCAACACAAAAATTATGAAAAATCCCGGACACAAATTCTCCACCATTATCAGATCTCAGGATCTTAATCCTTTTGTCAGATTGATTTCAACCAAGGCTTTGAAAGCTTTAAAACGGGACAACACTTCATCTGATTCTTTAGACTTAAGAAAATAGATCCAACCCTTACGAGAGAAGTCATCAATAAAAGTAATATAATACCAGTAACCACTACGAGAAGCAACAGACATGGGGCCACACAAATCTGAATGAATTAATTCTAGAATTTCTTTAGCTCTAGATTCACTACTATGAAAAGTACTCTGTGTTCTTACCTAGAGTGCATTCCTTGCAAATTCCTTCATGGTCTTGATTCAACTTTGGAAGACCAATGACAACTTTGTCCATAGAGGCTAAGGTTCTGAAATTTAAATGTCCAAACCTCTTGTGCCAGAGAATATTAAGATTTGAAGAAGAATGAGCAAGAGCTTGAATGGGACGGGCTGAAAGCTTGTAGAGACTATCATGACGAACTCCAATCTCATGGGCTGAAAGAAAATTTGAGTTCTTCCATGCAAGGACTTTACCATCAACAAAAGAAACATGATATCCTTTGCCTTCTAGTGCTTAAATTGAAATCAGTTTTCTCTTTATGCCAGGTACGAAGAGAATATCACTCAAGTGAAGAGAAATGCCTGAATCAAGCTGAAAAGAAGTGGAACCAGCTCCCTTAATTGAATAGCTTGCATCATTTCCAATGATAACTTGAAGATGTGAGTCCTTTTCCTTCAATTTGAAAAGATGATCACAGTAACTGATGATGTGACGTGAAGCTCCACTGTCAATCAACCAGGTATCACTGTTCGTAGGAATATTATTGGATAGAGTAGAGATAAAACAAAATCCTTCAGGGTCATCGCATGATTCCTTTTAAGGAGAAGAGTTCTCAACGAGAGCAGCAGAGGCTTGAGGCTTTGGCTTTAAGGTGCAATCTCTAGCATAGTGACCTAACTTGTCACATCTAAAGCACTAAACCTTTGAAATGTCAATTTTCTTTCTTTTGAGAGCAGGAGTTGAATTTGAACCTTTATCCCCGAATCTCTTGAAATACCCTTTCTTCCCTTTTCCTTTAGAGGCGTGGGCAGCAAGCACTTGGTCATCTTCATGATGGTTTTTGCGACCATTTCCTCTAGCTTCAAGTCTGCATTCTTCTTGAATGCAATCAACTCTCAATCTGTCAAATTTAGGGAGGTCATGTCTTCCATTGATACCTTGAATGAATGATTTCCAAGAGTAGGGTAGTCCATTCATGGCCAGCATAACTAAGTCCTTGTCTGGGATAGAATCACCAATTGCGTTTAGCTGATCTTTAAGTTCTGTGATCTTCATAATGTAGGATACTACTGATTCTCCTCGAGCCATCCTAATATGAAGAATCTGACGTCTCAATGCTAAGGCCCTGCTGGTGTTATTGAACTCATATAAATCTTTTAAAGTACGAAACATCTCATTTGCTGAAGACAATTTGGAAATAATGCGAACTAAATGATCCTTCACAGAGTCAATTAAAATTTTCTTAGCCATGACTCTTCTTTTTCCACAATAATTTCTCAGCATCATCAGAAGGTTCTTCCGGATCAGAATTTACATAATCAAGAAGGTCATTCTCCTCAAGTGCAATCAGAATCCTAAACTTCCATGAAGAGAAGTTAGAAGAACCATCAAGTCTATCTTCAACTTTCAAACCGTTAACCATTGTCACATGCTGAGAACAAAAAACAACTGATGCGAATGACAAGGTGCTTCTGGTTTTGGATCGAGATACTTAGACCGGCTCTGATACCATGTTAGAAATGAACCAGAAAATAACAGAATGAAAGAGAGCATAAGACAAAACTGATCATAAGCAGAAGACACAAGCCTTTATCCAAGGAAAAGCCCTCCTCACCGAGGGAAACAACCCAGCCCACCAAAATAGTATCACCTTTATTGAGATTCAATACTAAATACAAAACTTGTGCTCATTGACGTCACAACTTGGCTAACGATTACTTTGGCTTTGGATCTGACTTGTATTTTGGTTTTCAATCTCGAACATTATCCTACTGGCTTGATGAAAGACTTGCGGTTGCCTCGATGATGCTCCATGCATGAAGTGCTTGTTCTTGAACATCTCCCATCCTCATGAAATATCCAGCCTGCAAAACAAAATCACTTGTCATATATATAGCTTTTACATTCATGTCTTAATTTGAGGATTATGTCTTTCACATCCTTGCTATCTCTAATTCAAATGATCTCTAAACATTCTATTAAATTCCACCCTCAAGTTCTAAGATCAAATAATTGAAATTGACTTGAAAATGCCATCTCTAGAATCTGATTTTAATCAATTTTATCATGCTCTTGTTAGAAACAATATTCTGATTCATAAATTTAAAGTGTGATTTCTAACACTTGATCATTTGTCTGAGTTTAAAACATTCATTTTGCTTGAGTTTTGATGTTTCTCCAAGTCTGCCTTCAATGATTTCCAAATGTCTTCCCCACAATCGATCTTCCAATGTGAAATTCACTGCCTTATACCCTCAACCTTCTCTGGTTATGTTTGTTCGATCAGATTGTGTTGGGTGTGAAAAACCAAAAATGCTGAGAGGGGGAGGGGGTTAATCAGTATTTTAAAACCTTAAAAGAAAACTGGAAAGCTCACTCAAGTATGAAGACATGACACAAAAATTTTCTCACGTGGAAAACCCAAACGGGTTAAAAAACCACGGCTGCACTAATTCAATGGGCTTCAACCCTTTTACAAATAGAGCTTCAACTTTTCAGGCTCCAACCTGCTTCAAAAGGCAACAACCTTTTCAAAAGAACATTTGGACAACATCAAAAACCAGAATAAGTTCTATGTTTTAACGAGAGTCGAAAAGACTTGGGAGTTCACACAAAGTACATCAAAACACATAGCCCTTTGTAGCACCTTGAGATTTCTTTTAGAGCAACTCCCCCATACCACTGTCTTCTCATATATTCTTACGAATTAATACTCCCAAAAGAAATTGTGCCTAGCTTCAAAAATTGATTCACAGTATATTGTCATTGTATCTCAACAGCTTCTTCAAAACTGCTACAACCAGCACATCTGATGCACCCATTTATAATACTTTTACTCACCCGAACTCATATGGTGATCCTAGCACCCCTGCTTAATTCTGAGACCTCACCCGACTGTGTATTGGTGGCAAAACATTCTATTCATAGTCCATACACAGGAAACCTGCACTACTTCCCCCTTTTTTTCAAAAATTCATCCGTATATGGTTCACATACCAGGGGTTGGGTTTCCGCTGAGCATTGGAAGTGAAAATTGTTCGACTTTTGAGACGACAAAGGCAGTTGAAAGTGAGCTTGAGTTTTACTCTCTAGGATTGTATCTTGGAAGGGCACATTTCGATCCGCTTTGTCAAATCAGGAAGGCATACGGAGCTCAATACAGGCATATAGCACATATTGAAGACCATTGGGCCAATGCCAGTGACGATGTTGAAATAAAGAGGCAGGCATTCTCTAGGATGTTAGTTGAGCTAATTAGGGCAACCAAGTGGATGCAAATTCCGGACCAGGTTGAGGATGATATGCAGTATCTCCACCCGGATTATGAGAAATCAAGAAAAGAGGGCATTCCGCCTATTGATTGGAACAGTAAAAGTGAGGAAGGATTGGATGCACTTATGATGACGGTAAAAACTTTTACAATGGGATGGTTGCAAGACCAAGAGGCCTGCCTACATGTGTTGAGGTTGCCCCTAACTTATGAGCTCATGAAGGACATGGTGGAGCCTGAAGATGAATCGTTTGGGCCACTGCCGGAAAGGAGTAATGGTTTCGAGAGTCAGCATAGTGAGAGAGGTGGCAATAAGTTTCCACAAGAAAAGGATAAGAAAAGAAAAGAGGTTAAGAGTCAGCAACCACAACAAAAGAAATAGAAACAACCAATTGAGGGTGTAACATCACAGCCGATGATAGTTGAAAAGGCACCGGTCCAAGCAACCAATGAGTTGACAACAAGTAAAAGTTCTAGTCATGTCCCATTGGATCACGATGAACATGAAGTTGACTTGCCCCCTCCACAGGATGTAGAACAACGGAAGGAGGAAAATGAGATCGTTAATGTTGAGTTACTCTCTCAAGATGAAGTGGGTCAGCCGTTAGAAGTTGAAGAAAACTTGGAAGTTGATCAAGAGGCTCCAGTGCAAAATCAAGAAGATGAAAGGGTTGAAGACGAGCTTGGATTAGTCATGGTGCCCGCTTGGCTGCGGAGTAGAATGACAAAACCAAATACATATGATCAGCCTATGGAAAGTGCGGAGGAATTAATCAGAAGAGTTGAAGAAGATAAGAACAAGGCACCGGCAAAGAGGTTTTATCAAATCACAAGAGATGCTTCAGGACATCGCGTTGCACAGGTGGCAATCCCAAGGGCAGGCAGAGTGAGGGGAGATTGAGCCAGACGACTATGACATAGAAGAATATGAATTGGAACGGGCAACAAAGAAACAAGAAATTGAAGATGCACATGGGACTATCCAGGCTCTTGATGAAAGAATACACAAGGAAGTGGCCAAAAAGAAAAAGTACAAGGCTGAAGTCTTAAGCTTGAAGGAGCGTCTCTGGCAAATTATGAACCCAATTCGGCAAGCTGATCCAAATTTTATTCCTCCCAGGCCTAGTTCCAGTGCATCTATGGAAGGATTGGAAGGAGTTGGACAAATGGGGCAGGAAGCTAGGAGATGGGTGGCATCGGTAAGCGAAGAGGCGGGCATATTTCTCGAGAGGTTCGTCAAGACGTTCGATACCGTGTTACCCTCCACGAGCAAGCTAAGAAGATACTGAGACAGTGCAGAGATTACTCGTTCGGAATGGAGGAGGTTCTTCCCCACTTATTGACACTTATGGAGGTTCTGTTGCACACATTGATAAAGGATCGAGTGGTTGGAAAGGAGCAGGAGGTTGATTTTATTGCTTGGCATTAGGCGGCGACCCATAGATGCGATACGTTTAGGCAGATTGAGCCTCATTGTGTAGTTACAAGAGACACCATTTTGAAGATGAAGAACGAGATGCTTGGTTGTGTGGGAGTTATGTTGCACCAGAAGATGGATGGCACTCAGAGGTTAACTGTGGAAGGTCTTCAGAATAGGATGAACGAAATTTGTTTTGTAGGTGGAAATTCACTCGAGTTTGGGCAATTGGAAGCAGTGGCTCAGTTTAAAAGCTTCATGATTTTATATAATGCAGCTGAATGGAGGAAGTCATGTACTACTTATGCAGGAGAGGTGAGCTATTATGAGTACAGGCTTGGATGCATGCCAAGTGTCCCCATGAAGATGATCGGTGAGATCACGTCTAGATTCATTGAAGGTGAGAAAGAGGATGAGGATGAGGCACACAATTCCCAAGGCGATGACATGGCGTAGGCCCACAAGGTCTCGAGGATGCTGATTGGTTGATTAATGAATGCCTCATTTTGGTTGGCCCATTTGGCACCAAGTGGCATCAGCCCTTGTGCCCTGTCTTTTCATTGGTGCATAGTTATTTTGAATTTTCCTATTGGTTTATAAGGTGGTGGCTTCTTCTACATGTGCTTTCTTCTCATTGATCCACATGTCATGGATCCTTATCAGTTGTTATAGATTTGAATTTTCTTATTGGCCCATGAAGGCAATATAATTTTTCTATTGGCCCACGTGGTGGTGCTTAATTGTAATTGGGTGGGTATTAAATATTTGTAGTAGGTGGTTATGGAAACCCTAATTAAGGCTTTTGCCTCTTAATCTTGGCCCTTGATTTAAAGTTTTTCCCTCTTAATCTTGGCCATTCATTGTACTTGAAGCCTCTATATAAGGCCATTTGCTCTCATTTGTAAGCATTGGAACATTGAAGAAAATTGTTGCTTAAGTAATGCCAATATTGCTCTTCTTATCATTGTTGTGTTTTGCATGGTGATTGAGTTGGAACACTTGGTGTTATTGCATGGTTTCTACTTCCACAATTAAGATAGGATTTCATTTCAAAGCTGTTAGAGTAAGAGTAGAAGTAAATAGATTGTGTGGTGATATTGGTGGATGTTTGATTGGATTCTATAAAACTAGGCCACTAGCTCCTTGTAGATGCAAGGGTGCCTTGTGTGGTAATCTAGTAATTGCGCTCAAGTTCAATTGGCATTAGATCCTTAATTTGTACTCCAAGTTGGATTGAGGGGAAGGTGTTGATATGAAAACCATTTGAGATTCTTTGAAGCTTTGCACTAGATGGAGTTGAAGTCGCAGGCAAGCCTCCATTTGGTAGAGTCTTAGTCCATCCATTAGTCTTCCCATCCATTGTTAGAAATAGAATTAGTCTAGATAGTAGAAGTTTGAAGAGCAAAGTTGGAAGTGATATAAATCACGGATATACTTTATCATATATTGCAAAGCCAAATCTATAGTAGTGTAAGTAAGTTGACACCCTTGAATGAAACATGTAAGCCCGCCTAAGTGATTAACCAGCAAATCACATCATTTCAACTGAGTTAGATATCCACAGGTGTAAGGAACCTTGGAGTCATTCCATGATCTTCATTGCAAAGCTTAGCATGGGAGATGACTTTATTCAAGAGAGGGTTTGATGTTTTATGTTTCTCGAAGCATTGAATATTTAGTCTTGCATGTTGTGTAAGTGGAACCAAACTCACATCAACACCTTGGCCTTTGGTTCAGACATGGTCTTGTACGAAGCTTGAAGTTAATGATCTTAAAATAAAAGTGATTTAAAATACTAACTCTAGATTTCATAAAGTCTTGATTTTGTTTATGATTTTCAGACCTTTCAGACTCCAAAAAAATCAGAATATTACATTTGCAAAGCAAAATCTGGAAATGAATTTCGAAAATGCAAGGATCTGGAAATGAAATCTGATAATTTATTGCCTCTAAACATGATTTCCAAACCTGAACCAAGTCTGATGCCATTAACAAATCCTGGAAGTGTCAATGACTGATTTCAACCTGGGTGATTAATTCCTTAAGATTGGATTTTATCTGATTTTTGCCAAAGAAATCAATTATATCTCTGCCTTAGTTCACACTTGGTTGGTCACAATTTCACTTTTACCTCTGATTTTCCAGACTCGCAGCACCTATGACAAGGATCAAATCAGATTTCTGGGCGTATCACCTGAAGTTTGCACTTTTTCTAAGGTAGATTTTTGATTTAAATTCCTGATTTTCTCCACATGTTCATCTCTCCTAGACCCTGGTTACTCCTGAAAATTGTTTTTCATAGGGCGTCTTCACGTGTATTTCCTTGATCTGCTCTGTATTTACTGAACCACTTTGCACTGTGGTCGGAAGGATTTGCAATTAATCTGCATTTATATCTATCCCATAAAGGGATGCCACTCTTAGACCTTAAAGGCCAACCTTGTATTGGTTTAAATACTTTGCCTCAATCGAATTCCCAGCCCCCAATCAAGTTGTCTCTATGCCTTGTATTTTATCACTGGGGTTCCCTTGTAATTTATTACAGCTTCATCTCAGTTCTACCACCCCACAATGCATGTGGGATTAAAAAACTGCCTCGAGGGGAAAATCGACCAGCATAGGGACTAAATCACATTCATTTTCCTTTGATTCCTTTTACCAAATGCGATGGTGGAAATTCGATTTGGATAGGGACAAGTTAAATTCTTGAATTTGTCCTTGATTTGCCCTCTAAAAATTCATTAAGTCCCTTAATTGGAAAATTGATAGTCATAGGGACAAATGAATTTTTATGAAATTTGGTTAATCCTTGCACATCTTTACTTGGTGGAAATTCGATGGGGATAAGGACAATTCAGTCCTTATAAAATTTCATCCTTTCTTCCTCATTGTGGAAAATTGACCCTTATAGGGACAAATTCAGCCCTTAGCGTTTTTTTGATCACAAAGTGGAAATTTAGCCTCCACTGGGACAAAGTGGAAAATCCACATCCATTGGGACAAAGTGGAAAATCCACATTCATCGAGACTTTTAATTCCCAACTTATATCCCAACTTTGCTAAGTGTTTTATCATTTGGAATGAAGGTGGAAAACCGTCCTTCATAGGGACTTTCTAAATTTAACTCAATTGCTTAGTGGAAATTTGACCTCCATAGGGACTTTTAGGGTCTTGACTTCAATTTCACTCATGCTTTTTTCCCAGGAGTGGAAAATCAACCTCCATATGGACTGTTAGTTTTAACTTGTACCACTTCATCATATTTGCCCAAATTCAAAGGTAAGATGGAATTTTATTATCCAAGAGGACAAACTGACTTATAAAAGCACCTTAATACTTAGGAAAATTTCCTTGGAACCCAACAATCTTTTGCATCTTGACATTATTGACTTCAAAAGCTTAAGACTTATTTACGCTTGCAATTTGAGGACTTCAAAGTCCGACCACTCCTTAAGGTGAAACTTGACTTAGGAGCTCAAACACTCAACTGCCAAAACTCTAAAACAAGAATCACTAACAAGTGAAAAGAGGGGGTCCCCATTTGCAATGGGGTGATGTGTGAAAAGGTTACAATACGTAGGGATATGATTCTATTTTCAATCATGTGATGTTCATGTACTTTCTCCTCATGTTCATACTAAGGGAGGATGTTAGGAGTTAGTGTTCACATGGGTGTTTAAATTGGTGTTATAAGTGTACTAAAATTTAGGTTTTTGAGAAACAATGGAATATTATTGTTAGTGTGGCTCGTTAGAATATTGTGTAGGATAATATACGAGAGGTTGTAGGTATATGAGTCGTTAGAGAAAAATAGGGAGTGGTTCCTAAAATGTAGGAGATTAAATCCCTTTACCCCTTGAAATTCAATAAATTCTCCTTGAAAATAATATGAAAAACCAAAATATTAATATAATGATTGGGTTTCCAGGTCTGGGTAATTAACTCTTTGCGTTCCTTGTTAACTCTTCATATCCTGCTGACTTCTTGCCTTCTTTCATTTTGGGAGTTATAACTGCTACAATGCATTCCTTTCCACAATGATAGTTAGATTGTTGATTTCTTTTTGTTTTGTTTATATATGATGTCATTCACCCTGTCCACATCATTCTTATGATGCTCTCCATGTTATTCCTAACTGGTTACTGAGAGGGGGGGGGGGGTGAATCAGTAAATACTATTTCTATTGCAATTTCACACTTGTATAAAGATTCTTGCAAGATAAACAGAATGTAAACAATCATTCACAAACAGAAATAGAAATACTCAGATCAACACATCATGTATACGTGGAAACCCTCGGTTAGAAGGAAAAAACCATGGTGAGACAGAGCTCACAACTTCACTACTGCAGTAATAAATATGCCCTGCTAGGAGCTTACAAAGCACTTGCAAGAGTGCCACCTAGTTAAGGGATTTGGTAGAAGATTGGTTAAGATCTTAGCTTTGTTAGGAGCCGCTTTGTTAAAGGACTTTCAACATCAACAAAGATGTTACCCGGTTAAAGGATTTTTACAAAGAACCTATTAGGGTTCACCCTGATGAAGGGATTTGAATATGCTTTCACAAAATAAAAGCAACGATCTGAATTGACACGCTTTGTCTGATTAGATCATACTTGTTGACCTTACTGTTCTGCCTAGCTGTTGATCCTTTCTGCCTTTCACCTCTGTGACTGTAGCTCTTCTCAGAAGATAACTCTCTCTTGCTCTGTATAATCAACAACACTGGTTTTGTGTCCTATAGCCTGTATATATAAGAAATTAATCTTATTAAAACCTAACTCATAGAACTGCCAGGCTGTAAACTCAACCATAAATCATGCAGCAAAAAACTTTGCAAGATGATCTTGAGTTTACCTTGAAACATCCGCGTAGAAATAAAACTAACTCCTGTTAAAAAGCTAACTTCAGTTCTAAGCAGTGGATGTTCCGCATATTCCGGTTTTAACTTAAACAACTCCGTATTATCTGGTGCGGATTTATATGCAGTTCGACCGGTATCAATCATATACCCGGTCCATCCCTGTATGCAACATAAGACCGGTACTATGTACTCTGTTCGGTCTACCGGTGCATCTCTTCTGTTTAATCTACCGGTGCATATACTCTGTTTCTAGTCTATTGGTGCCTATACAGTAATATGAGTGATCTACCGGTGAACCTTTACCGGTGGGAATGGTGTTTGCATCTATCTTCACTAATGACAACTTAAATTTGCTAACACTCCAAGCTTTTGAAAAACATGCTTCCACTTGGACACGCATGCCCCCCTTTTCTAAACTGGGCAAGTGGTTCTGCAGATGTATTAAACCCCAGCCAATGGGACTTCTGATCTATGACCACCATGGCATTGTTGATGTGAGTGGTCTGATTTGTGTGTGTCCAGGTTGAATGAAACTATTAAATTTTTTTTTAAAAAATATGATGTTTTCTTTTGTCTGGTGCCTCATTGTGACCACTGCTAAACTACTGCAAAGGATATTTTTCAGCAACTGAGAAAAATCTGCGAATGAATTTTGGCAACAACGGTGTAACTGTTGCAAATGACTTTCAGAGCAACTGTTTAACTATTGTGATTGTTTTTTCACAGTAACTGTGGCTTCTATAGAAGACTTTCTGTAGCAACAGTGACTGATACATAATCCACCAGTGCTTGAAAATCATAATTTTCTTTTTGGGTATTGCAGGATTGCACTACCCCTAGGATGCTCTTGCAGGAAGCCTGCATATGCTATGCTCCAAGGCATTTTTAATTAATTTGTTACCTAAGCTTCCAATACATATCTTAACCTTACATTTCAAAAAATTGGTAGGAGTATGTCCCCAACGGCTAGGAATGCCAAAGTCAAATGACTCCATACATCTTTAGTTTTATAATAGGCTTGCCCTTATTTAATAGCTCATTTTAACTTCTAAGAACACCAGTCAGCATCAAGTGGAGTAATTCTTTGGTTCTTACTAGAACTTTAACTTACTATTTTTCATAGTTAATAGGGGATAGGTATTTGTATGGGGGATGGGGACATGTACTGGCAGGCTTGTCTTTTAATTCACTCCTCACTGTTTATACTCCATCCGAACATGGGAGTTTATCCACAGGAAGAGAGCATTCACAAATGCAAGTTCGGTTCCAAAAGACGTGTAAATTTTGAAGCCCCAAATCAAAATGGGATGTTTAATTTTAGCCCAATTTTTGATTGTGATAAAACATTCCAAACAAGCTAGTCTAAAGGCGAATTTTTTTTTTCTTTGAATTCTTTGTAATTTTTGAAAATGAATCTGTGAAGGTTTCAGAATGAAGTGTGGATTTTGAACGACGACATCTTATTATTGATGCAAATTTTGCAAAAAAGTAAATTGTCTTAATATGTAAAGCTCTAAACCACCTTTTTAATGCTTGCAAGAAAGTGGAAATCCAATTAATAAGAAAAAAATAATTTAGGTCGAACTAAAAAGTGCTATATTAGGCAAATGCAAAAATGAGAAAAGGTTTAGAAAACTGTCGTTGTCAAAATGTTTTGCACAAAACTATTTAGAAGTTCGTTAACTTTGTCTTTGAAAATTGTCCTACAAGACCAAACATTAGAAGTTTAAAACATTTGCTCTTTGGTTGGCACACATACCTGCAAGCTCTCGATTTTTTGGAAAATTCTAGAGGTAATTTTCATGGACAGAACAACTCTGTTGCAGTGTTAAAGGACTTTAGCTCTAGTTGAAAGACATCTTGAAGTTGAAATAACAGGTTTAATGTGTGATAGACCTCCAGTCAATGTAAATTCTATTGATTGGGAGGCACGGATATTACAGCATGAATGTGATCATCTTGTTGGCCTTCTTTATGTTGACAAAATGATCCTTGGAATCTAAAACGGGGGAAACTTTGAGGCCTCCTCTTGCAACTGGTTATCCCAGGCCAGATGTTGGCTGAAGTCACTTGAGAAAAGGCTTGTATGCTTTGTAAAACATGTATACCAATCATGTAGATAGTTAATTGTCACATGGACCACAGATTCAGAAGTTCATTCATCAAGAAATTTACCAAAGTACACCCATTTCATGGAGGGAATGGATGTGTTGCTCATCTTTACCATGATTGAGTTGCATTATTGAGTTTCAAACTTTAAATGTGTCCAAATGAAATAGAAAAGTATGTATGTTGGCTTAAAAATTTAAGAAATCATAAACCTTATTGAGCCTTTAACATCAATTCTTCCTGATCTGATTGCTCATCTGTACTTCACCATTTTGTAACTTTTCTTTACTATAAATAGACAAGAACATAAGTTCACTACAAACTTGTCTAGTTCCAGCTCTTTCCCTATCAAGAGACTTCTAAATTAGCAAGAAGGATGTGTCCATGAAAGATGGGACAATAGTTTGTGCTCACAGGAATCTTCAAGGGTATGAGGTTAATGGTCACCAAGTACATCTTAACTATGCCGAGAATACTAATGGTTGGTCTCCTCATACTCCCAATAAGTTTCTTTCTGCAAACTTTGACCAGCTAAAAGTTAAATAAAGATCATTCTTTTGTTAACTTTTTACACTCCCCTTTTTAACAAAAATATGGGGGTTACAGACTTGGTTTTCTGGACTGCTATGCTTGCAGGATATACGTGTCAAGGCTGTGGCAAGGAAACTTTATATATTTTCAGTGAAATGAAGCTAGTTGATATCAAGCCGAATTAAGTAATATATGCAAGTTTCTTTGGCACTTGTGCCAAATGTGGCAAAATTGAGTATGCACGCAATATGTCTGGCATGTTTCCTGAAAGAAATGTAGTTTTATGGAACACAATGTCTGATATAGGCAGAATAAGCATGGATTGGTGGTGTTGGAAGTGTTCTGACAAATGCAAAGGGTGGGCATTTATGTACAAAGAGATGCTGTGATGTCCCCTCTTCAAGATAGGATTTAATAATAATAATACTGCTAATTGAAATTAAAATATGAAATAAATGAGTGAATAATAATATTATAAAAATAAATAATAAATATAATAATCATATATATATATACTATGTAATCGTACAGAAAACATATAATAATGAATTCCATGACATTTAACAAAATATTTATCCAACTGTTGTAGCAGACAATATCTGACACAGTTCTGACAATGTTTGTGGGCCTTTTCTTCCAAACTACCGTACGGAACCTGTGAAGTATTGATTAAAATTAATAATATACAGCAAGGAAAAGCATTTCACAGAATCATTGCAAAGGACTAAGGAATATTGACTATGAATTAACCAGCAATCATTAACTAGAAGTGAGTCATAACAAAGGGGTGCGATAATCTCTAAGTAAAACTGATCATAAGTAATAGTCCCGTTTACATATAGATGATGATGCGTATACAGGATGTGATTACTAAGTGCAACAATTAATATTAAGAGTTGTAACGAATAACAACAATGATTAATATCTGAATTAGTGGTTAATGACAAGCTGGCGGTAACAATGCAATTACTAAAGACAACAGACACACCATTTGGAGACATCCCATTTGTATGGTCAGATATAAAGAGTCACTTGATAACTTTTCAAGAGGATATCGGGGGGTGGGAAGAATATACAGTTGGGTATAATAAGAAAGAGAGTGTCTGTAGTGACGGCAAAAGATTAGAAAAGAAGCAGAGATACAAAACAGTATTGGTTCTGCAAACTACAGGATATATATATATATATATATATATATATAGCAGTCAGGTATCGTCAGTATAAACAAGCACCAGCTATTGTGTTTATATATATATATATATATGGTTATGTTAATAAAGAATAATGCAGAGGTGTAAATAATTACTTGTAGGAAACTATGGACAGATATATATATATATATAACAGGGGAATACATACTATAAAAAGGACATTACATCTATGTATATAGAAAATAAAGGCTTTACGGAAATGAACAATAATATATTCAAAGATATATATACTTAGAGGGTTTATATATATAAGTTAGAATTATATATGAAGTATATCTGAATTATATCTTAATAAAGATATATAAACGATATAATGATATCAATATATAAAGATATCTGTATATATAAATATATAAAGATATCTGTATATATAAATATATAAAGATATATAAAAGCTATTTGTATACATAAATACATAAAGATATATAAAGATAGATACTCACGCAGTCACATAACCAATAAAGCACTCACGCGGGTCCATATCCAATAACATTAAAGCCAAAAAGAAATCAGAGCGTATACATATATATGTATCGTTGAGAACAGAGGATCATTAGTGAATTCTACAGCAAGTAATTAATATTTCCTGTCATTGGAACAGTGGCTAACCAGACTGTGAGTGAAAGAGCTATCTATAATCGGTAAATAGAATGTTTTGTTGTGTAATTAATTAATAGTAGCTCCTTGACCATACGTTCATAAGGAATTGAGATAATTAAGGAAATCCCAAACATAATATAAAATTGATCTATCTACTGCTTCAAACACGAGAATGGAAGGCAGAGGCTACCAAAGAGGGGCAGTCTAAATCCAATAGAGTAGCTTCCAAGATAGGGTAGGGAGCAGCCCCCTCTTTAACCTTGAGAGCTTGAGCTTGAGACAGGTTAAAGGCTGAGTCTGTAAACTTTGAGGGAGTCTATGAATGGTCTCTAAGCAGTTTGGTTTGCCTCCAATGTCTTCTCCCTTCTCAAGGATTGAAGTAATAATAAGGTCAGTTTTGTAACATGGATTGGAAATAGCCAAAATCCTTAATTTGTTATTTATTCTTTATTTTTACTTCAAATGGTAATGATAAATTATTTGGGGACATTACAGGTGCACTTTCAGTGTTCTATGCAGACAACTTCAACCTATGTAAGAATTTGGCCGGCCACCAAAGCTGTCACCATTGCAAAGAGAGAACTCACACCTGCTGAGAATGCTGTCATATGTACAATATATCATCAAATTGTAATGATTTTGCTGTCAAAAACCTAACCATGATGGGTAGCACACATGCAACTCCCTACGACATATCTGTAACATGAAATGTTCATTTGTAGGCTGCAAAAATACATTTAATCTGCCCATTGAAATTGTTTACAGAACACACCAGCATTGTAAAGCCAGATCCATCAACCTTCTTCACACGACAAACAGATCCTTTGCACGCCTATCCAAAATGAAACACATTTCTGCAGTTTTGAAAATAGCTTGTTATAGTAACGCCTCTATGACAACATGAAACATTTGCCACTGCCGGCCCCAGAAATATCATGCATAGGTGTTAGAAAGGGCATTAATCTTTTTTAAAAAGATGCTTAAGTTCAACTGTCTTAAAGTCTGCACCTCATACATTTACTTTTATACTTTGAATCATGATAGCTACTGCAGATAATAAGCTCCATTGAAGGAGTGTTATGATCCACTGTTGTCTTGGTGATTAAAGGTTATAAAGGCCTTCTAACGGCCCCCTTTTTTTTGGATTTGGAACTGACATTTTATGGTGGCGAGATTTTAGCGGAATACATATTTACATTTGGGCCTTTGGCAGATTATTCACGGGTGATGGTCTGAAATTTAAAGCAATTTAGTAAAAGCAAATATAATTAAGAAGAAAGATCATTTAAACATATACTTGCAGAAATAGAATCGATCTAAAACAATCTGATGCTGCAATATACAAAGAAAATTGGACCTGCAGCGTGGAGCAAGCTTTCATAAATGCAATTGTTAATCAAAATATGATGCAAAACGTCATCAAAAATGAAATGCCACTGCACCAAGGCATTACATACTTGAAGCAAACACACCTGTAGATAATTAGTACTTCTGTGTGTCCGTCCCGTTTCTCATGCACGGGGCTTATTAAATATTGCAAAGCCATTTGGGAGAAGTTTAAAGAGCATCAATATACAATAACATTGCCTCAACTGCCATGTGACATAAATATTAGCGAGTTTTTAATATTGTCTGATGCAAATGCTGAACGGACACATCTTGGAGTCTTATTCTACTATGAATTAAATTATATAATAAAGAAAATCTTACTCCAGTAAAAAGAAAGAAGGATTTAAACTTGTAGGTTTTAAACAGTTTCAATATAAGCACTTAATGTGATTTGCATTAACTGGAATCAAAATTATGGAAATGTTGGTGAAGTTTTAAATGAAATATTATCAAACTAGCAAACCAAACACAAACAATCCTATAATGAAGTAAGGACAGTGTTTTTCCTCCAAAATCCTGCAAAGAAAATGGTTCAACAAACAAATCAAAGATTATGGGAGTCCCATCGGGCATTGCCAAAACTATAGACCCTCAATCTGAGCTATAAAACCAAGTTAGCTCAACAAACCAAAAAAATCGAATGAAAGACTACACTCAGATAGAACAACAATGAAAGCTAAAGTTTAAACAAAAATGAAATGCAAAACAAAATCAAAGTTTGAACCTCTATGTGATACCATACACGTGCTCTTAGATGGAATGTAGATTGCCTAAATCCACCACATGCACCAGAAAAATGATCATTAGAGAGCCTTGAAATGATGGGTGAAAGAGCTGATTTATAGAATTGGAGAAAGGAACATGAATGGTGGAGATAAAACCTTGATGGACGATTGAGATTGAATTAGAGAAAGTGGGGAATCTTGACTGGCTAAGAATAGTCACGACTCACAAGGTTTACAAATGTGTGATGATAACTATCTCCAATTATTTATTTTGGATAAATAGGTTTGCATAGGCTAAAAATAGTGGTTGCATAATGAGGGGTGTTACAACTCATTTTCTTTATTCCATCTTAAGAAAATGAGTTGTAACCCCCCTCATTATGCAACCACTATTTTTAGCCTATGCAAACCTATTTATCCAAAATAAATAATTGGAGATAGTTATCCTGATATAACTTATAAAGTAATCTTGACTAGATATTTGGATTTTGTCATTTATTAGAAATAGATAATGGATGCTATTATTTATTTGGAATGGATAAATGGTAATGAAAGAAATATAACATAAAGTACTAGAAAAGAACTAATCAAAAAGCAATTGTTTAAAGGTAGAATATTACAATAAAGATGAAAAATAAAAAATCAAGAGCAACCACACCAAGATCCAAGAAGGAGACATAAGATTTGTAAGCGGGGAGAAGCAAAGAAAAAACCCCCTCATGATTATGTAGATGGCTTAAAGCCTAAAGAAATTACAATGAGAGAAAAAAAGAGTAAGCTTAGCATAGAAATGCTTCCATGGAAGAAAAATAGTGAGACACCTCAAATATATAGAGGTGAGAGAGAGGAGTGACAAAGTAACTCCCAAGTCTAAGCATGCCATCTAGCATCCTATGCAGGTGCAATGTGTCACAATCCTCATAAGGAGGAGATCTAATATTCCAAATATATGGAATAAAGAAAATGAGTTGTGAGAACGCGAAAATGACAAAGGACTTGTAGGGATTCCTTAGGAATATTCCTACAAGAGGCAAGGAGGAAATTAACTTTACCAAGTAAAGATTAATTCCTAACAGGTAAATGAATTTTTTAAATTATTTTATTATGGGTAATGAATGGGGAATTCAAAAGGGGACTAGGAAATGGGTTACAACTAGGATGTGACATTGTACTACATGATGGTAGAAAATGGTTAGAAATAGTAGTCTACAAAATGGATAATGAAGACCAAAATGAGTTGTTCATATTGTGTGGTCAACTATGATAGGTTATGGATTCTCTTGAAAGGTGTAAGGGAATAATCTAAAAATAACTTTAAAGACCAAGAGAAATGGGGGTGTTGGAATTTGAGCCATGGATTTGGGCACCACACTTCTAGTGGGTTTGCTCATGATTTTGTAAAATCATTTGGTGGTTTCTTGTTGGTGCTTCATGTATTTATTAGGTTCTTGGGTTTGAGAATTCATAGTGAGTTTTGTACGTCCCATTATGTTGTCAAAATTGCTTAATATCAAGGTTGCACAAAGACGGGGGTACTTGGGTACTTCGGAGACGAGTACAGGCTTAGTCACAGGAGTCACTGAATTTCAACCATGAGGTTCAAAATTCAGCAAACTTCAAAACTTGAAAAAAATTCATTTAAATTCGTTAAAAATTCATACAGTTTGGGGTCCCGGGCATGAAACATATTCCAAAAACAATGATATTTCAACTTGACATTATTTGAACAATTGCCATTCCGATTTGGTCTTCCTTTGACACTGTTCCTACAAGATACTCCCATAACAAGGGTTTGACACCGAGTTCTAAGAAAGAGCAATTGACCCAAGATGGAGAAGCGGTTAATGATCAACATATTGTAGTAGTTAAGAGATGATAGTAGAAGAATCCTGATGTCATGAATTAGATAGGAAATCGTTTGCTTCATCCGGGCATTAAACATAATTTAGAAATGGTTCAAGGACCAAATAGTTCCTTGAATACATTGAACCTAAGTTTTATAGAAGAGGAGTTAAAGTAGATGCATAATTTGCATGCGGTGCCGTTGGAGTCGTTTGTGATTGAGCACCAATTGTTGTAGTAGTAAGAGTAATCACAAACTTGTGTAAAAGACCACAAACTATATGCGCTGCATAAGGTGGTTGCTCTTTTAATATGTAATATTTTGATTTTACTTCTTAGGGGTTGTTTTTATTTTTTTTATTTTCGTTTTTCCAAACTAAATTATATTTTCATATTTTATATATAAAACCATGTCCATTTGTTAATTATTTGAGTTTTTTACTTTATTCATTAAAATATAATATTTTAAATACTTAAATTAACTTTTTAAATTATAATATATTTTTTATATAAATAATAGTTAAACTAAATTTTTAAAAATATATTATCTTATAATTTATAAATTTATTATAATATATTTAAATTTAATATTGTTAGTTTTATGTCATTGTTGATCTTTTCGCTGCTGTTTGTGAGTTCTATGCCTCAGTCGGACTCCCTGGCTTGACATTTGTTAATCTTCTCTGTGTACTGATCATCATGTTTGTCTTTTATGCCAATGTGCTATCTACAGTACACTTGTTTGGTTTTAGTAAAAAGACACTTAACAAATTCCGCAAATGATTGGATACTATTCTGTGTGACTCCTTTTTGCCATTTGTTGAGGATATTGGTCAAGCAAAAAGACGTTACTGTGCTGTTGATGCTGGTAGTAGTCTGACTGACATTTCTCTATTCTTCATGTTAGTTTCAAATCACCGTATACAGATACAAACAAAAACTAATATAAGCTTATGTGCCGCAACTCGCGTTTTTTAAAAAGCGACTGTGAACATGCGAATAGTGGTGTGTCCCGTGTTCACAAATCTGGCTTATTTCCAAAAGCTGTGCATCATGATTTAGTCACAATAATGACAATATGCAGTTCTCTGCAAACAACATCAAGTTTCTCTCAGGCGTTCTTCTTTAACTGTCGCTGAGGTATGAACAAGTGTGGACGGTATTCTACAGGACGTTTATGAGCAGATTAAAATGGGGTGTGTATTGACAACAGGCTGGGTGAAAAAAAAACGTATAAACAAGAGCCAAAAATATATGACAAAAATCAGTTTTGTAGCAGAGGCAAAAATAATGCATGTGAGGAGATTTGAAGGTGTGGATGGCAAGTTGAGGAGCTCGGAAAAAATGGGCAGGGTGTGTGGGTGCCGCTAACAAAAAACAAAAAGATCTTGCCGTTTTTGAGACACAGTATGTAATGCTGCCTATTCTTTAAAAAAACGAAGCTGCTGAACACAAAAACCATTGCTGAGCTTGGACGTGAAGGTACATGGAAGCTTTTTAAAAAGACACGGTGCGTGTGAATAAGGAAGGGACGAGCGAAACAATCTTGGGATGACAGTCCATAAAGATATACATACAACAGAGTTTTCATTTTGTGAATGGGTGAAAAGAAAACGTGTGATAGATGATTCACAGTGCAACTGAACAAATCGATAGGCACACAGTTTAGAGAGAAATTTTTGTATTGACTATTTAGCTGAAAACAAGGGGGACGTGAATAAGAAAAATCTGTGATTGTCAGTACAACAGCATGATACCAGGTCTTTAAAACTGTGCCTGTGCCTTTAAAAACTGGGGAGAAGTGCCTGCTTTCAAGTATATACAAAATACACAGGGTTAAGAAATGTGCAGCAGAGATTGTTTGAAAATTGGGATTGGTGCTCACATAGTTTTTATAACTGAGCTGTGTTTGGAAGTCATTTTAGAGACTACATGCTGAATCCAAATTGATTATGTGTTGAGGACCTTCGTTGATGTAATATCAGTATTCCTACTGAGTCTTCATACCTCTGTGAAGACACAAAACGTTCATTTGTTTTGTCTCATCATCCATTTCTTGTAAGGAAGGTGGTTGCCTTCTAGAATCGGGTTGGGGCCTGATCTTCGAAATTTGTGGAGAGTTGTAGCTCTCAGTTGTAACAGGTTGTTGCCCATTGGAGTAGTGATGTCGTGGTTTTTTCCCGTCTTGGGTTTCCATGAGATAATTCTGCGTGTCTTGTCTTCTTTACTGTGTGCTCTTTGTTTTCTGCTTCTTAGTTTTAAAAGGTTGTGTTAAAAACTGATTCACCCCCTCCCCCTCTCAGTTTTGTGCGTTTTTCAATTGGTATCAGAGTTGGTCACTCTCTTCCTGTGCTTAAAAGCTTGAGAGTTCGATCCTTGTGTCCATCATGGTGCCTTAGAAGGTCTAGCTACAAACCGTGCTCCTCTCTTTGATGGAAATAACTTTGCTTTCTGGAGTGTTCGTATGAAAACCTATATTATGTCTCTTGGCTGTGATGTGTACCTCAGCCTCGTAAATGGCTATAAAATCCTTGCTACTCCTCCTACAGATCCTGATGATAAGAAAGAATTTGAGAACAATGCCAAAGCCATGAACGCAATCTTGTGTGGTCTAACTAAGGCTGAGTTTGTAAAGGTCATGCATTGCGACTCAGCTAAAGAAATTTGGGATAAATTGCACAATGCTTATCAAGGTGATGACAAAGTCAGGAAAGCTAAGGTTCAAACTCACATGGTTGTTTTTGAAGGTCTTCGAATGAAGGACAACGAAAACATTGCTGCATATTTTCTACGTGTTGATGAAGTTGTCAACGCTTTAAGAGGTCTAGGTGAAGATGTTGAAGAGAAGACTGTAGTTCAGAAGATTCTTTGATCTCTTCCCATGAGACTTGATGCTAAAGTCTCTGCAGTTGAATAAATGTTTGATTTAGACAATCTAACTGTTGATAAGCTACATGGCATCTTGACTGCATATGAAATGAGAACTACGGTTGAAGGGTCTTCAAAAACTGAATCTACATTTAAGGCTTCTAAAAGAAGCAAGGACAAAGAAACCAATCTAAGTGAAGGCTCGGATGAGGACTCAAATGAGGAATTAGCATACCTCATTAGAAGGTTGAAAAAGGGCTTTAACAAAAATAGAAACAAGTCTGGTCTGAAATGTGTTGGAGTCATTTGTTGTTGCACCAAAAGCTCGAACTCTCAATGCTCGATACAAATGCCAGATTTAACGCGATCCACGAGAGGCGGTTAAGCCATGTCACGAATCTCCAAGGAGGTGTTGACCACCAAGTCAACAATCTCCCCCTCAGCACTGACTGAGCCTTCAGCACCCACTAAAGGGAGACTCGAACCCGTGACCCAAGGCTCTGATACCAATTGTTGGAATCATTTGCCGTTGCACCAAAAGCTCAAACTCTCAATGCTCGATGCAAATGCTAGATTTAACCCGATCCACGGGAGGCGGTTAAACCATGTCACGAATCTCCAAGGAGGTGCTGACCACCAAGTCAACAAAATGTTTCAACTGCGGAAAGTTTGGTCACTTTGCCTCTAAGTGTCCATTTGATAAAGATGAGGACAGCAATGATGAAAAGAAATTCAAGCATCGGAAATCTAGGAGGTTTACCAAGAAAAATTGGAAGTTCGAAAAGGGTAAGAAGGTGCTGTTATCAAAAAATGACAGCGATGATTTGTCAAGCAGTGAGAGTGATTCAAGGGTAAGCGAAGTCATGTTCATGGCTATTGATGATGTGGTTATTAAAAATGCTAGTTTTGAAGATGTTGGAGATGATGAAGATGATGAAGTAGACCTTGAGCTTGAGTTGATTTCAGCTCTATCAGAAATTAAAAAACTGAAAAAAGAAAAATCTGAATCTTGTGGATCTTCTTCAAGTCGAGAGTGCTGAAAAATTAAAGATTGCTACATCACTTAAGGAGGCTGAACTCAGCTTGTTGACATTAAAATTCTGAATGAGGAAGCCAAAAAGATTCGTGAAGATTCAGAAAATCAGATTCAAATAAAAGAAGATAACATTGCTAAGTTGGAAGCAGAAATTGTTGCTATGAGAAACATTGGTAAAACCTCTATGCTTTCTAGTGAAGAACTATCTTTCAATAGTGGTAAAGTCACTTTAGATGATGTTCTTGGTTCTCAAAGACCCACCAAAGATAAACGTGGAGTTGGCATGCAATCTGAATCAAACACTTCACCACTGGAAAGTAATCAGTCTACTCCTAACAAGGTAAATAAACCTTTTTTTTATGGCTACTGTTTTTCTTGTAATTACTTTGGTCATAGAGCTGCTGATTGTAGAACTGTTCCATACAAGAATTATTATCAGCTTGAAAGAAATGTGTTTAGGAAGTACAATCTGATTTGCTACAGCTGCAATAAGTTTGGACATACATCTAGATTTTGTAATAGCTACAATGCAGATTCGTTTTATAATGTTGAGCTTAAAAGAAGAGCTAAAGTGACTAAGGTTTGGAGGAAAAAAGTTCAAGAGACTCCTCTTAAAGCTCTTGTTGTTCAAACTGCCTTTCTAGCTAGCAGTGAGAAGGACATATGGTATGTTGATAGTGGCTGCTCCCGACATATGATAGGTGACTTGAGTAAGTTTCATTCTCTTAAGAAAATGAAATGTGGTAAAGTTAGATTTGGTGGTAGCTCTTCTGCTAAGGTTGCTGGTATAGGTACAGTCCTAATTAACAATGATGAAACTATTGTTGAGAATGTACTTTATGTGGAAGGGTTGAAACATAATTTGTTGAGTGTGAGCCAGCTATGTGATCAAGGTTATGATCTCAGTTTTAACTCTAATGCTTGCCCTATTAAAAAGGGGATTGATGTCATAGCGAAAGCTACTAGAGCTGCAAATAATCTTTACATTCTTGATGATTCTAATGTTGAGACATGTTGTTTAAGCAAGGTAGATGATGCTTGGCTTTGGCACAAGCGGTTTGGGCATGTTAACTTTGATAATCTGATTAAGATCAGTAAGAAGGAGGCTGTTAGAGACATGCCTATGTTACAAAAACCAGCAGATATTGTTTGCAAAAATTGTCAAGAAGGCAAACAAACTAGAGCTTCCTTCAAACCGAAAGATGAATTCAACAGTAGGCCACTTGAGCTCATTCATACGGATCTTTGTGGACCAACAAGGGCAGCTAGTCTTTAAGGTGAGAAATATTTTATGCTTCTAATTGATGACTATACACGCATGACTTGGGTTACATTCTTAAAAGAAAAATCAGAAGCTTTAGAGAAATTTAAGATTTTTAAAAGTCTGGTTGAAAATGAAATAGACATGAAAATCAAATGCTTGCGTTTTGATAATGGGGGAGAATTCACTTCTAATGAGTTTGTTAAGTTCTGTGAGCTACATGGCATTAAGAAACAGGTTTCAGCTCCAAGAACACCACAACAAAATGGTGTTGTGGAAAGAAAAAATAGAACCATTTAGGAAATGGCCTGCTGCATGATGAATGAAAGTAAGGTAAAATATACTTTTTGGAGAGAGGCTGTTCACACTGCTGTTTATATTTAGAATAGAACATTGTTGAGACCAAAGCTCAAGAAGACTCCTTATGAACTTTGGAAAGGTAAACCAGCCACTGTTAAGTATTTTAAAATTTTTGGGAGTCCATGCTACATTAAGAAAGATGAAGATAACTTGGGTAAGTTTGAATCTAGAGCTGATGAAGGCATTTTTCTTGGCTATTCTTCTAAGAGTAAGGCATACAAATGCTATAACAAAAGGCTGCATAAATTAGTAGAGAGTGCTAATGTCAAGGTTTATGAAGGTACTAATCAATTTGATAAGGATGATGACAGCCCCGAAGAATGTAAAACTCAAACCAGCACTGTCGTAGCCTCTAAAATTCAAACCAGCACTGCTGTACCTTCCTCTCCTCCACATGTTCAAGCTGGAATAGCCAGCAAGAGTGGTGAAAGTGATAAAGGTAAAGTACAGTCAGCTCACGAAGAAACAGTTCCTACATTTATTGATGTTGATAATCTTCATGATAATTTTGGAAGTGATTCGCAAGATGAACATGATGCCTCTAATTTCAAAACTCCCTCTAAGTTTGTGCAAAATAATCATCCTATTGATCAGGTTATAGGTGAAGGCAAACTAGAAATGTTAGAAAAAATGTCAATTACTTTGAGAATGATGATTTCTCACTTATCTCTTTGATTGAGCCTAATTGTTTTGAAGAAGCAGCTGTAGATAAACATTGGGTGGCTGCCATGAAAGAGGAGCTGGACCAAATCAAAAAGAGCAATACTTGGGAGCTTGTTCCAAGACCTATCAACAAGAACATGATAGGTACAAAATGGGTATATCGGAACAAGGTAAATGAAGATAGTAAGATTATTCGAAATAAGGCACGCTTAGTTTGCAAAGGTTATTCTCAGATTGAAGGTGTGGATTTTAGTGAAACCTTTGCACCGGTTGCAAGGTTAGAAGCAATCAGAATTTTTCTTGCATTTGCTTCTTTCAAAGGCTTCAAAGTTTTTCAAATGGATGTAAAATCTGCTTTCTTAAATGGAGATTTAGTTGAAGAGATTTATGTTGAACAACCGGAAGGTCTGATTTTTGATAATGTAGACTATGTATGCAAGCTGAAAAAGACATTATATGGACTCAAACAAACTCCTAGAGTTTGGTATGACAGGTTGGATAACTATTTGCAGCAGTAGGGCTTCAAAAAGGGATATGTTGATAGCAACCTGTATGTTAAAGAGGAAGGTAACAGCATTCTTATTGTTGTTGTTTATGTTGATGATCTGATTTTTGGAAGTGCTTGTGTCAAGATTTCCAAAACATTTGCTGCGTGTATGAAAAATGAGTTCGAGATGTCTATGATGGGTGAGCTAACATATTTTCTTGGGCTGCAAATTAATCAATCCTTTAAAGGTATTTTTATTTCCCAAGCTAAGTATGTTAGGGAGTTACTTAAGAAATTTAAAATGGAAGATTGTAATCCGGTTAGCATTCCAATGGAAACTGGATGCAAATTAAGTAAGGAGGATGTGTCTCCCTCTGTTGATCAGTCTTTTTATAGATCCATGGTAGGAAGTCTGCTGTTTGTGACAGCCACTAGACCGGATATCATGCAGGCTATGGGATATGTAGCCAGAATTCAGGCTTCTCCAAAACAAACACATGTTTCAGCTGTTAAGAGGATCTTTAAATATCTAAAAGGTACAGTTGTTTTTGGTCTTTGGTTTCCAAAGAGTTCTGATTTTCTTCTTACAGCATATACAGATGCAGATTGGGGAGGTTCAGTGGATGATAAGAAAAGCACTAGTGGATGTGCTTTCTTCTTAGGTGGCTGTTTGGTTTCATGACTTAGCAAGAAACAGTCTTGCACTTCATTATCCACCGCTGAGGCTAAATACGTTGCAACAGTTTCATGTTGTACTCAGGTGAGTTCTATGCCTCAGTCGGACTCCCTGGCTTGACATTTGTTAATCTTCTCTGTGTACTGATCATCATGTTTGTCTTTTATGCCAATGTGCTATCTGCAATACACCTGTCTAGTTTTAGTAAAAAGACACTTAACAAATTCCGCAAATGATTGGATACTATTCTGTGCGACTCCTTTTTGCCATTTGTTGAGGATACTGGTCAAGCAAAAAGACGTTACTGTGCTGTTGATGTTGGTAGTAGTTTGACTGACATTTCTCTATTCTTCATGTCAGTTTCAAATCACCGTATACAGATACAGACAAAAACTAATATAAGCTTATGCGCCGCAACTCACGTTTTTTAAAAAGCGACCGTGAACATGCGAATAGTGGTGTCCCGTGTTCACAAATCCGGCTTATTTCCAAAAGCCGTGCATCATGATTTAGTCACGATAATGACAATATGCAGTTCTCTGCGAACAACATCAAGTTTCTCTCAGGCGTTCTTTAATTGTCGTTGAGGTATGAACAAGTGTGGACGGTATTCTACAGGACGTTTATGAGCAGATTAAAACGGGGTGTGTATTGACAACAGGCTGGGTGAAAAAAAAACGTATAAACAAGAGCCAAAAATATACGACAAAAATCAGTTTTGTAGCAGAGGCAAAAATAACACATGTGAGGAGATTTGAAGGTGTGGACGGCAAGTTGAGGAGCTCGGAAAAAATGGGCAGGGTGTGTGGGTGCCGCTAACAAAAAACAAAAAGATCTTGCTGTTTTTGAGACACAGTATGTAATGCTGCCTATTCTTTAAAAAAACGAAGCTGCTGAACACAAAAACCATTGCCGAGCTTGGACGTGAAGGTACATGGAAGTTTTTAAAAAAGACACGGTGCGTGTGAATAAGGAAGGGACGAGCGAAACAATCTTGGGATGACAGTCCATAAAGATATACATACAACAGAGTTTTCATTTTGTGAATGGGTGAAAAGAAAACGTGTGATAGATGATTCACAGTGCAACTGAACAAATCGATAGGCACACAGTTTAGAGAGAAATTTTTGTATTGACTATTTAGCTGAAAACAAGGGGGACGTGAATAAGAAAAATCTGTGATTGTCAGTACAACAGCATGATACCAGGTCTTTAAAACTGTGCCTGTGCCTTTAAAAACTGGGGAGAAGTGCCTGCTTTCAAGTATATACAAAATACACAGGGTTAAGAAATGTGCAGCAGAGATTGTTTGAAAATTGGGATTGGTGCTCACATAGTTTTTATAACTGAGCTGTGTTTGGAAGTCATTTTAGAGACTACATGCTGAATCCAAATTGATTATGTGTTGAGGACCTTCGTTGATGTAATATCAGTATTCCTACTGAGTCTTCATACCTCTGTGAAGACACAAAACGTTCATTTGTTTTGTCTCATCATCCATTTCTTGTAAGGAAGGTGGTTGCCTTCTAGAATCGGGTTGGGGCCTGATCTTCGAAATTTGTGGAGAGTTGTAGCTCTCAGTTGTAACAGGTTGTTGCCCATTGGAGTAGTGATGTCGTGGTTTTTTCCCGTCTTGGGTTTCCATGAGATAATTCTGCGTGTCTTGTCTTCTTTACTGTGTGCTCTTTGTTTTCTGCTTCTTAGTTTTAAAAGGTTGTGTTAAAAACTGATTCACCCCCTCCCCCTCTCAATTTTGTGGGTTTTTCAAATATAATATTATTTTATTTTATGGATTTATTACTTATATTCAAAAAACCATTATTTATAGAGGTGAATTTAATCACAAATTTTTTTCCGAACTTTTTCCCCTTGTCAAATTTCATCTGAATTTTATTGTTGCCGAACTTGAACTCGAACTTGAACCTTGTGACCTAGGGTACGGGTATGAGTACGACTATTTTTTTAATATAATTTAATATTTTATAGAAAATCTGAAAATGTAATGACATTGAGTTTTCAAAACAAGAACAATGATAAAGTTTATTGTCAAACATTAACTTTGAAGATTAAGTGCACAAATTGAGATGTCTTAGAATCATTGTATCAAAGTTTCGAATTGATTAGTGATTACATATTGAAATAAGCTTGATAAACAAGCCGATACGCAAATAAAAAATTGAAACAAAAATCAGAAATCTTAATCAAGGTCCTTATCAATGATACTCTCCATTGAGTACCTGGTATAGGATACGCATACCAATACCCAGTACGCATCCTAGGGTTATGGGTACAAGTATGCTTTAGATTTACATAGTGATACATAGTTTATTATAACAAATCTTGCTTATTGAATAATGCATTGAGTTGTTTCCAAGTGGGGTTTTCTCCCAAAAGGGTTTCCCCATGTAAATCATTGTTTTATTGTATAATTAGTTTTGTGTTGATTTCGTTTTAGCTATATGATCAAATTGTTTTGGCACATACCTTTTGATGTAATAGCATCCAGGGCTAATATTGTTTAGTTTTTCAATAAGGGCTATTTTGGAAAGGTTACTATTTTTGGCAAGCTTACTACTATTAGTAAGTTTTCATATGTGCATATTGGAACCTAAAAATTGGTCCCAAGGAGCAGAATGGGAAAATATAATGTTTGGAAAAAGAATCATGTCCATATCCTTTATGGTTTGGTATTTTTTTGGCCTATTTTGAGGCAAGAGAAAGGAGGGAAAAGAGGTTGGCCACAAATCAGAGATGTGACACCTTCCTAAACATTCTAAGGTGGTTATACTTCTAAGGATAGAAAGGGAAAAGAGGGGTTACTTGGGACAGTTTTGGTAGTGCAGATTGTGGTTTTGGCTTGTAGATTATTGTAATAAGAAAGCCCATGTGGATGTAGCAAGTTATTTCTAGAATGTTGTAATGCTGTCTCATTGAAGATAATATAAAGCAAGTGTTTCTATTCTTGCAATTTTCTGTTTATTTCTCTTTTGTGTTGTGTGTGTTTGGGTGAGCAAGGGGAGCACCCTTCATCAACCTTCTTCCATAGTTTAGTTGTCATGCGCCCAAACTTTACTAAATAACAAAAACACAACAAATAACCCAACCAATCACAACCTTAAATAATCCAATCTAGGCAATTAATCAATGCATGATCAACCCAACATTAGTAATAAATATTGGCATAAATTATTTAAGGAGAGCCGACTGAAATCCATCATTTTCAGCACTTTCTCTAATTATTATTTAGCAAGAGGCATCAGGTGTTATCAAGAGGCATTGGGTGTCATTGAAAAGGCAACATGTAGTTGGTGCATAAGAAGAGGAGCTCTCTTCATTATCAATGGATGTGACCCTTCCATTTTAAGGATATAAAAAGAAGAATTTATCCAAGAAGGCATCAAATGAATTGGAATACACATTTCATCTGAAATCAGGAAATAAACTAATAAAAAGCAGAATCCGATTTATTAATACCAGCCTAGAATTCGTAAGTTCATATGTGAAAATAGGATATGAGTATATGAATGCAATATCTATTCTTTGCTGGAATTATATAGGGATAGCTGTAAGTAATTGCATTATTTTCCAATTTGAATATTGTATTCCAATCTAAATAAATTAATTATATTCCTATTTGATAAATATGTTATAATACATCCATATAGTTAATATATTTTGAATTGGATAGAAATGGTTGCAAAACGGGGAGGTTGATCAACCTCTAGAGTTCATGAGAGATGAAGACTCCACCAATCTTTCATCAAGCATGCTACCCTGAGATGGAGTGCTCGTGGGTCAAGAGGTGTATCTGTACTCTCGGGCTTGGTGGAGAAGGTAGTCTCATATTGTTATCAAGCATGCCACCCTAAGATAGAGCACTCGTGGGATGGGTAGTTGATTAGTGCTCCTAGGCTTGATCAAGGAGGATAGAGCAACCTTTAAGGTGGACTAAGGGATGGAGTGAACCATTTTCCACCCATGTTCTCGCAATACAAGGATAAGTATCCTTGAGATTGTGGTTTGTGAAATTATTATCTAATTCCTAATACAGTTACTATAGGAATATACTTTGAATAATTATTAATGCTATTGATTATATATATATATATGTATATATATATGTTATTGGACCCCTAACCCTTATGATAATAGTTGGTCTCATGGATTACTATTCAAATGTTGACTAACATGATTGCAGGACCTAAAACAAGATTTACATTCATCACTTATTTTAATTGGTAAGTTTGTATTTGGAATGAATTATATCACTTATTTTAATTGAACTTGTGATTCTAGGGCAAAATATTGTGATATCCCCAAAAGGGATATTACAATTGATCTTAGAGCATTGTTCCTACTAGCTTGTGGGACAAAAGATATTTTATGCAACTAAGCCAAAGGGCTCAAAGGACATTGGACAGGGAAAGTAGACGACTTGCTACAAGTAATCACTGTACTCAAAATAATAAAATGGGTAAACAATTGGGAAACGAGTTGAGGGCTTTCATGGAGCAAAATGGGAAGACAAATCAATTACTCCTACAAACCCTTCAAAATATGAACAACACCATTAGTACTCTTAGACCCAACAAAGCTAATAGGAGGGATGTCGTTTCTAACCATTTGGAAAATGATAATAGAGCTCCACTAGGGTCAAAGCCTAGGGTAACTAGACCATTCTTCTTACTTAGAGAGGAGCCAACAAGAGAGGAAGAACAAATCAATGCACCAATCAATAACTTAGACCAATATGTAGAAGCTTACTTAAGGCATGGCCCTGAAATAAGATGGAAGATTTCATTTAGAGAATATTGTTAGGTTGGAAGAAGTAATCCTAGAAGAGAAAGGGGTCAACCTAATAGAGGTTTATACCATAGACTAGGCAAATCAACTCTCCCTAATTTTGATGGATCGTGGAAAGTCATTGCCCATTCATTGATCCAGACACAACTATCTCTTAGTCTCATGTTGGAAGAAGATGTTGTTGAATTTTCCATCTTACACTTAGAGGGGGTAGCACATGAGTGGTGGCACCATGGTTTGATTATCCAAGGGCACCAAAACATAACATATGATGAGTTCAAAGAAAAGCTCATGGAGTGATTTGACCAAAAACACCCCAAAAGGCACTTCAAAGAATTAACCCAATTTAAGCAAGAATCTATGGAGGACTATGTTATTCAATTAAAAAACAATCTCAGTCAGGTGGTAACTCGTTCTAGGACTAACTTAGTACCTACCAATTGAAACAACTCTTGCCAAAATGCATAGAGAAATCTGTTGCCTCAATCACTAACAATGTTTTTGGGAGCCCATGTAATATGAATACCTCTCTAAAGAATAATTCAACTACTTGAGAGGCCTTGTAATAAACAAAAATAGCAAAGAAATGTGCATACTTCATTAATCTGTCAACAACTACAAATATGCAATCTTTACTTTGGACCCTTGGAAGATACACAATAAAATCCATCGATATGCTTTCCCACTTCTTTTCGGAAATTGGGAATGGCTAAAGTAAACTTGCATGAAAAGTTTCCTCAAACTTGTTCTGCATGAATCTTACTCACCCATTTTTGGCATTCATTTAAATCCTTTTGCTCTAAAAAAATATCTCAAACTATTGTGTTTTGTCCTAACCATGTATTTTCCACCCACCAAGTTCTACCTAAACTTTGCCAACACATGCATGATGGAAAACATTTCCTTGTCATAAGTAGAATATAGCCACTCCACATCTCTCAACTTCCTACTCCTTTGCATGAGCACCTACTGCTTCGCCTAATGTATCATTCTCTAATACACATGGCTGAGAAAAGTCTTGTAAAGCTAGCATTGGACAAGCTTGTTTGAGCTCATCAATGTACTTTGAGCCTCATCTGACCAACTGAAAGCACCCTTCCTAGTGACATCTGTAAGTGGTGTTGCCAACTAGGAGAACCCCTTAACGAACCTACTATAGTAACTACATAGGCCGAGAACCTCTCTTATATAAAAAATATTCCTTGGCGGTGTTCAATCAAGTATGGCCTATATCTTCTCTTGGTGCTCTTCCACACCACCAGCCATATTACAAGTCCCAAGTATAAAATCTTTTTCATGCCAAACTTGTATTTGGAAGCCTCAATGAATAAGGACTGCAACTCCATAATGCCCAACACCTTGTCGATTTTTGAGGTAATCATCCCAAGTCTTATTGCAATCAATATATCATTGAAAAATACCAACACAAACATTCACAACTGCTTATAAACAATATGATTAATACACGATTGGAATGTTGTTGGTGCTTTAATAAGACCAAAAGGCATAACTAAAAATTTGTAATGTCTGTAGTGGCATCTAAATTTTGTCTTATGTACATCCTTTGCAGGAACTCTATTCTAGTGTGTCATTGGATGCAAATCAAAATTTGAAAAATAAACCACTCCATGAAGTTCATCCAGAAGCTCATCTATTTGGGGTATAGGGTACTTGTTCTTTACGGTTTTCTTATTCAAGGCATGATAATCAATACACATCCTCATTGTGCCATCCTTCTTAACTAAGGCCACAAAAGATGCAAAGGTACTAGAGGCAGGTCTGATGTGTTCCATGTCTAATAACCCCTTGCTCATTTTCTCAATCTCATTCTTAATTTTTTTGGGATGGCAGTAAGGAGTAGTAATAATGGGCTTGACACCCTCCTCTAACTCAATTACATTCTCAAATCCATGATTAGGAGGTCTTCCAGGTGGAATATCTTCAAACACAACACTATGCTTAACCAAAGCTGACTGAACATTTGAAAGACAACAAACATTGGGCTTCCCATGCAACCTCCCCATGTCTGAATAATGCCTCCATTTGCTTGGTTGTCACTACCCTTGGTGCCCCATTTGCTAATGCTCTCAACACTACCTTCTTTCCCTCTGACATGAATTCAACTCCATCGTCTAGAAGTCCTGACTATAACTACCGAGTGAATGCAACCATTGAACCCCCAAAACAACATCGATATCACCAATCCCTAGAAGTCATCTGTAACCATATAGTACCCATCTGATACTCAATTGTGAGATCTTCTTGGTGCAAATCATTTTGAATCCATTCGTTACCATGACATTGAAACCAGGAAAATCTTCAACTCCCTCTTCACTACAAGACCCTTGTTAATAAAGTTACATGTTGCCCCACTATCAACTAAAGAAGTAACTCACTATCCCTTAACAAATCCTCTAGCTCTGAAAGGGTGGTACTTAGGAACCCTAGATAAAGTAGCAATAGTGCAATGTGTCACATCTTCTGAAGCACCATGATCATGCTCTTTTTGGCTGTGCCTCAGGTTCACTCGCAGAACTGGTATCTGTCATCTCCTCCTCAAGAACAGAAGTGACCTCAATATAGTGTGCTTTGCCTTCACACGACACCTATAACTGGGTTCTCATGGTTCCTTGCATGAGAAACATAATTTCTTCTTCGCAAATCATTCCTTGTTTTAAAATCCATTCTAGATGGAGTGGTCTTAGGCTGATTAAAAGTCTTTTTAAATGGTTTATTGTTCTTAAAGCTCTTCTTTCGGGACTGCTGATTAGGATCTGTAGTTTCAAGATCAAGTGCTATCTGAATAGTGTCCTGTAGAATGTCAGGCTTGAAAGCCTTCACCAACCCTCTCAAATTATGATTCAACCAATCTGTGAACAGCATCACTACTTTCCTCTCTGACATATCGGGAACCATAACAACCTTCTGAAATTCATTAATGTAGCTATCCACATCCCCATGTCTAATCAATGCTAACTCACGGAAATACACTTCAGCATCTTAAATGTAGCAATGAGTTTTCTGCTAAACTCATCATAGGACTGAATTAGTGCATGATTTTTGTGTCACCAACCCATGATGCTACCAATCATATGCTGGCTCCTTCAAATGTAGTGTTACAAACTTTATTGCTTCTATTTGTGGCATGGTTTTAAGATTCAGGAAAGTATTCAACTTGTGTATCAAAGCACGTGCTGTGCTTTCCCCACAACCATCAAAATTAGGAAGAGTGAGTTTACTCAAAGCATCTTTGTTCCTTATATGGTCCAGATGATCTTTGTTCCTGCTGTGTCCTATCATTAGGCTGGTTCATATATTGTTTGAGGGTTATTTCATGTCTGATTGTGGGAGGAAGTGAATTGTACTAATCAATGCTCCTCCTCTGGTTGTACTGCTTCCTCTTCATCTCTAGGTGTAAATGTAGAATGGAAGGGTCTACTAGAGCCCCCTGAATTGGCTCCTCTTGGAATGTTATTCCCTGCATTACTACCTTCCCCTACAGTATTTCGATTTACCCTGAGAGGATTCATATCCTGAGACATCTGACCAATAGCTGTGACCAACTATTGTTGTGACTGCACAAATTGTTGTATCGTTTGCTGCTGTCCCCTTGCCAGATCATTTAGTATATTTTGGACACTATCCTGGTCCGTTCCCCTTCCAGTTCTATCCCAAGGACTCTCACTACCAGAACCCATCATTCTTTATATTCCTTGTGTAACTTTAAGTGGCTGTCTTGCTGGTAATACTTCTGAAATGGTATACCCTTCAAATATGGACTGACAAACTCAAATTGTCTTCGTCTTTGTTCCCTTCCTTAATCCCGTCTAGCTCTATCACTGTTGTACATAACCCTCCAGGTTGGCAGGATTTAGGCTCTGATACCACTGTAATAACCTTGTCTATAATTTTCCACCCAAAACCAACTGTTCTTTCCTAGTTTTCTTTTTGTAACAATTAGCTAACCACTGAGGTTGACTGAAGTTATTTTTGCAGGTTTATATGATCAGTTTGCTATATTTTGTTTCCGCTTGGCAATACATAGAATGAAATGGTTAACAACCTCTATTTTTATCAAATGACAAATAAAGTGAACAGAGTTTCTATTACAGGATTTTATTAACTTCACACAGCCTTAACTTCAAGTATGGGAAAGTGACAAGTAGTGGTTACTGATGTAATTCTGATTACAGAGATAATGCCAGAGTTATCTGTGATTGAAATTGCAATAGCAAAATACCATTGACCTTTACAAAACATAAAGTTGCCAATCCAGCAATGAAACAATCTTCAAGGTAGCTGAGAGGAATAAGGGTCTTCAACAACAATTCCACGATTCCCTTTAGGTGGATGTGCTAGACAATAAATCTCTACAACTAGGTTCAAATATCTTTGATTCAAGCCAATATCTCTTCCAACAGCAATATTCCTGTCATTTCTCCCGGATAGAGTTCCCAGATGACCAGTCGTTGTGTCTTGTTATAGCCAACAAGAGAAATAAATGAGGATGAGTGCTTAGAACAAAACCTGTCAACCATTTGCAGGGGTCGAAATAATAGAAATTTACTTATTCAGCAGCCATGTTCCCCTCACATCACCTTTTTATGTCTCCTTAATACTTCTGTGAGGATGCTGGAAGACTTTGACGTGTTAACTATAAACTGTTATAATATTATTGAAATCTGCGATCTCTGTGCAAAAACAGCTTCTGGATATTACACGCCAGCACTCATGTGTTTCATGTGATTGACTCTGCCAGTCGCCCTGAAGAATATAACATTCATCAGATAATAAATGTCTTAGCTCTCATTCTGAAGTCCAATATCTCCAAGATATGCCCGTTGCCATTTATTCAGGAAATAATAAAATATCTCTGCAAATACTTGTAAACTGTAAATTCGTCCATCGGAGACTGAAATTTTTAAGAACTTGTAGGTGCTATGTGAGATGTTTGTATGACACTTCCAACTGGAACTGGTTTTCCATCCATTTCCTAGGAAACCCAAGGGTTCCTGTGCTTAGGGTTCCATGACCTATAGAGCAAGCTCTCTAGAGAATCTCCTGATGAAATGTATTTGCCAGAAAAGATCCTCATTTTCCCTTTCCACCACCTTTCGAAATAATTCTTAGAATATTAAAGTTTCATATTGACTCTATTAATTGTTTTATAAAATATTTTGATAAAGTCACCTTATTGGTCAATTGATTAAATTTAAATGTCCAAACTGTACTAAGCACAATTTAATATTGAATTAATTAATCTAATTATTTATAGGATACTATTTGGAAGATGGGGACATTACAATATTCGTGAACTTCTTCCATAAAAAATAAACTCCTTTGAAAGTGTGATTACTACCTCCTTGCTCATTTTTTATCATTAAAATTTAAAATTGACCCAGAAAGTATCCCCAGACTTCTAGAAGGTGAGTTGTTTGACTTTGAACTTGTAATGATATCTTTGAAAGAACAAATTGGAACTTTAGGTTAAATTAGTGGGGGTAAATAGGATATTATAACCTAGGATTACAGTATCTTTATTTGCACCTTTTTATCTGAATCTAATCATAAACTATCATATGGCAGAAAATACAACAATAGCTATCCTATGTTAGTTTTACATTCAAATAAATTTAGTGCATGAGCTGGGAAATGCAAATGTTTAAAGGAAACGGGGTAGATTTGAGAGTGTGATTTGATAGTGTTTAAATGTTGTATTTGACTGGATGGGAAGACTGAGTAAGATCAGAGGAGTGTACAAGACAAATTTGAGCTCTCTATGATTTGTGCATTGCCAATCAAGTAAACTTGAACCCATATAGAGACTTAAGAAGCATGCAAACTAGATGAGCACTAATAGGCAACTAAACCTTAAATGTTGCATCATGTAATTTTAAATCTCATTCAAATTGTTGTTCAAAAAAGCATGCTTTACATCTTTTTAATGCACTTTAAAATCAATTTGGGCTGCTATGTAGAGAAGCAACTAAAATGTATCACACTTTGTTGTAGGAGCACCACTCTTCTCATTAGTCTTTTGTAACAAGCAGTTATCCAAAGTATTTTCAACTTTACTCTTGATTTTGTCCAAGAATTTGCAGCCAATGGGATGTTTACATAACTAACTCTGCCAACTCATAGGTATGATTTTTATTGGGGGATCCGGCATCATACTCAATTTGCATGACAACCTCCCATTTAGGTTTGCCCTTAGCTTTTGCATTTTAATGTGGTTTATGCATCTTAAAATGTTTAGAAGAGTGAGCAAAATGAGCATTTTCATTTGAGTGAGCAATCTGTTTCCATTCTTGTTGAGGCATTCATTGTGTAAATAATACCCATTTGTTCATTTGAGTGAGCAATCTGTTTTCATTCTTGTTGAGGTATTCATTATCATCAATCATGTGAATAGTACCCACTTGTTCATTTGAGTCAGCAATCTCTGTCTGAAGAGTGGAATAATATACCACTTTGGTGTTGACTACTATGTGACCAGAGATTCCTCTGGTGTTGTAGCCATATCTTGTTTTGTAGCCAATTTACATTTTCATTGATATATGAGTGGTGTGGAATTAATATTTAGCTATAGGCTAACACATCGATGTTTTGATGGGGTACAAGGAAAACAAGAACCTTCATTTTTCAAAAGAATTGCAACAATAGTTCCTAACAATCACTCACTGCCTGTTCGTCAGAGTTACAGTCAAATAATTTTTTTGTGTCTTTAACATCAACATTATGAATAACAATGACTTTGCTAGTCAAAATGTCGATGAATCTAAATTTCCTAGATTGTTCTTTGTAGCCAGCAAAAATATTTACAGCTCATAGAATCTAGTTTACTTGACTTGTTAGGAGGACTATATCACATCTAGTTGAACCAAAAACATGAAAATGTGTTACCTTGGGTTTTTAAAGACTTCAAAATTCTTTGGATGTATCATCTTGCAAGACCTTCCATGGACTTCTATTCAGGAAATGCATTTCCGTGTTATTGCTTCATCCTATTACCATTTCCACTAAACTGCCTCTATTATTCTGTTGTATTGCTTCCCAGGCAACCCATTTTTCTTAAGAGTGTATGAACTAGTATTTGACTCTAAATGCCTTCTCACAGTATTCAGTGAACTGCTTGGAAGTGAACTTGCCTCCATTATATGATTGGAAGGTTTAGATCCATCTATCTATTTGAGTTTCAACAAATTTTTAAAAGAAACCAAAACAATCAGACTTATACTTAAAAGGCACTCACAATTTGTTGGAGTAATCATCAACCAACAGAAGAAAATGCCTTCCATCAAGGATTGTGGGCAATTTCTAGGAAGGCTTATGCAAATTTGGACGAAGTCTAAAGCTTTCTTTCCACACCATGCCCCTTCAATTGGAAATGGCTTCAGTTTTTCATATTAGCCAAACATCCTACACTTGTATCTTGCTTCTTTTGGATAGTCAACAAACCATGAACCATACCACATTCTGCTTAATTTGGCTAAATGCTGAAGGTTAAGACGTCCATCTCTCATGCCACAAGATGTTATTGTTGTTCTCCATAACTAATGCATGCAAATTAACCATGTTGGGACCAATTAACTTGTATAGTACACGTTCCCCACTTTTCAGGGAAATGATTCTTGCTTACTTGACATCCTGGTAAAACTTTTTACAAAAATCCACTACAATGTTAGGGATATTTGTTAGTTGTGATAGATACCAGGTTCTTTTTCAGTTTCAGAACATCCTTGACTATGAAGTTTGTGGCATCATTTAACAATATCCTAAAATCTCCAATCCCTTACTGCATGTGATCTACCATCACCCAGCAAAATAGAATCTGTATGACTGGAATTATAGTAAATCTAACATACCAATCTTCACAGTAGGTGAAATGACAAGATGTGTTTGTCTAGAGAAGATGCCATGAATGCTTATTTATTTCCCGAGTCACGGTCTTGCACAATTGCTTCCACATTTTGCTTGAGTCCAGAATTTCTTGCGTACTAGGTCATAGTGTTGTTTCCAACATTCTTTCTTGACATGCCTGTTGACTGTATGGCAATAGTAACAATTGACTTTGTGTTTAGATTGTGATTTATGGATCAAATTTTTGTTGGCTTTGCTCTTATACAGTGCAATAGGTACATTCTTAGATTTCCTAATATTGGACTCTCTTATCTGTGAGTATCTCCATTTCTTTTATAGCAAATAGAAACCAAAAACTTCAAATGTTAGAGTCTTGACTCTAAGTTAACAGATGCAAGGACTCAACAAAAGTTTTGAAGGATGTTGACAGACTATCAATGACGAGCAACAATATCACCTTCATCCTCCTTTTTGTTGATTGCAGATAACTATACCTCTTAGGTCTTTAATCCTAAAAGGTTGCTTTGGTAGAGACCTACCCTCCCTCAATTTTGTGGAAAACAATATATGTTCTATATGTAGGATTCTTTCCTTTTATGAGGTTTGATATTTTTTTGTTCAAGCTTCTCAAACGTCACTATTGTAATTGGCATTTCAGATTTCAAGGATCCAGCCATCAGAAAATATAGTTTTAACAACTAAAATGTTTTGTTGTAATGTTTATCAAAATCATTAAAATGTTAAGGGCCCTGGTTTTATTTGAAGGATCATCTTGTCTCAATGCGGAGCAACGGTATTTAAATATTTTGTGAACCCAACATTAAATTCTGGCCAGTTATTTTTTGTGCTTCAGTAATAATAAGGTTTTGAATCTTGGTACGATAGCCATTTGACTTCAGTTTTACAGATTATTTTTCAGATTGTTTAACAGAATTTAGGACTTGTTGGAAAATAAATATTTCCAACCAACAAAAATGCTATCATAATTCCAGATTAAGAATACAGGGTTTGCCTAAACAAGTATGTATACTATTTTCTGTTCCACTAATGCAGAGGTTATCTCTCATGGTTTTCTGTTTTTCTCCTTCCTATCACTGTTTTTGCTGTTGGCAAGACTTAAGCCACTGCTTTTCCCTATCACACACCGTGCCCTTAGCTCCTTCACAGTTGGTGGGCCTGCCATACCCATCTTTGATGTTTCAGTCGGTCTTTGCTCCATTATTAAATACTGTCGAAGTTCAACTATATCAGCAAATTTCAGTTTCTGAATCATTTTGATGAGTGCCTTAGGTTATGTCTCTCTCTGTTAATGCTGGAAATTTGATGGTTTTCCTATGACATTGATGGAGTTGCAAATCATGTGGACAAATTGAGTCTGTACTTCTCTTCTCATATGGTGGCTATATGTGGTCTGAGGGCTGTTTCTTTTCTCTGTTCTTTTCCGATCTTAACCTTAATTAGGTGAACCATATCCAAGCCAAGTGGTATGCCTTCTATAGACGATTTTATTATCTGTAGCTGGTTCTGCAAGCCTTGATATGGGTTGGAAGATGCTATGCTTCTCTGATCAGTGAGGTGACCATCAGAAATGTAAGTTCGGTACCTAATATACGTCTTGATCTATATATAAATTCCTTAAACACAAAATTAAACTAAGGCTTGAGAAAAGTTCCAGTACACATTACTGATCTAATTTAAGTGGATAAATTTAGAGTTTAATCATGACAAAATCAGGGATTATAATTGTATTTGTATAACCACAAACAAAGAACAATATTAGTGCTTCTTTGTGCAATTCTCAAATTTATGAAAATATACTCGACAAATAAATTAATTATAACTGGCTTATTTCTAGTTATTTGGTTTCGTATATTTAATATTTAGTCTCTTGTAGTTCCTCAGTTTTTCAATCAAGTCCGTGTTACCAGAAATTGTGTCATGTCTTCTGATACTGCTACCAGCTTTATGCAAGGTACATGGTTTGTTATTTAGCTTTTGAGTTTTTATAATTTGCATTTTAGTTCCCAAGTCTATTCATGGAGTTTGGTAGTAACAATGACAGTTATTCTCCTTTTTACAAATGCAGAACAGATGCTGTGATAATGGTTGGTAAAGGAATGTAGTGTTCTGCAATTGCATTCTGTTAGCAAAAAAAGCATGGAAGTTGAATATGCTGGAGAAGCCAGATTGAAGGATTCTTTATTTTCTGATTCTGTGCAAGCAATCTGTTGAGATTTTTGTTTCAGCTTGGCGTCAGCATTTCTTTGTAAAATGTGTTCATTTCATTTTGACAGTACTTTCTTGCACCAGCTTTAGGTTTGGCCAAAGATATATTGTTTCAAATGCAGAACAAAATGCCAAGTTGCTAATATCAAAATAAAGACTATATAAAAAAGTGAGATTATGACAAAATTCTCTGCAATTCCTGGAATAAGGTAGTGGGAAGTGTGGTATAAAATATGAAGTTGAAAAATTAAGTACTTGGAAGGTTGGGTTTAAAACAAGAGTGGTACTGCAGGTTTTTCTATCATCTAATTAGAGATACAAGCAAGACTTTGAATACTTGTTTGCAAGGCACAGTGGAGTTGGGACAGGCCAAGGGATACAAGGGACAGGATAAAATAATGTGTGTATTGTGTTTTATATCAAGGCTGTCACGGCGCATTGTCATCATGCTGACATGGTTGGTTATTCCTCTTATCTCATTGTGGGCATTTTCACAGCTCCTACCCCCAAGTCTTAGGTTTGAAATAACATCCTCTCGTCTGGCTTGCATTTTTGTGCTTTTGATTAGCATTGGATGGTACGAAGTTATATTTCCATGGCTTTGTGCTTGGAGAGTGCGCCGGAACGCCCTAATGAAAGAGAAAGGAAGAGTAGAAGCACAGATGACAGCCAGGTGGCGTAGAGAAGCAATCCGCAAGTGCAGAAATTGCTTAACAGCGTATAGAGATCAAAATCCTGGGAGTGGAAGATTCATGTGTGGATACTGTGGTCACATTTCACGGAGGCCTGTATTGGAAATTACTAAGCTGGATCCAGGTATTGCAGGTTCAGGAAATATGGAGAATTATTGTGGAAGTAACATGGGCACATTTCGAGGAATACTTAAGGATGGAAAATGTTCATCAGGAGAGTCTTGTTCTGACTTAGCTATGTTTATAGTAAAATCTATACAATTCCTTATGTTTTTTGTCAGTTGGTTTTGGAAGATTATGCAGAGGAAGAACTTAATAAGAGAACAAGAAACCTTAAATTCTGGATTGAAGGTGGATAAACAGACAAGTGACGATAGGTGTAACCTTCATATGAAGAAGGTTGAGAAAGCCAAGAGGAAGGCAGAGGAGAAGAGACAAGCTAGATTAGTGAAGGAAATGCTTGAGGAAGAAGAGAGAAAGCAGAGAGAAGAGGTTGCTAGATTAGTGGAGGAAAGAAGTAAGTTAAGGAATAAGAAATCAGAGGTTGAGAAAGAGCTTGAAAGAGAAGTAGCCACAGAGAGCGAGCATGGAACACATAGAGAGAAGGAAATAGGAAGGAGGTCACAGGGAATGACGAATAGGAAGACAAAGCTTTCTACTAAGGATAATCTTTTAGTTGACAGGGAAGTGGTAAAATATAAAAAAGAAAGCAAAAAGGAGAAGGTCAAACTAGAGGAAAATGGGGAAATGGGGAAAAAATTATCAGAAAGCACATCATGGTCAGTGACAGAGCCCATGAAGAATGTGAAGAACTCCAAAATTCTACATTTAAATTTGCAAAAGGGGTTCAAAACAAATGGGCAAGCCAGGAAAGGAGTAATAAACTGTACATCGCAGGTTAACACCTCGCAATTTTCTACTCCTATGAAATACTATATTATCTCTCATGGAAGCTCAGCTTCATATTCAAGTCCTGTAATGTGCATATGTGGTGAAAATTTTGGGGTGAAACCAGGTAAAATAGATAGTTCTCTAGATGCTTCATCTAATGAAAATGGCTCTGCTGGATCAATTGGTCTAAGCCGTGGGCAGGTTAACAATTCTGTTTGGAACAGGACAACCTGTTTAAATACATGGAACAAAGGATCTCATCTAATGCCCAAAGACACTTCTCATAACAAAACATTTCTTACTGAGAGCAAGGAATGTGGAGATTTCAAGGCAGTGAAGCATGTAAATGGTTGCATGGATAGACTAACTCCTTTGGAGTCACATGTAAGCTGTTTAATGATTTTATTGCACATCTCTCTTTGTTTGCATTATCTGTACTGGAATGTAATTTGCATCTCCAAAGTTCTTACACTTTTTTGCGTTGGTCTTTTGTTGTGTGTTATTAACTTATTTCCACAATGTTTGCAACCTGGGGATTAAATAGTCAAATTAGTATCTGAAAATGACAGATTGAAAATAGATGGGAAACTTCATTCTTTTCACATGTAGATTCCTGTTGCTATTCATGGCTTTCAACTGATCAAGTGAGATGTGAATCATGCACAGCTTACTTTATTATGTATTTTTTCCTTCGTTTCATTCAGGAACTCTTGTTATCATAATACATACACGCAGTTGCCCTTTATTGACTTCCATGCAGATTAGCATCTGCTTGTTCTCTTTACTCATTATTGTGGATGCACATTTGCATGCAAAAAAGAAAATTTAATTGATAAAATGGTATTTGTTTAGGTGGGAGTTGGGCTGGAAATGATATCACAAGTGACGACCCACCCAAAATCATGCGAGAATCTGTATACAAGACCTTCAACATCTTCTGGCATGTCTCGTAATTCATTATTGGAGAGTAAGCTGAAAGAGGAGAAGAAGCCAATTGAAATAAGCAGCAGGTCTTTTGCAATGCAGGTCCCGCTGTCATCTTCACCTTCCATCAGCATCTCTTTTGGGTCATTTGAGCAAACCTCACCTACTTTAGCAGAAGCTACTGCAAAATGTGGCAATTTAGAATCAGACTCAGGATCTGCTGCACAACTAAATACATGTGGGGTTATTTCATCAGATTCTCATGTTTCTCCAGTTAGGATGGTTACAGTTGGAAGTATTTCATATAAAGATTCCTTATATCAACAAGATGCCATATCATTGCTTGGCCCTGTTACAGAATCTCTGGGAAGCTTTTCTGCAGTGGTTGGATCCAGTCCTTCAGAGACCAAAGCAGGCAGAATTGAGTCGTCAGGTTGCTTACCCATATCTGCTCCAAGTCACAGGCCAGTGCATATTCTATCTCCGGTTTCAAGAGAATTGTCCACAGAATCTAATTGTAGTTTTCATGTTAATGGAGATCAGGTTTCCCGTATCACAGATTTATGGAGTTTACCATCCCTATTTTCAGATGTTTCTAATGAAAGTTATGAAAATATAAATAGGCATATGCGGGAAATGCCAATGGTTGGCCCATCTACATTGGATAAGTCATCGCGTTTTCTGCCTGCACAGAACATGCCCAATAAAGACAGATGTTTAACACAACCATTTTCCCACAGTATTTCACAAGCATATAGTGAACTTGAAAACCATATTCCTAGTTGCATCTTACCTTTATTGGAGAATGACAATTCCAATGAAGAGAATGGGGATGCCAATTTTTGTCCAAATCAACCAATTTTTCAACATTCCGTTGAATGTTGTAATGAGCTGGATTGTCGACTGTTTCCTCCCAATTTTGTAAATTGCATCAACCAAGGAGCAACTGAAAATTCCTTGAATGATGTAGAAGAGAATAACTTAACCATGTAAGCACTTTTTATAATCTTATTCAAGCATTTTCTGATATTATTGATTTTGTCACAGACAATTCTCAAGTTGTTCTTACAGTCAGTTTTGGAAATCAATGAGGTATGTTTAATGTCTATAAAAATTGCTCTTTAAATATAGCTTTTTCATTCTAACATGGGTTTAGGGTTAGTATTTTGTTGCTGTACACCTAGCTACCTAAAAGATCATGTATATTGAGTCCTTAGCATGTATTAGGATGCATTTTATTATGCCACGATGATATGAATCTTCTATTACTCTATACCTATGAATTCAACTTTGTTTCATGACAAGCAGGAACTAACAAGGCATGGTAGGGTTGCTTAAAACATGACCAAAAGAAACACTTTTTGCTGAGACATTAGAGTTGGAGATTTATGGCTTGTAAGTTTGTGCAGAATGGATATTGGCGAGGTGTTCCTGAATGATTTATTGTTTTTGTAGATTTTATTATTACCTTTTTCTTTTCTGATTTAATTTTTCTACTGAAACTTTTTTCTATATCTCCTCATTCCACGCAATCCTAAGAATCAAAATGAGATTTGATCGTAACTGTTTGTCTTCCCTCAAATCTATATTTTGTTATGATAGGCTAATTATTGGATAATCATCGGAGATTTTACCCCTGTATGGCTGGGAATAGAGTCTGCTGACCATCTTATTGGGAGAGATCAAGGAGAGACCTACAAGTTGATTATCAAACTTGCAGTCCAAGACTAATAAGTCAAACACTTAGCAAGTCTGTAGTGGTTAGAGAAAAGAGGCAAGATAATGAAAGCTAGGAACACTTTGCTTACAAGCGTCAATAATATAAGGGTAACCTTGCCTGGAGTGAAGTAACACGCCACAAAAAGCTACCCCTAATCTACTCTAAGGATTCAGTGATGGATGCAATATGCCTAATGCAATGCAACAAAAAAGATTTGAAGGTAGAAAGAGAATGCCCTGTGACCTTTTACAAATAGTACATGTGCACAGCCAAAAAGTGCTTTAGAACTTTCGGCAGAGAATGTCTTATATTCTATGAGATTATTTGTTCAGCAAAATATTTTATGAAAACAGGCATCTAACGTTCTGCCATTAACGCATGCATATTTGATTACCATAATCAAATCCACAAATACATTTATTTTCTTATGACCCATGTGGTGTAATGTAAGGCATTGTAATTGACAGAGATGCTAAAATAACGCTATGTAATCTGCAAACATTGCACAGTTGTTTCTGTTAGCACCGTTCTCTCGTTCATTTCAAATATGAAGTTTGCTAAATTTCTGTCTTGCAATGAGACTTGTATATGATTGGATTTTAGAGAAATATTGATTATTTTGAGCATATTGTTTAATCTTGTATCACCTAAAAAATGCTGCTATACTAAAGGAACATGTTGCTTGATGTTTACCAACAAATGATTTGTTCCCATCATAATTCGGTTTTTGTTTTATGCTTTGTGGTATAGTGGAAGATTTTGAAAGGTGATGCAATCTAATTTCATTGAAAATTCAAAAAGAGGATGAATGTGACTTGTAGCTAGTAAATGACTAGAACAATTATGTATAGTTTATTTGTGGTCCTTTTCTTGAAGTGATACTTTCTTTGTTATATAGTTTTAAGCATAGTTGAAAAACTTGGACCCGCCTTGGACTTGGCAGACTAAAAAATTGGACTTGGACTCGAACTCGGAAAAGACTCAGGAAAGGACTCGGCAAAAGAAAAAGACTCTAGTTTTACAAAAGAAAGAAGTTAATACATTTGGAGAACATAAAAGCCATAATTGAAACATTACACATGTCATATGAATCCCAAACACTCAATATTTGAAATTCCATCATAGTTTCAAAATTTAAAACATATATCAGCAACACAAATTTATAAATGTTTACAAAATGATATATAGTGATATGCCCAAATGTGAAAAATAACAAACTAAAGACTACATCTTTTTCCCTCTCCTAAAATAACTCAAATTTTTAGGCCTTGAACTAGTAGGTGTTGATGTATTTAAATGAGGAGTTAATTCTTCTTCATCATCAAAGTCCTCGTCTTCATCATCCTCCATTTCATCGGAGTCACCCTAAAACCTTGTTTTGAGTAAGTACAAAGAACAAATGACTCAAAAGGTGAAAAAATATCAAATTATAAGTTGCTAGGCGTATCCAGGCAGCAACAAGAGTCCATCATATGAACTCACAAGTCTTGATGTCAGACTTGCGTGAGTCCATGCCTAAGACTCGTGAGTTCAGAGGGAGTGACTCATTTGGATTCAACTCGCGAGTCCATGGCGAGTCGACCTAGCTCGCCATTAGACTCATGAATCTAGCAGAGTCTTGCGATTTTTTAAACTATGGTTTTAAGAATTATTCTCAAAATCAAGTATGTGAAGTTGTGTATAGAGATACAAATTGGGAATTTTGCTTTAAAATTTTACATGCATTAATAATCTTCTAAAAGAAATATCTTAGTCCATTGTCGTAAAATTGCACCTAGTGTAATTTACCATTATATGATGCTCTTGCCTTAGCCAAAAAACAAAAAATCCATGTAAGCTTCCAAGTACCCCCTCTCCCTTGTTCGTTTTTGCTTAGATTCTTGACCACGTGACCTAGTTGACATAGCACACATGCACACTCTAGAGATGTCAGCGCAATGTGCACTCATCCCGCTAATTTGCAGACACGTAGTGAACTATTGAGACGTTACAACTGCCACCTTTGTAGTGTAACGCCTCTACCACCGCCCATTGACATCGATAATCATCTAGCAAGCTTAAAAGATGAATTGTGAATTCTATTAGCCTCTCTTGACAATTTAAAATCTCTTAGCTAAATTTCACTTCTTGGACACACTCAATTCTTCTTAGTAGCATTCTTGCACTCCCTTGAGCTTGTTATTTTATCGGGATAGCTTACCTACAACCTTCTCGTTCATTACAACATCTTGGCTTTGTCACCAATTTCACCTCGCCTTAACTCCATCGAGCTCCAACTTAATGGCTTTGAAGGGGAGTTCCTCATTTCATTCCATTTTGTTTTGCTTAGCATATCTTAGTCTTATAATCTTGTTATTTCTCTTATCATTATCTATTATCTCATGGTTATCTATCATCGTTTATCTTGTCTATCTGGTTGTTGTGGAGGTGGAAATGCCAAAAAAAGGGCTTGATTGAGGCAATTCTCGAAACAACCCCCATTTTCATTGTTTTAGTGTGTACAGGTTTCAGAGGAGGAAGTGGAGCAACTCATCAATTTCGTCAACCTCCTTCATTGTGAGAACATCCTTTTCCATCATCCTTTATTTCTATCATTTTTATAGTATAATCACATTTTTTATTTTTTGTTAGTTTAGTAGTGTCCCAATATTTTGTTGTGTTCTCCATACTTTGTCAGTATAGGAGTAAAGCGCATTATGTAGACATCTTGCATCTGCACTATTGTCATCAACTTGTGTGAGTGATCAAGGCAATGAGCTTGCAGAGTCTGGTAGTTAATATTGACAGTTAGCACTTTTGTTTATGATAGTCAAGCCAATTTTATCTATTAGTGTGCTCCAGTTAATTCAGTTCTTTTAATTCTACTTTCCATTTCATTTTAGTCTTAAAACATATCTTTGTCTTTTAAGTTGTCTTGATCACCCTAGCTCACCAAAGCACTAGTAGAAGTGAGTTGGTACAAGGGCTCGTTTGTCCCTTGAGATTTTAAAGGTGGGCAAATTTCCCTTCTCCACATTTTGGTGGACCGAACGTGAAACTTTTTCAAGCATTGATTTTCAAGGTGTTCATCTTGAAGTTGTGAACTCCTATGAGCTTCATGACCCAAACCACCTCGGGAACTGTTGTGAGAAGATCTTTGAGACCTAGTATTCCTCCAAATTGGTTAGTCCAACTAGATTGAGCTCAACTTTTGCTAGGAATATGGATCCTAATGACCTCTTTGGTTCATATTTCTTTAAAGGCCCAATATTGGGACCTATCAATTCTCCAAAGTCTGGGTCCAAGAATTTTATACCAACAAGCTATCCTCTAGAATCTACTCCCACAATAGATAATGAGTTTTCTCTTACTATCCAGTTTGACTAGATTCAATATCTCAAAAATCAAGAGTTCTGTAATGAAGCTAGGTCCCTTATTAGTAATCTAGAGAATTATTGGTCATGGATAAACAAGGCCTTGAGGTGCTAATGACACTAGGATGAATTAAAGGTACACATGTATCTTTTCCTACAGTAGACTCTTAGGGAAATTAGTTCAACACTATTGGAGTGTTCGTGCATATGGTGGAGTCAAATCCTAATGTTGGCTCTTGGTCTAACAACATATGATCTAGTATTAATATGAGTAAAAACCCCTTGGGATACAATTCACAAATTACTGGTGCAAATGTCATGTTTGGTCAAGGTGTCGATGGATCCTCTAGTGGTGAAGGTAATCCACCCCACCTCTCCCACCTCATCATCTTGTTCTCAATACCATATTACAAAATACAGGTCAATGGCAGCAACAACTTGTGAACTTGTTTATTGCGATTAATAAGAGTTCTCTTACTCTATATTATTGTCACAGTCTGTTGTCCATGCAAGTATTGAGTACTCCACTATCATAGGGTGCTGAATCCCTGAAGTTTGATAGATATAGTGGTGAAGGGGACACACATATCCACATTGACTCTTTTCTTACTCTATGTAGTGATTGCCATACTCTGGACTATGTGGTGCTCAAGCTATTCTCCTGGTTCCTCAAAGGAACCTCTATGGAGTGGTATAGCTGTCTTCTTGATTATTCTATCAACACTTTCGATTAGTATATGGATGCTTTTTCGACTCAGTTCTAGGCTAACATAGACAACAAGGTCATTATTTCTAACCTTGTTCATTGTAAGTAGAAGTCGAACAAAAAGATAACTTCATTTTGAGGTATTAGTCTATCTCGATGATCTCCAAACGTTGTTCATTGGAAACTTGTAGCTAACATTAAGGGGGAAGCTTTGTTGAATTGGTACTCGAATCTTGACTTTGCATGTTGTGTGGACATTATCACAGAAGATAATGTAGTATCACATGATGTAGTATCACTTTTCCCTTTGGATTCAACTACCTTGACAGTCTAGGGTGGTCTTCACAACCTTTGTTGTTATTCCAAAATCAAACCTCTTTAGGGTCAAATTGGGCATTCTCTGGGTCATCTCCATGGGAGCAATCCCTTCTATTGTGTACAAATGTCTCAAGTTCTTCCATGAGGGTACCATACACATAATCCACGATAATAGTTATTGGTCCCTTGTATCCCACGGGGGCTTCTGGTTAGATCATTTTTGGCCTACTTTGGTAGGGCCCCTACATTCATGACAAGATGCTTCATTTGTTGCCTATCAAAAATACAAAGCCAGGGAGTTATCTTTCAAGTTTGTAGCATCTTTCCTCCTCCTGAGTGATGTAGGAGCATCAGAGCATGGCAAGAGGCCTATGAAGAACAAAGAACAAAGAAAAGGCATGAAGGTGTCTAAAACAATCAATTGGAATATACTGAAGCCTATCATGGCCTTTGAAGGCTTTAAAAATGATAAACTTGTAATAAATCCTAAAGGGCCCGTTAAGGACCTTAGGATCATCAATGGTGTTATAAAGGCATAATGTTGAAACACTGTAAATTGGATCCTTAATAGCCTTAGGAGGGTTTAGACATGGTTGATAGAGTCTTAAGGATCTATTTAGCAAGTTTGATAAGTTATCTAGTTGTTTTATGCAATAATTTGTAAGTTGGTAAATTCAAATTTTTGAATCCCAATGGCTATGAGCTATTAGGAGGGAAACTAGTTTTAATGAGTTTTAAGTTTAAATGAGAAAAGTAACTGATCCAAATCGGTTGGGATGGTTGAAGGGAAGATTATAAACCTTGTTTCGAGTCATTGTATGGAGAGAGCAATCAGGGTATTGACTGGTGTACGACATAACAGTAAATTGCCAATAAAATTCAGAATTTGCAATCATCCATGTATTCTTTGGCATAGTTTGATCTTGTTGTTTATTGTTTTGTACTAGAATGAAGTAGGAGTATATATTTCATCATCAAAGCAAGGTTAATGCCCTAAGAAAGCATTTGATTCAAGTTTTCATGATTTTATTCTAACTGGTTTTTGAGCTTTACTGATTTCTAATAATAGTTTTGCTTTCTAATCCATGAAATGGATCATTCCATGAATGATAGGCACTGATTCTCATGGGATGATCTAAACATGACATGTACCATATCAATCTAACATGATTTTGTGCAGATGAATGAAGGAAGGGTAGGTGATCACCGAGAAAGTGTGTTGAAGGGTTATGAAGTTGGTTGCTAGGGAGAAACAACAAAAGATCCATCTGAAGGAGAGGGGTGTTTAAGAGTTTGGAGGGCCTTAGAATGATGATCTAAAGGTGAATCGACTCTTAGTTAAGCTTGGAATTGAGTGGAAGTGAAGGATTTGAGAAACCCTTGGTTTAAGGGCTAGTTTGAGACCATTTTTGAGATTTTATGTTTGTATTGGTCTGAGAGTCAAAATAAGATCATATTATTTGTTTTTGAACCATTTACAAAGACTTTTGAAAGTCTTGATGAATAGGAGTGAGTCAAACTCCTACTTGCTTTGTTAAATGACCAAGTTTTATGCTTGATTTGGAGGCATAGTTAGGGTAACTGATAGTTGGTCCAAAACACTGAATACTGAGTCTGAGATATGTTAACAAATGATGAAAAGGGTGTTTGAATATATTTTTTTTTTTTTGGTACTTTCAAAAGTTTGTGAGTAAATTACCTTTCTATATCGCCGGAGACCTACTAGAGGGGCAATTAGGCCTATTTGGGAGTTTTGGAACTTTGGAGTGTTGAGTGTTGCTTGGGGACAGATAACGAGTAAAATCCCTTTGAATCCAACTTAATTCAATTACATGAACATTTAATCAATTATTTCTAAGAAAATGATTTATTTTCAAATAAAATAATATTAATTAGGAATAAAAGCAATTAAATCTAATTAAATTAATTAAGTGGCAAAATTAAGTTTAATTAATCAAATATTCAACATATTCAATTAATTGACTTTAGGATAAATAATATCATTTATCGCCAAATAATATTTAATTAAAGATAATTAGGATAGATTAGGAATATTCGCCAATGCAGAATTTAGATTAGATCGATTAGGGTTTTGATAATTTGATGTGTTGATGTGCCTTAGGTTAGGACTTTTATGTTGATTTTGATCGATCTGTCGATGTAGGAGGTCAATGGTTTTGAAGCCCAGTTTTGGGGTATTACATTTGCCCCTCTTTGAATTACTGTGCGAAGTGTAGTGGTTCAAAGATTAATATGTTCTTGATGATGATGTGGACTTAGTTATGTGATGGAGAAACTGATCCTAAGAGATTAACCGATTCCGAGACAGAAACCAATTGATCAATTTTGAAGATGTTGATTCAAGTCCTGATTGACGAAAGAATCGAGATGATGTTAACCGTAGCAACAATGAACCAGTGATTACGAAGAAGTGTCAAAACACCTGATCCTGAACCTTATGATTACGAAGAAGTGACTGTCCTGACTCCAGACCTGATTGTCCAAAGGAATTGAAAGGATGTCAAATCCAAACCCTTCAGCTACGAAGACTCAAGGAAATAACACTAATGAACTTATGGTTACGAAGAGCTGATACAGTTTACAAGTTGTGAGCGAACACCGGATTGATATGGATTTTGATGAATTTGATATGCCCCAAGCGATGTGCCCCAAGCGACGAGGACTTTTTGATGAATCAATAACTAGACATGGTTGTTGTCTTGATCACTGAAGGAAATTTTGATTGCTAGATTTGATTAAGAATGTGCAATACCATGCCCCCTTCGGGATAAAAATCAAAATCTGGCAAAAAAGCCAGTGTGATTTGATTTAGGAGCGATGTAATTGAATTTAGAAGTGGTTATGCACGTTCGGAGATGTGTTCTGCATCGTTTGAGGACATGTTGACCAAGTTTGACTATGGTTGACCATGAGTTGACCATGGTTGACCAAGTTGAAATATGAAGAATTTGATGTGAGATAATTAGTTAAGTTGAATATTGGATTCGTTTGAAGTGTTGAAGGTCGATTATGCAAGCAGTCGACCGTCTTGGGTCTGAAAATTTTAAATCACAATTTTGACAAAGTGAATGATCTCAGATTTTGATTTTGATCCTGAAAATGGGTTCAAAACGTTGAAATTAGCCACGGGTGCAATTTTCACGCAAAATAGAGCACTTTGAAAAATTAGGTCAAAACCTATATAAGGTCCAAAAGGGTCATTTTCAAATCATTTTCATCTTTTGACTTTTAAAAACCTTGTGGAGCCCTATGATTGAAAATGAAGGTTCCTGTCTCCTCGCACCGATTTAAGTGCAACCGACGGTACTAGCCACCACCATAGTACGAGAATCCGATAAGTGGACCTTTGTGCCTCTGTGAATTCAAAATTTGCTTCTTTCATGCTTTGTAGGATTTTTTTAGACGTTTTTCAACTTTTTGAATTTTCGCTTCACGAGAACTTGTACGATAGTCTGTTTGGACTTGTACGAGTTTTCAAAGCTATTTCATTTGTCGTACTAGACATATGTGTAACTCGTATGAGAAGGACCCATTTGTCGTATGAAAGTTCATCGAGTCCCTCATATGTCGTGCGAGAGTATGCACAATGTCGTATGACCATGAAGTGTCGTATGGAACCTTGTATATTGTCCTATGACATTTGATGCCAGTCTGATTTGTCGTATGGAAAACATTGACCGTTTTTGAGGTCCTTAGGTCAATTTTTAAAATTTTTTGATTTCCTGACTGTTTTCCTTGGTCTTTTATGCACCTTTTGAAGTATTCAATTTCTTGTTTTCCATGCTTATAGCCTGATTTTTGACCAAGTTGCTGATAGATTTCCCCATTTGTGTGCTGTGTAGGTTCATTACCCGGATGTAAACGTCTGCATCTCACACCCAGCTACCCAGAGGCTTTGTTTGTCGCTGCTGGACCCCATGAGAGTACACCTTGCGGCATGTGAGTTCGAGTTTTTGATTCGGTTGCCTGATATTCGGGTTAACCATGGACTGCTTACTACTTTGATTGAGAGGTTTCATTCGGAAACCCAGACATTTCATTTACCCACTGGGGAGATTACTATCACTCCTAAGGATGTATATAGGATACTCAGGATTCCTTTCCATGGTCCACGCCCATATTACATTAGTTCGGGCAACACAGGGTTGCAGGTGTTTAGGATTCTTTTCAGTGCAGATGAATAGATCGCTCAACAGATCTCATGGGAGATCCTAGTACAGAGATATGGTCACACTCATAGGTTAGAGTGTATTATAGCAGGGATGATCAGAGGGATCATCATGTCTGACCGTCAACAGAATGGTCTTCTGATGGGCTGGGCCTCGATGGTAGGACGACTGATTGCTACACCTGTTGAGCTGGAATGGGGTTAGTGTCTCCTGGCACACATGTTTTCAGAGATGCACGAGATCGTCTACCATGAGGGTAAGACGTTTGCTTCTGGTGCATTAGTTTTACAGATTTGGGCCTTGGAGCACATCCTGATATGTCGACCGATTTTCACAGATGAGAGGCAGCCACATGAACCACCTATTTTCAGATATCCAGGTTACGTGACACAGGTCTGGATGGGCCATACCGAGTACTGGAGGCATGTGTTAGATGACATGACCTTTTTCATCTGGAGGCCTTACTTACAGATTGAGGCGTGGCCAGCTGCTCGTGTTCAGTTTGGTTACTTCTGCCAGAGTCAAATTCTGATAGGGAGGTCCACCAGTGTATTGGAGAGGTTTATCATTATACGTGTCTGGCAGCAAGTTGGCATCATTTAGGATGCTCCTCAGGATTTTGTAGCATATGCCCGATTAGTTCGTGAGCTCAGACTAGGATGGTTTGCCAGACTATCATATGCTAATTGTAGTATGGAGTACAAGAGCTTGATGAGCAGAGACTGGGATTATAGGCCACAGGTGGCCGATGCTGGAGTTACTAACGCCTTCATTTATTATCTAGCAGAGCATCTGATGAGTCATTTTTCTGATCCTACCAAGCTCATTCCCACCATGGAGGACATAGAGGATGTGACAGGTGCCCCTATGGGTAGAGGCCAGAGGCGTAGAGAGGTGGAGATACCGGTGGTGCATCCGAAACAACCCTAGCCTAGAGCAGTGATGACCCCACCGAGGCCATCAGGACATATGAGACCCCCTCGACCTCATAGTGTTCCAGCAGGCAGGCCTACAGTGTTACAACACAGATATACTAGAGGTGAGGGTGGCACACTAGGTGGTGTAGGCAGTGTGGAGGAGGTTCCGGGAGCTCGACAGGATGCTCCAATGGAGGAGGCACATGATGCTCCCGATTTTGACCCAAGTGCAGAGGTTCATCACCGCAAGGCGTGGATAGAGGCGAGTGCAAATCAGCCCATGGAGGAGGCAGAGACCGTAGCAGATGACCTATCCTATTTTGAGACATACTTCTCATGATGTGATTAGACGACTCTGGAAGCAGTTACGAGATCAGAGGCTGCACAACACGACCTTGGAGGTTCAGCTGAGAGATCATGAGAGGCAACTGTGAGAGCGGGAGGCCGATGTGAGACACCTGCAGGTGGAGGTGATCCACCAGACGGGTCGGGTTGCATACTATGTTTCAGCTTATTATTCTGTTGTTCCACCTAGGTAGAGGATGACATCTTATTCCCAGTATATGATAGACTTTGAGGGAGTGAGGGCTCCTCGTGCTGATCCACCACTAGACCCACCTACTGGAGGAGGAGTTGCCCCAGATGCTGAGGACCATGCAGATAGCTGATCTGTTATATTCCTCTATTTTTGTCTTTTTGATGATACCTCATAGCTCGTTGTAGCTCATTCTTTTTTATACAGTGCCGTTAGTGCACCCCATTGTACTTTGATATTCTGATATATATATGAGATTGATTTTGGTTGTGACTTCATATGCACTTGTCATTTTCGGTTTATGATGTAATATCATGTGATGCAAATGTATGAAATGTTTCTCTTATTATGAAATGTATGAATTATGCAATGAATGATTTTCTTTCAAATGTATGAATATGAAATGCAATGATAGATATTAGATGAATGAATGCACATGTATGTTTGTACAGATGAATGAAATGAAAATGTAATGTAAATGCAACGATACACATGATATGTTTTTGCAGGTATGTGAAGAAGACAAGTGCTCAGTCATTGTCAAAATGGATGTGTAACTCAGAAAGGTGATTGCTTGCTGATCAGTTAAGGGGACCTTCATACTAAGCTCAGTCCTTGTGTCGTGTTTAGTACAAATTTGGAGAATTTATGCATTGAGTGATACGTAAATTATGAGAAATGTAACCATGCAAAGTGCAAAATGCAGAATGAAATGCAAGACCTAGGACTTAGTCACTGATCATATGTCGGCCTTTTATCATCACTAAATATTTTTAGGTAACATCGAATAATTGATACAATGCTCATTAGTTAGGCAACCATGAACATATGAATATTGATTTAGCTAGGATGACTTGAATATCATGTCCATTTTGATATAGCAATTTGTATAAGCACCAAAACATAAATGTTGTGATGACCTGAATATGCCTTGCGAAAAAACACACCAAGTAGTTGTAGAAATCATTTCGTCTCCAATGTGAATTACCTGCAGTGACCCTTTATCGTTCACATCCTTGGGTAGTAGCTTGTTTCACAATAGGATTAAGAAATCATTCAAAAAGACAATAGTTAGATCAAACTTCCTTGAAGCATCCGGGTATCGACGGTTGAGGTACACATGGCCATCCAATACATGATGGAGGCACTTATAGTGGACACCAACTCAATCCAGAATTTCTAAATTTGTTAGATTTTCACATACAAGTAGAAGACAAATAAAAGATTATGCCCCCAGTCATCACTCTCTAAATCCTACAAAGGACATCATCAAAGAGCTCGAGGGGATAGAATATGTAGAAATCTCAATGTGAATCAGTTAGCATACAAAAGATTTAAGCATGTCATAGAGATTGTTTTCAGTTTGTTGTTGCTGTTTGTTTGTGTTGTTGTAAGGTGTAAAATCCTTTCACGGTGAGGAGACAAACAGACAGACTCATACATAGCTTTGGAAGGACCTTGAATGGCTATGACTCGTCTGAAGATACTGAGGACTTTAGGATATGACATTGATTTCTCCCAAGTTGAAACTTTGATAGGATACAGATGCTTGTGCTAAATGGTGCTCAGACTGACTTTATTGAAAACAAGATGCGAAAGCAAACCAGGAGATATGTACAAACTAAAGCAGGACTGAAAGCTAGGAAATACCAAGATTGCGCTGATAGATGGAGCATTTTGATACAAGTGGCACTCATTTACGGGGTTTTCACCATCTTGGAAGAGATTCTATTTTTTCTACCAAGGTGCTTGTTTACCAGGTTTTTGCCAAGGCACTTTTTCTTTTTCTTCTTCTTTTGTATTTTTCATCTTTTCAATTTTTTTGTATTTTTCTAATTTTTATGCTTTTTTTAAAGACATTTTACCATAGACTGAATGCCTTAGGCATAGAATTTCTTCAAATGGATAACATTGATTGGTTCTCGGAGCTGTTCTCCTTTAGTCATTGAGAGTTGATAGGCTCTAGAACCAAAAGTAGAAGTGACAACAAAGGGACCCAGCTAGTTGGGTTCAAACTTCCCCTTACGTTCTCGATGGGATTGATTTTTAGTATTTTCTCTGAAGACTAGATTGCCAACTTGAAATTCTCTGTGTCTGACTTTCTTGTTGTAGCCTTTAAACATTCTTTTCTAATATACTCTGAGATGATCATACACAGCTTGTCTGCGCTCATATAGTAGTTCAAGTTCTTGTAACCTAGACACTTTGTAATCATTATCGGTTATTAGACCATGCATTATGATTCATAGTGATGGGATTTCAACCTCAATAGGCAGCACTGCTTCAACCCCATATACTAAAGTGAAAGGAGTAGCCCCAATGGGAGTTCTGATACTTGTTTTGTAGGCCCAAAGAGCTAGATTTATCATCAGGTGCCAATCTCTTCCCGTTTTGTTGACTGTGTGATGCAATATTTTCAGTAAGTTCTTATTGGATGCTTCAGCTTGTCCATTCCCTTGAGGATAGTAAATGGATGACCAATGTTGAGTGATCTTGAATTTAGAACATAAGGAGTCTAGGTCCTTGTTCTTGAATTGGCCTCCATTATCTGTGATGATGGAGTGTGAAATACCATACCAACAAATGATGTAGTTCAAGATGAACATTGAGATTTGTTTGCTGGTCGCTTGTGTCAAAGGCACTGCTTCTACCCACTTTATAGAAGCAATGATGATATGGGTATGACCATTTGACGAATGTGGATAAACAGCTCTTATGAGATCAAATGCCCAATGTTGAAAAGGCTATTGTGCTGTAAAGGGAATTAAATCTCTCCTTGGTGCATGAATCGAGTTACCATAGACTTGGCACTTCTGACAATTCTTGGCATACTTTACGGCCTCTTTTTCCATGTCTGGCCAATAGTACCCAGCCCTAATGAGTTTTTGAGATAGTGTTAAACCGTTGGAATGTGATCCACAAATACCTTCGTGGACTTCCTCTAATGCGCATTGAGAATCTTCACATTCTAAACATCTAAGAAGTGTACCATCTAGAATCCATTTGTATAGATCATTAGCAATGATGACATACCATGACGCATTTCAGATAAGGTAACATTTTTCATGACAATTAAAGGAATCAGGAATGATTTGGTCTCGAAGGTAGGAATATAGGTGTTGGTAGCGAGAGGTATCATGACCTCCAACGGTGCATATGATGTGGGTTTCTGGGAAATCATAGGCAGGGAATGACAGTGCTTCCACCAGGAACTCATAGCGTAGCTCATGTTCGAGCTTCTACAGTAAAGATGATAACGTTACCATAGCATCATGATCCTTGTTCTCCACTCTACGAATCTGTTCAAACATGATAGATATGAAGTATTTCTTTATGTCATCTACCATGCATTTGTATGGAATAAGTTTCTCATCCTTTGTTTGATACACATCATTGACTTGGTGTACGACCAATTGTGAGTCTCCATGAATGTGTAATTTTGCTACTCTCCATTCTAGTGCTATCTTCATACCATTCAGTAAAGCTTCACACTCAGCTATGTTATTGGTACAAGGGAATTTGATTTTGAATTCTTTTGGAATGGAGTAACCTTGAGGTGTGATGATTAGTATACCAGCTCCATATCCATTATGTGTGTAGGATCCATCAAAGAATAGTTGCCATGTTCTAGAAGATAGGTGCATAATAGAGGAATCAGGAAATTCCATTTGCATTGGTTGATCATTGAACATTGGTGCTTCAGCTAACTGATTTGCAATGACTTGTCCTTTGATAGCCTTTCTCTCAACATACTCTATGTCAAATTTGCTCAATAGCATGACCCATTTTGCTAGCCTACTTATGAGGGAAGCTTTTCTCAATAAATACTTCAGTGGATCAATCTTTGCTATTAATTGTGTAGTATGAGCTAACATATAATGTCTCAGCTTCTGTGATGCAAAGATGATAGCTAGACATGCTTTTTCTATCATGGAGTAGTTCTTCTCGTAAGCTACCAATGTTCTGCTAATATAATAAATAGCTCTCTCTTTTTTGTTTTCATCATGTTGTGCTAGTAATGCCCCCAGTGATGTATCCATGGTGGAGACATATAATATCAATGGCTTCCCTTGAATAGGAGGCATGAGAATAGGAGGATTTTCCAAATATTTCTTGATATGATTGAAGTTATTTTCACATTTCTCGCTCCATGAGAAGGTCACACCTTTATGTAATGTTTTTGTGAAAGGTTGTGATATGTCAGCTAGCTGAGATATGAAGCGTTTGATTGATTTTACCCTTCCTTGTAAGGTCCTCATTTGACTTATGTTCTTAGGAGGTTGCATCTCCATGATTTCTTTGACCTTTGTTGGATCTACTTTGATTCCTTTCTTTGAAACAATGTAACATAGAAGTTTTCTTGAAGTGACACCAAAGGCACATTTCTTAGGGTTCAATCTAAGACTAAATTTTTCCATTCTATCTAGTATTTTACTCAAGTGTGCTAGATGTTTAGATCTTATCATTGATTTAGCTAAGGTGTCATCAACATAGTCCTCCATAGTTCGATGCATCATATCATGGAAGATAGATGTCATAGCTCATTGATATATAGCACCAACATTCTTAAGATCAAATGGCATGATGTTCTAGTAGAAAGTACCCCATGTACAAGTAAAGGTTATTTTCTCTTGATCTTTCGGAGCAATCTTGATTTGGTTGTATCCAGAGAAACCATCCATTAAAGAGTACATTTCAAAGCCCGTAGTCATGTCCACTATCATATCAATGTTTGGTAGTGGAAAGTCATCCTTAGGGCATGCTTTGTTTACGTCTTTGAAATCTATGCATACTCTTATAGATTTATCTAGTTTTGAAACTGGAACTATGTTTGAGATCCACTCTGCATAATCTATGACTCAGATAAATCCAGCTTTTAGTAACTTTTCTAGCTCATCTTTGACTAGGAGTGCAATATGAGGATGCATCTTCCACAACTTTTATTTAATAGGTTTGACTCCTGGAGCTATAGAAAGATGATGCATGATGAGATCAGGATCTAACCCCGACATATCTGAATATTTCCATGCAAAGTTGATTTTCTTCTCTGTTAAGAATTTGGTAAATGTTTGCTTTTCTTCATCTGACAAAGATTGGGCTACATGAATCAACTGGGGTTCTTCTGTTGTACCCAAATTGATAGAATGAGTTGGTTCTATCAACACTGGAGCTCTGTCCTATAAATGACTCAGAAGGACATCAAATATCTCATCCTTAGGCACCCTAGAGAGGTTTTCACCTTTGGATATGTCTTTTGTTTTTACTATTTTAGGTTTTGAGACTGCCACATGGTGGTTTTCACCCTTAGAAATCATTTTCTTTTTAATTTTCTTCTTTTGATTGAGATATTTGATATTCAACTCTGTCATGCTGACACTAGATTCACCGATGGAAGTATTCATGGGTTATACTACATTTAGGTAGCAGGCGAGAGCATAGTCTGATTGGAAGGTATGTATGTCTTGGTTAGGATCTTTGGTTGTTTGGTCAATGAGCTCAGGATTTTGGATAGTAAGCTCTGGAAAGGATTGGCTCATCATGTTTACACATATGGTATTGTCATCATTAGTTATGATCTGACTTGCGAATTTGAAGATGATATTACTACTCAGGATATTCAGTTCGTTAGTCATTTCAATATCATTATTAGACCCATCGTTGGTGATAAGTGAATCAGACCCACAAGGTTCGTCATTTCATTCTAGACTCATTTCGGGTGTAGGTGCATATCAGTGAATGACATCAACATGTTTATCAGTAATAATGTCCTCTTCCTCTGGTTCTGGAATGACTCCCCATTCACAGTCATTGGATTCTTCATCTAGATCTCTGGGAAAATCAAGAATATGTGTATCCCAAATGGGAGTCTATCTCAAAATCACTGTTGTATCCCAAATTTTCAGCTATTGTGATAGGTTCACCTTCCTCTTCTTGTTTGTTTTCAGACTCAGCCGGTTCTTGTGTGGCAACTGTCATTTGTTCAACAGTAGGTTCTTATGTATTTACTACATTGATTCTTTTAGGTTCATTTTCCTCCTTGAGAATTTCTAAGATGTTTTGAGGAATGCGTTCATAGGGGAAAACATTTGTAGCATCAAAGTCATCACTATCTTCTTGGTGTGTTTCCTCTTCTTCAGTTTTATCCAGTTTTGGTTCTATTTGTTCTATCACATAAGAAGAGTTTCCCACTAAGATGGAAAGGTTTCTTCTGATAACCTAGACCTGTAATAGCCTTTTTTGTTTGACCATAGTATGTAATGGGTGATATGAAACCTTTACCTTGTGTTCCCAGAGGTCCTTTTCCAGTATATCCCATTTTAGTCATCAATTTGTGTCTTGGTCCATATGATTTTGAAGGAACTTTAGGTGTCTTAGAGTCACATTTTTGAACTATTTGGGATTGAGACTCATCCTTGTATAACAAGGTAGGCACAACTTCCTCTTCATCAGAGTCTTGTTTTGACACATTTTCTATGATAAAGCTTCCATTGAAGATAACCTGAGGTTCTTTTGTTGATGGCCTTGCTTTCTCAGAAGGTTGTCCATATGATTTTGGTGACAACGAGAGAGATGTGAGAGATAGGTCTAGTTCCATAATATATTCTCCCATTCCGGTATTTTTGATCTTGACTCCTTTTGATAGGTCTTCCATTTTAGATGTAGATGCTATGTCTATTTGTTTGGTAGAAGACTCTTTGTTATGTGGAACCGGTTTATCTACACTTTCTTTCAAGGCATTGCAAGATGCTGACGTGTCTGTAGGTATGGTGACCTCTACTCCATTGTAGGCAAATTTTAGACATTGATGGTAGATTGATGGAATAGCTTTCATTTCATGTATCGAAGGCCTTCCTAGAAGAATGTTATAAGCCAGCGGAAGATCTAACACTTGACAGGTGATATCTCTGATGACAGGTCCAATTCTGATAGGTAACACAATGACTCCTTTGGAATTTCTTTCTTGTTCATCATATGATTTTATGGTTATCTTCTTTTTAGGATCAATAGCATCGTCTGACAATCCCATTTGTGTAACCAATTTGTAGGAACATATATTTAAACCAACACCTCCATGTATCAACACACGTTTGACACGACGGTTTTGGATTAAGACTTCAATATGCAAGGGCTGGTTATGTAGGTGACTCAATGAGTTATCATCTTCTTTTGAAAAGGATATGTACTGAGGGGATGTCAAATGACCCACCATTTTTTGGAATATGTCAAGATCAAGATTTTTAGGAACATTAGAGCCAACTAGAGCTTTGTCTAGAATCACGTGATGAGCAGGAGAGATGCGAAGCAACTCGAGTATAGAAATCTTGGCATTAGTATGTTGCAACTACTCTATGATGCTGTATGATATCTCTTTGGACTCTTTTGAATTGGAAGATTTGGAATTAGTCCTTTGTTTAGATGTAGAAACTAGATTAAATGGGACCTTCGGGGCATTTGATGAACTCAAGTTTTGTCCTTGGAAATTTCCCTGAGTTTGTGATCGAGTAACTGCATTAGTAGTCTTGTTATCTATGTCCTTTCTGACAATAGTGATGACATTACAATGTTTAGATAAGCAAGGTTCTACCATGTTGATGACCTCATTATTACCAGAGTAGGTGTAATTGACCTTGGCACCCATATTAGGTATAGAAGATGAATCTCCTTGATTATGCTTTGGGAAGGGTTTCGTGAATGCCGTATGATCTTTATTGGTTTTATGATTGTCAATTACAATTTCTCCATCGTCAATTTTATCTTGAATGAGATGTTTCAGACGCATGCAGTTAATGGTTTTATGATCCTTGTTTTGATGGAAATCACAGAAATCAGTCTCTTTCCACGGCTTAGGTTTGAATTCAGGATCATAAGGTTTTATCTCAGGCAATGTGATGATATTATTCGCTAAGAGAGTTTTCATGGAAGATTCCAAGGACTCACCTAGAGGAGTGAACTTGGACTTTGGTTTTGTAACCCATGGTTTATAGTCAGTTGACTTTTTAGCAATTTCTGCTACTTTTGTTTCTGAAGCTTTCATGGCCTGGGTGCCAATAGTGAGATTAAATGCCAGTGCTTTAGATGGAGCACTGACGTGATCAACAACACCATTTGTGATGATGTTTTTTTCTTGTTCTAGATTTTTCTCTTATCTTTTTTTGTTGGAACTAGAACCTGATTCATACTTGTTTTCTCTGTGAAGCGACATGTCTCCCTTACGAACAAGCACATTTTCAATTTTTATGGCATTTTCGACCATTTTATCAAAGGATGCATGATTTTACATTTGCAAATGATAATTAAGTTCAGAATCAGATTGTTGATGAAAATTTCTAGTTTCTCATTTTCCGGAATAGGTTGGGCATAGAGTGAAAACTTCTTCCTCCAACGTTTGAGGAAAGTTAGGAAGGGTTTATGAATCAGAAGAGCAAGATAAGACAACTAATAAATGATTTGGTTTATGAAAAATCAAATGACGCAACCTTGTCAAGATTTGGTAAAAAGATTGATTAGATGTAAGTGTAGGATACTGTGCCCTAGGTGTATGGGTAGATGCCCAAAAAATGGCAGACACGAGCTCACAACACTTAGCTATTTTGATAATAAATTTCAAGATTATTTTGACAAGGTTTTGACACAAGATGTGATGGTTTTCAGATCAGGCATCAAAAGACAAAATCAAGCTAAAAAGACCACTTTGGGAAAATGATTGAATTCTCTGTTGGCTTTGTTATGTTCCTCACACAGGGAATTTTCTAACAGAATCTGACTGATGATTGGAAATGATTGAATTTTTGACAAAACAGGGATTTTATGACAATTTTGGGTCAACTCTCGTATGACTTTATCTAGGCTCGTACAACATAGAAACATGGATGATACGACAATTGTAGAAGCTTGTATGACAAATGACTCCAGGGTTTGTTTTTGCTTAAGATTTTTGACAATACTCATACGACATTGCAGGGTTCCCCGTATGACTTTCTGGGGGTTCTGATATGACAATTGATTTTTTCAGGGCAAGACTCATACGAGTTTTGTTTTTCCAGGATGAAAGTCTACACCAGAAAAGGATTTTTCTTCAAAGTTTGCAAGTTTTTTAGTTTGTCAGATGTTTTTGGTATCAAATTGTTCGCAAATTTTTCTTTCTAGTTTTTGAAGATCTGTGTATTGGATTTGTCTCAGGTTGTTTAACATAGCAATAGGCTCACAATCACAAAAAATAGAGTGAACTAACTCGACGAATCAATCACACCTATCTTACCTTATCTAGGAGAAGAGATGTATTACTAGCTCGTTGACTTAGGAACACACTCATGGAATCCTTAGAATATGGTGGGGAGACAACAACATGCAATGGATGTTGAAGCCTATATTAGCTAAGTTCAAGCATCAAAGAGGGCTCGATATGATGAGTTTCTTGGGGGTGATTACTATTCACCTCACACAAGCACTACAAATCCTTTAGGGGTGGATTGGTGGAAAAAATAGCTTAGTCTTTTAATTAGGGCATTCGTTCACAACTGTCTCTCATAGTCCCGCAAGAAGGATTAAGACTGCTAACCCTATGAGCACTCTGACAAGTGTAGTCTCGCAAGAAAGATTTAAGTGGCTCCGCTATACACAATATCAAAGCGTGTTCATGACACAAGTCCAAGGAAAAAACACAACTATGTCTTCCGAGGCTTTAACATCAAGGAAGCATCAAATTTTATAGTGGGGTGGAAGAGTTGGCGTAAGACTTGTCCCCACTTGGGTCATTCCTAGATATTTTTACCTCTCCAGTAGGCCCTCTAAAGGATTAAAGTAAAAGTGAGATTGGGGACCACATGATCTGGGTTTCTGATTCTCTGAAAGAGAAGAGCATAATCTCCTAACCTTGTCCTTTTCCCTATCCAAAACATGTCAAGTAGATAAATCTAGAGATAGTACACAAACCGGTACCAAGGAAGACACTTTTTGGGTTTTTGATTCCCCTAAGAAGGAGAAGAGCATAATCCCCTAAGTATTTTCCTCAATAGCAATAAACACACGTACCTATTAAGCTAGATGCCTATGAAAATGAAATGAAATTATAAGTAGGCACAATATTTTCTTGAATGATAATAGGCAACCTACAAAACCACTTGTCAGAAATTTTTGTCGATTGAGCATCTTTGACTAGCAATTTTCTGAAAGGGACTATCTGCAAAAGATTGGCTTAGAGGTCTAGACAAGAAGAGGTCAAAGAATGGGGTTTTTAAGCTCAGTCTTTGTCTCTCATCCTGCACAAAATGTGTTAGGCTGCCAAAATAATCAGAAACCAATAAGCACCAATTGTTAGGGTTAGCTGTAGTAGAAATCAGAAACTCAAATCCCCAAAAACTACTAACTTTTTTGATATGATTATGCAATACTGGAATCAAAACTCGTACGACAATATGTAACTTCTCATACGACTATTCAGAAACAATACGAAAATAGGTTAGTGTGCATACAAAACTTTCTCTCATACGATAATTCACATACAACTAGTATGACACTTCAGATTGTCATCTGTCATAAGACAAATAGGGTCTCCTGATATGACAATTTGCAGATTGTCATACGAAATTGTATGGAACAAAAAATAAAAATTGAAGCTTGGAAATTAAAATGTCAAAAAATTGTCAAATCAAGATGGAAACCCATTGCAGGGCCCCATGGTGGGTGCCAGAAATGTGTGTGTGAAAATTGTACCTAGCTGTGGACACACCACTTCAATAAAACATTAGAGGTTAGCAAATCAAAGAATATGCAAATAAAACAATGTAGCTAACCAGATGATTTACTGCCTTCTAGTAGGTATGAGTTTGATATTCTTAGAATTGGACCGAGACCAGTGACAATGCAATACCTAAACGAAGGATTTAATGATGAGAAATGAATGAAAACTAGATGTTGATTAAGCTATTTTTTTTATTTTTCTATGCAATAGGTATGAAAAATTGAATGAAAAATTGATCTAGAATTGAAATGAATGGATGCAATTTGATCTAACAATGATATGCTATGCTATGAAAATGATGAAAAACAAGAATCAAGAATTAGCACAATCTCACAATATCGCCATATCGCACAAGCTAGATTCGCCAAATTCGCAGGTGTGTTTTTGAAGGACTGAGCCTCGTTTATATAGAAATCCAAATTCTGGGGAAGCTCATGGAAAGCCAAAAATCTCTCCCTGATCAACTCAGATTGATTGTTGAGTTATCAGAGAATCAGAAAGAGTTAACTCACAAAATCAACTTTTTAACTCGAATCAGAGTTCAGATCACTTTTCCAACTCACAATCACATGTTGAGTTCAAAAGGTTAACAAATTGAATTGATTTGTTGATTTAGAGTTTAACTGCTTTTTTGAATGTGCATGGATAATTATGAATTAATTTAATAATTTAAAGTGAATTATTCTCAGCTTAATTAATTTTTGTATAAAAATAATTGATTTATGGGTTAATCAATTATTTAATCAAACTTTATCCCACAACTATATCATTAAATTTGACAATTTGATTTAATCAATTAAATGAACATTAAATCACTTATTTCTAGGAAAATGATTTATTGTGAAATAAAAATAATATTAATTAGGAATAAAAGCAATTAAATCTAATTAAATTAATTAAGTGGAAAAATTAAGTTTAATTAATCAAATATTCAACATATTCAATTAATTGACTTTAGGGGTCATTTATCACCAAATAATATTTAATTAAAGATAATTAGGATAGATTAGGAAAATTAGAATATTCCCCAATGTAGAATTTAGATTAGATCGATTAGGGTTTCAATAATTCGATGCGCTGATGTGCCTTAGGTTAGGACTTTTATGTTGATTTTGATCGATCTGTCGATGTAGGAGGTCAATGGTTTTGAAGCCCATTTTTGTGGTATTACACCTACTACCATATCTGAGGTGGATATAATCCCTAGAATCTGTAGCCAATGAAAATTTTGTAGACAAAAATAGGTGAAATCTTGGAAGAAAACCATCAAGACAAACTAAAATTTACCGACTGGTTGAAAACAATGTAGTTTTAGACACCGAAGTTTCTCAACTCAAAGCCGGTCACTAAGGCCCTTTAAGTTACCACAATTCTTGTGTTAAAGATTTTTTTGGATTATATGAGGTATAGGCATACATAATAAACACTTAACATTCAAAGAAAAATTTCAAGTTAGCAACATTCATCTAAGTTTCATGCAAGGAAAACCAAGAACCATTATCTTCAAAGATTAAAGCATTTTTTCTCACAAACACATGTGCCATTGAATGGGAATCGAAAAGGAATACTCTCACACAAAAGTGACATAAAATGAAACTATAAGAATGACCCTAATGCCTGCATTTTTGTTCATAAATATTGGGATTTTTTAACATTGGAAAACTCTTTAGGAAGATTCAAAGTTCATTATTTACATAACAACCCTTAATCTGCCGACTGTACCCCTTTACTAGTCATAGTCACCAACACCAATCAATTTCTTGACTTTATTAACAACAAAAATAATATAATGATTTCATGAACTTGTAAATATAACAAAAGGAAATGTTCCTATATCATCACCCAGCTAAGATCATGTTCAAACACACATATGGATTCACTGTTCCACGGGATAGTGGATTACCAGAGTTGCAAAAAATTTAATCTTTTATTGATATTCCTCTTCTTCTTTGTTTCATACATCTTGATGCAGAGCCCTCTACTATCACCTTAATGAGACCAACTCAACTCGAGGATTCAACAAGTAACTTGGAATCCACTCAAGGAATTAGCCTCAACTCAAGGATTAAGTAGAGTTCCCTAACTTTGTTAATCACTTCCACAGCCTTACTACACAAGTTCACTTCCTCATTTCTTGGCAATTCCTCCTAGCACCCTCTCCATCCTAGGCCACCTAGTGAACCTAGTGCCTCCACCATGTCAAAACCTCAACTAGGATTTTCACCCTGATCCTAACATCAAGTATCATCTCATCATGGTATATTCACCATGTTTCAACACCCCATTCACTCTGATCTATTCAAATTACACCATTCTTCTTCTACAACCTTTCTAGGCCTGTTTAGTAGCCCTACACACATAGAAATCAACAAATTACACCGAAAGTCTCCAAACAACCTGGAAAAGTACTTACCTTTTCAAATACCCTTTTCAGAGTTACTAACCCCATCTCAATCTTAGTCTTCCATCCTTTGACTGGTGAATACTTCCATCCCCAAATGCTCTTCTCCTAGGCCTAATTAGCCCTCACTCAACAAGGAAACTCCTATTTCCACTTGTCTCCAGGACTCAAAGGCTTGAAACAGTCTTCATTTCATGCATATGTGGTAAAAATTCATGAGATACTAAAGAAGACCTGCTATTTGTCAGACAAATCTTCATTGTCCCCCACAAAAAACTAAGTAATAACTATTCTACCCTTAATTTGTTTAACAATGCACCATATTAGATAAAGTAGGTTCTATCACACATGGCACAGACTCTCTTCAAACTCACAATATGTTTCATGTGTAGTAAAAAACTCATGAGATTCTAAAGAAGGCCTCACTCTTAATTAACCAAATCTTCCTTGTACCACATAAAATTCAACTTTTCTCTAATGTTGTACTTGCAAGTAATGAATTTTAAATTTTATTTTCTTATATTCAATTAAAGGCACTCAAAATCAGTGAAACACTCATTTGTAATTTTTTTGAGTTGCGAAGAGGGCACCATGCGCGAAGAGGGAAGAGGGCACTGGACTTTTGCTTGTGAGTTATGATAATTGTTGTAAACAGGCCATTGGTTTAGTTTTGTAATTTTTTTTGTGTTTAATGCATTTAAAATAAAGGTTTATTTCGGTAGACTGCTAGCACGAAGGAAGATTTGACCTAGCCAAATAAAGGTCTAGTTCTGTAGACTATTGGTCAGACAAATCTTCATTGTCTTTTGATTGTTTTCTTTATATACTAGCATGTATTAATTGGATGACTAATAAAGAAGCATTTAGACAATCATAAGACAATGAAGATAATTTTAAATGCATTTAACACAATTTTTTTTTACAAAAATGAACCAATGGCATGTTTACAACAAAGAAATAAAGTGATAATAATATGCTGAAAATTGTATTCTATTTAATACACGCCAAAGGACCAGTCCCAACAATTCTTAAACATAATTTATCTGATATGATGAATTCTTAAACAATTAAGGTTGGAGTAGACCTAGTTATCACATAGTTTTTTGTGTGGTACAAGGAAAATTTGGCTGATTAAGAGCGAGGCCTTCTTTAGAATCTCATGAGTTTTGTACTACACATGCAACGTATTGTGAGTTTGAAGAGAGTCAGTGCCATGTGTGATTGTTAAGTAATGGGAAAGTTATGATGATTTAATTGTAGAACTATTGGTCCCTTGAAACGTTCAAATTTTTTTTCTCAAATGATACACTCTCATGGAATATGATGACTTCAGGTTATGCAAAAAATGGATCGACTATCTTATATCACTATGCTCTTATCCTATGTCAAAATGGGAGATTTATGACATGGTATAGATATCCATCAAGGCATAAATAAAATTCAACTTTTCTCTAATGTTGTAGTTGCAAGTAATAAATTTTAAATTTTATTTTCTTATTCATAGAAGCTTGTAGTATAGTTTCTTTTAATGCAGACAATTTAGACAATGTATTTGCCTATAGTGTTCCTTAGTCTTGATTGAGGATGACAGGCACATGGTCGCTAAACTAGACTTGCATAGTGCAATTAGATTAAAGGGGTGATTATTTTGGTAGTGAAGATGAGAAGAAAAACACAATTCATTAGTTAAATGTTTTGTATATAAATTGGGTACTACTTTTGTAGGTAGTTTTAGCTCATTGTTTTGTAATGTAATTTTTCAATTTCATGTATTTTATCTCCTATTTATTAGGTGCACAAGATGAAGGTTGAATGTAAGAGTCTTATAATGTTGAGTTACCTTTGGATCTTGAGTTTTTGATACTCCTATGATGATCTTTCTCAACAAGTATTTTATTCTATTGTTGTTTTTTGAATAACATATTGGGGAAATACAAAACTGTGTACTTCTATAGGACAATCAACACAAAATTGAAGCATCAAACAAGACTTGATCAAGTTGTAGGTGGAACGTGCACTCAAATAGTAAGTAATGTAGAATAAAAAAATAAGTAATATGTCGTGTCTACATTTTGTTATTTTATGAGATTACATCCATGTCCTATATTCATAGAATGGTTGAAAATTAAAATTTAAATTCGATAAAAGTACTGACGGGTGTTGTTCCCTGCACCCTCAATCAACAATTTGCCTCCTTTTGTGGTCTCAAGTTGCCTCCATTTGTTGTTCCCTGCACCCTCAAAAAGTGCTAGATAGGCATATTTTTCATTTTAAGATCAAAGATAAAGGCCCCCTTTTTTATGCGCGCGCACACACACAACATATACAACATATACAACATATACAACCTTCACCATGCAGATTTTCCTAAGCACTACTGGGACCTTACCCTGCAACAAATGTATTATTGTGAAAATCATCACAAGTCCATTTGTTGCCGGGTCTAGCTCCTAGTAGTGCTTGGTCAAATTTGATGCGCTTCTGATATATTTTGTGTATAATATATATGATATTTTATTTTGATTTACAAACTACTATATTATTTGAATATCTTTCTTTCTTGCCACAATAGGAAAGAGTTTGAGGTGGAAGACTACAATAACATAAGTATTTCAATTTGGTATACTATACTACAACATCATTTCATAACTAACTTTTCAATTTCTATATATATAATTAGGTTATAGATAATATAAGTGAAGAAGGATCATGTCAGACAATCCAAGTGAAGAAGGTAATGGGGATACAATTAATAGATTATGGTCTAACTTGAAAAGAAAAGGAGATGGAAAACGTTATTGTCCCTGCAATATTTGTAAGGGCTTAAACACTAGAAGATTGCTAATCAAAACAGCTAAGAGACATTGTAGGGATACTGGTCACATTGAAGGGGGCTTTGATTATCATCAATTGGTAATTTTTTCATTATATTTTTTTAACAATTAATATATATATGAAATACACTTGATGATGAGATCATTATCATGGTTTATTTGTGTTCATCATTTTTATATAGGTCGACCTCCCCAGAGGAGTATGTGATGTGGACCATGGAGGTGTGAATATGGAGAATATGGCTTTGGAAGTGGAGGATCATGGAGGTGCGAATATTGAAGCTAAGATTATGATCCCATGGAAGATGAGGATCATGCGCCAAATAACATATTTGAAGATGATGGTACTAATACATTGATCCATGACACATTTGGTACTGGTGCAACTGATGATGATGATTAGGATGATGTTGATGTCATCCATGATATACCTCTACTTGAGAAGGCAACCATGACCCTTTACGAAGGCTCCCAAACAACTCTTCTCTCTGTTGTATTGTTGTTGTTGAACTTGAAGGTTATGAATGGTTTATCCAACATAAGAATGTCACGTATGCTAAGGTATAACATATATGTCATTATAGTAATTAAAGGGTGAAACATGTACCATAAATATTGTTAATATTAACAACTTATATTTTTTTCTATAGATTGATAGGTGAGGTTTTTTTACCACCATCGAATATTCTCCCTCGCTCATATCGATAATTATGTGCCACTATGAAAGATATTGGAATAAAGTATCAAGCAATAGATGCTTGTCCCAATGATCATATTATTTATCATAAAGAACATGAATTTGCAATAGAATGCCCTGAATGTTATACGAGTAGATATCAAACAGATCAAATAATAAAAAAGGTACCTCACAAGGTTCTTCGTTACATCCCTATTATACCACGTTTGTAAAGATTTTTCAGGTGTAGTAGCTTGGCATAATTTATGGATTACCATGCACGCAATAGGAGTCAAGATGACATTATTCAAATGTCTATAGATGGTTTTGCATTTAAGGACATAGAGGAAAAGTGGCCGCACTTTATTGAAGAACCTCAAAATCTCAAGCTTTTAGTGGCAACAGACGGTGTTAATCCATTTGGAGAGCTAAGATCTATTTACTCTGTTTGGCCTATTTTTTTCATCAACAATAATATTCCTCCATGGATTTCAATAAAGAGGGAGCACATTATGTTGGCAATGATTTTTCCCGGTATTTGATCATTTAATAGTTATCTACATGTAATTATAAATCTTGTAGTAAAATGGTCACAATAATTATGTAATGTTGTTGTTCATTCAACTAGGTAAATACCAAGTTAAAGATATGAATGTATATATTGAGCCTCTTATCGAAGAGTTGGTGGAGTTATGGAATGGTGTCACTATGTGTGACATCTCTAGACCAATAGGACATAGACAATTTCAATTCCATGCAATGCTTGTATGGACAATTCATAATGCCCCAGGGCTAACACATTTTTCTGGTATGTTATGGTGAATTCAAGTTGCACATGATAATTCTAAATATAAAAATTAACATATTTAATCCAATTGTATCATTATCTTGTAGGTCTTCAAACAAAGGGAAAATTTGCATGTCCAATTTTTGGTCCAAAGATGAAATCTCGTCATTCAAAAAGTTTAGGAAAGCAGGTGTTTGATGAGCATATACACTTTCTCCACAAAAATCATAACTATCAAATTACCAAAAACCATCTTTTCAATGGGGAAGAAGAGACTACATCTAAGCCACGGAGAATGACACCTTGCCTATGGAAGTTGGAATATAATAGAATTAATCATCAAGGTACTACCGTTCTACCTAATGGTTTATGTTTGGAATTTGTATATTTATATTGTGTTTTGTTTGCTAATTATGTGATTGATGATCGTGAATGTTGTCAAGGCAATAATACTGAGCACCTTCCAAAGGGACTAAAAAGTTATCCCAGACTATTTAGTAGGTTGCCCTACTACGAGAAGCTGCAAATTGTGCATTTTTTTATACTATGCATATTGGAAAGAATGTAACAGAGACATTGTAGAAGATATTGGATGGAAGGCGTGACAAAGAAAAAATTGTCAAAATTTGTAGCGACATTCATGAATCCAATCATGCAATGAAATTTTTTATTGAATTAAATAGAAATGGAGAATGGATTAATATAAGTGCCCTTCCTTGGTTATTAAGAGAGCAACAAAGTGATGCCATAAAAGAAGTCATACAAAAAATTCATTTTCCCACAGGATTTGCTGTGAACATAAGTAGTACCATATCAAAGAAAAGTGAATTTGGGCCAGGGTTGAAAATGCATGATTGTCATACTTTCATCAAGGTAAGTCATGTTCTTTTGTATTTACAATATATTTGTAAACTCCATGTACTTCTCATTGTATTATGTGAGAAAAGAATGACATGATTATTTTTATAATTGTTGTAGTACGTGCTACCCCTATCTCTCCTAGAGAAATTTGACAATAACATCAAACAAGTGATATATGATCTTGGAAAATACATGAGGTAAGCAATGATATCTATTCAATTTGTTGTATATATTGTAAAGTCTCATTTTTATATATTTTCGTGTCTTGAATGTCTTGTAGGTGGTTGTCATCTAAAGAAATCTATAAAACAGATATAAAATATTGGAAGAGAAGAATTCCTCATCTAATGTGTGAAATGAAAAAGTGTATACCTTCAAACTTTTTCAATGCACAAGAACACTACCTCATACACCAAGTTGAGGAGATTGAATTGTGTGGACCTGTACACACTCGATCAATGTGGATGGTTGAGAGGCACCTAAAATTTTTGAAGACTTTGGTTTGGCAAAGAGCACGTCTTGAAGGTTCTATGGTGCAGGGATATATGGTATACCAGACTATGGTGTACATTACTAAATATCATCCTAAGCTTGCAACAAAGATCCATATAGATCGCATTTGGGATCTCAACACCATTAGAAAATTTGAAGGGGAGTACTTGGTGGCGAAAGGTAGAATGAGGAAAGTGAGAGGTAATAAATTAGAAGATGTTATTGTAGCTATTAATTAATTCTTAATCTTCAATATTAATCAGTTGTAAGTCTATTTATTTTTTGTACAGTTGCTCGAGAGTGGGATGCAATACATTTATATATTGCAAACAATCAAGATTCGATGACGATATGGATTGAATGATGTCATCATTGGTTAATGAAGCTCATCGTAACGGAGATCCAAATGTTACGCAAAGGGAAATAGATTTAGCACATGGTTTAAGAGATTTCTAGGTATGTATAAATTTGTTAATCACCCGTACGTTTATGAACTCCCGATGCAATAATTTATACATGTTTGACATATTTTTGTAGGTCAAACACCACAAGGCTATGTTTTGTAATGGTCATAAATTTTGCATCAAAAATTTGGATGACACAAAGAAAACTTATGATTTTGGGATAAGTGCAGTCTTTTAGGTGACTAATATTTCATCTAGAAATGACTTACATCCCCGAGAGTCTGAAAATTGATAATATGTCATTTTGGATGATATACTTGAGTGCAACTTTAATTCCTTCAGATTAGTTCTCTTCATCGTCAGATGGTATAGGCTATGAATTAATCAAAATGATCCTGATAGAACTGTTATTGAGCATGACAATAGATTTCCAATGATTAATACAAGGTGGTTTGAGCTAGTTGGGGATGAGCCCTATGTTCTTCGAAGCCAATGTGAGTAGATATTTTACTTAGAGGTTTCACATAAATTGGGTTGGTCATTTGTTGTTAGACATGATCCAAGAGGAAGGCCGATGAGGTATAATGCAATGGAAGAAGAATATTGCAAAAAAACTAGAAGATGATGTAGATGACAATCACGAACAACAATTAGTCAATGATGTTCTTGATGCAACTTTTCTTGAAGAAGAAGAAGAAGATGATGATGATGATGCTACTGATGATGATGATGATGATGATGATGATGATGATGCTGATGCTGATGACGATGATGCTGATGCCGATGATGAAAATAATGAAGATGATGATAATGATGGTGGTGATGATGATGTCAATGACAATGATGATCATGGTGATGAGTTGGATGATTAAGAAGATGAATGACATGAATGAAATGTACAGTTATGTGATCACTGTTTAATCTATTTAATATTGATTTCTTGATATAAATGAGCAGTTATGTGATCAATGCTTAATCTAATTAATTCATGATGTACCTTTTAATGTTTTTAATTCATATGGGATGCTTATGGTTTTTAATGTAATTACTATGTGTTTTTGAGTATATGTATCACAATTTTTTTAGCTAACATAAGATAATTGAATTACATATGTAGGTACCCGAACCCCTTTCACGAGCATCCCACACAGTCTCATGGATTGACAGGTATAAGTCAATACACACTATAGAGATTAATGTATTTCACAATTTGCAAAATATCTCACATTACTTGCTATCTCTCTCATTTGATGGAGTGCAGGTAGCACCAAATAGGTATTTGTCAAATGTTTCTTCCTCGAGCGAAGGAAATATAGGAATGGAAGAAGAAAGTGATTCATGTAGTATGTTTGAATTAGGAAGATCAACTAGAGGTCAAAAGACTAGAAGGAAATTCAATAAACACATGAAATTTTTCATTGCTCAAGGGGGGTCATGTTCTTATGATGATGAGAGAAAAGATGACATCGAGGTTCCTTGTAGGTACCAATATCTATAGAAACAATGGGTCCCCAAGGAAATTCCTCCAATAAACACAGATTTTAGTGTTAAAGACAAGATATATCGCATTGCACCATCGTTAATACATGGTTTGGGACTATTTTCCATGGATGACATATTGGTCTCTTACAAAAAAGTTGTCGAATTGATGGAGTATGTTGGACCTTGTTACGATTATAAAAGTTGGATGCGAATTGTTCAATATAAAAAAAGTATGTGTAGGTATGCACTCTTGGAAAATTATATTCAACAAAAAAACAATGAGCAAAGTAAAAGAGTGGCTATATACATTGATGGAAGGCCAAAAGCATCAAGGCATATTGTAGGTTTTATAAATAGCACGCGACCTTTGTCAACTATTAAGCAACCCAATTGCATAGTTGGTGCAGGAGCACACCTAGGCTAACCTCCATGTTAGAGTCATTTTGGCTTGTACTTGACTCTAGCCAAGTCAAGAACAGTAGTGTGTTTGATTTTAGACCTTAGAAGGGCATTTTCAATGTAGGCTAAGTGAGTTAGTCACTAGGACTAAGGTCACACAAATAGCCAATGTTAGTTGTTGATTAAATTTATTAGTGTTAAAAGATTAAGGTGAGGTTAGAGTCTTAAATATGTTCTAAACACATAATGATGCTGTAAAGATGCCTTAGGGTCATTAATGGTCTTGGATCCTCAAAATATAGGAGGTTAATAGTCCTAAGAAATAGGATGATGGCATAAGTGAAAGATGCCAAATGTTGCAAAGAAGTTGTCATGACAACATTTGCAATTATTGCAAATGTTGCATGCAACTGGGTTATCCTTGGATCCCCTTGAGAATAGGAGGTGGGAGATCAGCCAAAAGGCCCTAAAATGTAGGAAATGGAATCTTATGTTTAGGAAGGCTTGAATCTCAATGTGTGTGATGCATTGTAATAGTTTTGAGTATTGAATAGAGCTCTGCAACAGTGTTACAATGCATATCTCGAGCTTTTGTGTTGACAATCATGTAAAATGGATTGAAAGTCTAAATCCAGTGGTTGTTTAGTGTTCATTAGTTTGTTTTAAGAATTTTTCATTAGAAGAGTAAGTTGATTAGAGTAGGATTTTTGTGTTAAATAAATTGTTTTAGTTTTAGAGCATCCACTAGTTCTGTTTTGACCATTCTGAGCATTCATGGCTCCCTCATGAAATCTAGCCATGGGAAACACCTAAGGGTAGATGGAAATTCTAGGGGAGTCATTAGTGTATATAATTTTAGGATTAGGAGGCATGAAATTTTGGAGAGCTATTTTTATTGCTAGGCCCTAGGCGAGCAGACAGAGCCCGATTAGAGGTCTAGGTTGTGAAGAAGTGAATATTTCTTGCAGGGTAGAAAGGTACAGTATGGTTCCAGTACTTTTTCAAGAAGGTATTAATCATAAATAAGTATAATATGAAGATTGGGTTCATACCAAGCACTTACATTAAGTTCTGAGCAAGATTCACACTAGGATACAATCAGTCCTAGAAAATAGGTGAATTAGCCCTGTTTGCCCTGGTTTATAGGAAGGTGGTGTACGGAGGCTACCAAGGCCTAAAACTTGTAGAATATTTAGTAAGAGCCAAAAGGGTATCCAAATCACCAATTGGTTTTGCAATTTGTTTGAATAATTTTAGCAAGAAAGGACAAAAGCCTCTACAAAAGGCTACAAGGATTAGGCCTATTTTAAGGTCTCTCAATGGATAACTATTGAAGCTGGTAAGGATATGATTCAAAATCATTCTCAAATGGATCAAATGGAAAAAGTTATGAATGTTTTCACAAGGATGAAGACCCCTGCAATGAAGATTGGAGTTTGTGAAGAATTGGCACTTAAATCTTTCTAAGTGAGTGTGAAGAATTGTACTAAATCTAGGGTGTTAGTCTTTCAAGGTTAAGCACAAAGGATAAGAAATCTTAGAGAAGAGTTAGGATTGGTCTTAGTTAATCACCTAAACCAATCAGGACCTAGAGGAGACTAGGATCCTAGAAGAGACAAGTTAGGTCTCTTAGATGCAGTGCAAGCAAGCCTTGGGAAACTCACATCATATTGGCATCAGAGCTTGAATTGATCAGGCTTGTGGTGGATGTTGTAGTGTACTAAATCAGTGGGAGAAAATACACCAATTGGATCAGTAGAAGACAAAACCATGGTGACTAACACTGAGTTAGCCAAGAAGGTTGAGGAACAAGAAGAAGATAACAAGTTGCTAAGAGAAAGATTAGCTCAAATGGAGCAGCTCTTGGGTGAAGTCCAAGACAAAGCTTATAAGGTTAAAGAAAAAATTGACCAAAAGGAAGAAGCTGAAGCAAGGGAGAAGGAATTAGAGTTGGAGGAGGAAGCACCAACACCTGACCCTGTTCTTCCTGAAGAGCCATTCTTAAAAGCTGTATCATCTTCAAATGGAAGCACTTCCATGTTAAGAGTGTTAAGCCCTCTGAGTGAGTGGTCTGGGTCATGTCAGGCACCTTGAATTAGCCCTTGCTTGGATCTGACTTGTTCTCCTCATTCTGCTTCTATCTATTCCTATTTTCAGTATATTTCTATATTCCTTGGCATTATGGACTGAGGTCCTGAGGTTTTTGACCTCAAGGTCAAAGTCGACCTTGAGGGTCAAAGTTGATCTCGACTCTGACCTAGGTCAGGTTCAACCTCAAATCTAACCTAGGGCAGAGTCAACCTCATCCTTGACCCACATACTCGTCAAGAAGTGGCTAAGAAGGTATATGTTGAACTAATGAATTCCAAGAAAGAAATCTTTAGACCTATGCTGATATATGCTTTATACAAATATAAATGTCCTTTTCATTATAGCAATATGCATTTACTTGCTGATTGTAAACATTTCAAGTTATATGTTAGAGAAAGAGATGCTTTAGGAATTATATCTCACTCTCGTGCAGTTTTACAATTTCTTCATAATTTTGATATAGGGGATTCCTCTCTTTCTGATATAATGTAGATGTTCTTCCCTCTTGTCTCATGACTGGGGGGCAAGAGGTGTATTTTCATCCAGTCTCCTAGGATCCATTAGGTCTTTTATAGGGGCTTAATTGGTATTCTTTCTCTCCTCTTTTTTTGTGGTTATTGCATAATATTCATAATCATCCACAGAATCTATTTTTTTTTATTTTAAAGATATCTTTCCCAAGAAATTCATTTTGTGAAGGTATCCCTTGTCTCTATCCCTGGGGGGTGAGGTACCTCCTTCTTTCTCTTAGTCTAGGGAATTGGTTTCCTTAGCTTAGTGGTACTTGTTTATATTGCAATATTATTTCAACATATTGATAGATGTTTTGACAATGGATAACCTTTTTTGAGAAGTTATTATCCTAAGTCGTCACCTCTTCTCTATTATTCAAATTATGTTCTTTATAAACTCTCACCCTTGCTTTGGTGTTAGAGTTGTTTCCCTCATTACAAAGATTCCTCTTCCTCTTGATTGCAGGGGGCTTGATGATTGAATCTTTGTTCCCACTTTTGAAAGAAGATATTTTATCTAAAGCACTCCTCTTTGGTGGGGTCTTCTTGATAAGATCTTTTTCTTTGAGGATCCTTTTTCCATGAGTGACATATTCTTTTCACAATTATCTATACTCTTGGATGCAGGTGTCAATATCCCTCCCTAAGAATATGGTGTACATTGTTGTAAATAGGATATCTCCTTGTATTGTGAAGTAGGTATCCTCTTCCATCTTTGTTCCTACACTTGGAGGGCAAGGATGCCATCTCTTTCCTTTCTGTCTTTTTGGGATTCACCTGTTTCCTTGGTTAAGTAGTATCTATCTATTATGTGATATCCAATCATACATGACAATTTTGGTTTGCATTAAGGATCTATGTCCTTGATAACAACCTCTTTTTTTTGACATTGGGTTTCTATGGTTGATATATCTCTCACCTTGGAAACTGAATAGTGTGCTATCCCTCATAAGGATTACATTTTTTTTCACTTCTTGCATGATATCTCTTAACATTCATCCCTTACATGGCCTCATAGCAGCTGTGACCTTCTTGGCTTGGAATAGGTGTTGTTTGTGCATATTGTATTGATGTTGAAGAAGTCTTTATCCTTGTTCTTTCCTTTTCCTTAACATGTCAAAATAGTATGTTTTTTCCATATTAAGGATGGGGCATATACAAGGTCTCCCATGTACTATAGTTTTTTTTTTACATGCTAAATCTTGGAAGGTAACACACATAAGTTGCTAAATCATGAAAAGACACACATCTTTATGCTAAATCTTCTGAAGGTAATGCACATACATTTCTAAATCCTGAGGAGACACACATTTTTCAAAATTTTTCAATATGCTAAATCTTGGAAGGTAATGCACATAAGTTGCTAAATCTTGAAGGGAACAACATTTCCAATTCCAAATATGCTAAATCCTCTGAAGGTAATGCACATAAGTTGCTAAATCCTAAAGGGACACACATCTATATGCTAAACCTTTCGAACGTAATGCACATAAGTTGCTAAATCCTGAGGAGACACACATTTCATATTCATAGTGATACAAGAAGGTGGATCTATGGGTATTTCAAAAGCCGTCAAAAGACACATTATAGTTACAAGCATAGGTTATGGGTGAACCTATTGGGCTCTCCCTCCAAGGTGATTCATGGTAATGTGGGCATCTTACTAGGTGAGGTAATCACTTTTTTTTGTTTCTCTCTTTTTCGCTTTCATGCTAGTAGGATTGGATCATGAAGCTATGTTATTTATAGTGTTGCTCTTGTCTTTCTTATGTAATAATTTATTCTTTTATGATAGCTTTCCATATATGATATTCGTATGAGAAGTGTTTTTTAGTAAGGTTTCTTGTGCTAGTTGATTTGGGTTTGTTTTAGTACTAACCCCTCTTTTGTGTCTTTTTCCTTTGTGTTTTCGCACCCTTGTGTGTGTATGTTGAGTTAGAATCCTTAGCCTAGGGGCTTGTGTCATTCTATCTCATTTCAAATCAACTGGGATCTTTTCTCTCTTCTCCTTTACCAAGAGTTTGTATCGAATCCATACTCTTGCTAAAGTGGGGGCTTAATGTATCATCTTAAAATGGAAGTACTTCCATGTTAAGAGAATTTATCCCTTAGAGTGAGTGGTCTGGGTCATGTTAGGCACCTTGAATCAACCCTTTGATCGGATCAGACTTGTTCTCCTCATTCTACTTCTATCTGTCCCTGTTTTAATTATATTTTTGCATTCCCTGGCATTATGGACTGAGGTCCTGAGGTTTTTGACCTCAAGGTGAAAGTCAAAGTTGAGGGTTAGGGTTGACTTAAAATGTGACCTAGGGTAGATTCAACCTCATCCTTGACCCACATTTCAAATTTCAAGTTCCCATGATTTTCAGGGGTCGGGTTTCAGAGATATTTGTTTTCCTGCCTCTGAGTCAGCCATTTCGGGTTTCAGAAAGGTAAATCCTTAAATTGCATTTAATATGGGTCCATTTCTAGGGGTTAAGGTTAATTGGGATTTAATTTCCCAATGTCATCCTTCTCTAGAGGTTTGTGCCCTAGTTCACTATAAAAGGAGGCCTTCCTCTCTCATTTTCATATCTCATCTCATCCCATCTCATCTCATCTCATCTCAAGTAATTTCATGAGCATTCAAGAAAAGGTCAAGCAAGCATTTTCATCAAGCATTTAAGTCCTCTTCTCCATTCAAGTTCTCCATTGAAGATCAAGGATTCAAACATTCAAGCCTTTGAAGGGATTTGCTTCAAACATGCAAGATTCATCATTCAAACCCTAGATCTAGACATCATGATGGTGTGATCTTCCTTCAAGATCCTTTGTTCATCTTCTAGATCTATTCATTCTTCCATCAAGGTGTATTCCAAGCATACAAGCATGGAGGTTTTGTATTTACTTTCATGGTTTTGATTTACATTTTCCATTGTTGTGTTCAAGCTTTCATATCAATACATTTGTTTACATTCAAAATACAATTGCATATCTATCGAATTGCATAGCTTCATTGCTAGATCTACTTCTATTACTTGCTAGAATTCTCATTTCAATTTCAATATTAAGGTTGATTCCAAACTAGGGTTTGACCAAGGCAAACCCCTCAAACAAACAACAAAAACCCTCTTTTTCTTGTAGGTATAGGAGTGGAACTTCAGATTAGAGCTTGGATTTGGATACTATTTTCGGTGAACTTACGAGATCTGTGAACAAAGTCAAAGTCAACCTTTAGAATAAGAATGTAGCCTTTGACCTTTTATCGGGGTCAAAGACTACATGCTGTGAGAAAGATAAAAGTTTTCTAGGTTTTCTTCGTCTCGACGTTTCCAGTCCAAAACAGGTTGTAGAATTGCCTGAAACTACACACAGACATCAAAAATTGGCATTTTCTAGATTTGCCCTATTTTGAGGTTAGTATTTTCCTTTCAATTATTTCATATTTCAAGCACATATTCCATTATAGGGAAATATAAGGTTTTCTTCCTCTTTCATATTCTCCATAGGTTGATTCAATTGTGCATTAACCTTTTGGTTGATCAATTTGGATCTCTTCTTTGGGAATTTGGATTTAGAAGTGGATCTCATATTTCTCGCATACATCCTAAGGTGGATACAATTTCACCTTATTCATTTTGGTTAACCCAACAAACTTACTCTCTTTCTTTTTGGTGTTAGATTGCCTTTTAGATTAGATCTAGTTTATGCTCTTGCATTTTAAAATTCAAAAATACAAAAAATAAATCCTATATACATTTCTTACATTTACTATGGAGATTATTAAGATGCTTTGGTGTGTGGTAATGTTCCTTATTACCCTTCTTTTAGCATCTCTTTATAATACCTATGATGTTTATGAGAGTATCGTTCACTTCATTATGTTGATGACCCTTCACTTTGCTCTTGCTTATGCTTTTGTGAAGTTGACCGACACTAGTCTGCCTACATTCAAAGCCTTCATTAAAGATTTATTTGGTAGCCTTATTAATCTTTTGGATCATGTGAAGAATTTGGTAGATGATACACCATCTCCTAATCTTCCTAATCTTAATCCTATCAATCCTAATCCTAATCCTATTAATTCTAATCCTGATCCTACCAATCCTAATCTTAATCCTAATCCTACTCTTAATCTTCCTAATCCTATCTCGATGCCTAATTCTCCATCTATTGATCCTTTCTCATCCTGTACTTATGATGGTATGCAAGCTATAGTTCAGGATGGGGATCTGCAAAATTTCTTTGATTTACCTTCTCCTCCAATTCATGATGATATTAAAGGAAAGGGTAAATAAATTTCTTCAAAACCTATTATCCCACCTTATACAAATTTCACTCATGAACATGATAAACAATCACCTCCTATAGAATCTTTACATAATATGTACACTATCGGATATAATATGGTGACTAAACAAGGTTATAAAGGTTTAGGGCTTGGAGTTAATGAGCATGGTATTAGGTTTCCAGTTCATATACCCACTAAACCGGATATGTAAGGTGTTGGTTGTTCAAAATCTCAAGTCAAGGTAAGTGATGTTAAACATCATCCTCCTCTTCACATTCCTCTCCCCACACCTATCTTAAATAACCCTAATACTCGTCAAGAAGTGGCTAAGAAGGTATATATTGAACTAATGAATTCCAAGAAAGAAATCTTTAGACCTATGCTGATAGATGCTTTATACAGATATAAATGTCCTTTTCATTATAGAAATACGCATTTACTTGTTGATTGTAAACATTTCAAGTTATATGTTAGAGAAAGAGCTGCTTTAGGAATTATATCTCCCTCTTGTGCAGTTTTACAATTCCTTCATAATTTTGATATAGGGGATTCCTCTCCTTCTGATATAATGTAGATGTTCTTCCCTCTTGTCTCATGACTGGGGGGCAAGAGGTGTATTTTCATCTAGTCTCCTAGGATCCATTAGGTCTTTTATAGGGGCTTAATTGGTATTCTTTCTCTCCTCTTTTTCTGTGGTTATTGCATTATATTCATAATCATCCACATAATCTTTTTTTTTTTTTTTTAAGATATTTTTCCCAAGACATTCATTTTGTGAAGGTATCCCTTGTCTCTATCCCTGGGGGGTGACGTACCTCCTTCTTTCTCTTAGTCTAGGGAATTTCTTTCCTTAGCTTAGTGGTATTTGTTTATATTGCAATATTATTTCAACATATTGACAGATGTTTTGACTATGGATAACCTTTTTTGAGAAGTTGTTGTCCTAAGTCCTCACCTCTTCTCTATTTTTCAAATTATGTTCTTTATAAACTCTCACCCTTGCTTTGGTGTTAGACTTGTTTCCTTCATTCCAAAGATTCCTCTCCCTCTTGATTGTAGGGGGCTTGATGATTGAATCTTTGTTCCCGCTTTTGAAAGATGATATTTTATCTAAAGCACTCCTCTTTGGTGGGGGTCTTCTTAATAAGATCTTTTTCTTTGAGGATCCTTTTTCTATGAGTGACATATTATTTTCACAATTATCTATACTCTTGGATGCAGGTGTCAATATCACTCACTAAGAATATGGTGTACATTTTTGTAAATAGGATATCTCCTTGCATTGTGAAGTAGGTATCCTCTTCCATCTTTGTTCCTACACTTGGGGGGCAAGGATGCCATCTCCTTCCTTTCTGTCTTTCTAGGATTCACCTGTTTCCTTGGTTAAGTAGTATCTATCTATTATCTGATATCCAATCATACATGAAAATTTTGGTTTGCATTAAGGATCTATGTCCTTGATAACAACCTCTTTTGTTTGACATTGGGTTTCTATGGTTGATATATCTCTCACCTTGGAAATTGAATTGTGTGCTATCCCTCATAAGGATTATCTTTGTTTTTCACTTCTTGCATGATATATCTTTACATTTGTCCCTTCCATGGCCTCATAGGAGCTATGACCTTCTTGGCTTGGACTAGGTGTTGTTTGTGCATATTGTCTTGGTGTTGAAGAAGGCTTTATCCTTGTTCTTTCCTTTTCCTTAACATGTCAAAATAGTATGGTTTTTCCATATTAAGGAGGGGGGCATATGTAGGGTCTCCCTTGTACTATAGTTTTTTTTTGTTACATGATAAATCTTGGAAGGTAACACACATAAGTTGCTAAATCATGAAAAGACAAGCATCTTTATGCTAAATCTTCTGAAGGTAACACACATAAGTTTCTAAATTTCGAGGAGACACACATTTTTCAAAATTTTTCAATATGCTAAATCTTGGATGGTAATGCACATATGTTTCTAAATCCTAAAGGGATACGTATTTCCAATTCCAAATATGCTAAATCCTCTGAAGGTAATGCACATAAGTTTCCTAATCCTGAAGGGACACACATCTATATGCTAAATCTTCTGAAGGTAACACACATAAGTTGTTAAATCCCGAGGAGACATGCATTTCATATTCATAGTGATATAAGAAGGTGGATCTATGGGTATTCCAGAAGCCGTCAGAAGACACATTACAGTTACAAGAATAGTTTATGGGTGAACCTATTGGGCTTTCCCTATAGGGTGATTCATGGTAAGGTGGGCATCTTACTAGGCGAGGTAATCACTCTTTTCCCTTTGTCTCTTTTTGTCTTTCATGCTAGTAGGACTAGATCATGATGCTATGTTATTTATAGTGTTGCTCTTGTATTTCTTATGTAATCATTTATGATTTTATGATAGCTTTCCAAATATGATATTAGTATGAGAAGTGTTTCTTAGTAAGGTTTCTTGTGCTAGTTGATTTGGGTTGGTTTTAGTACTAACCCCTCTTTTGTGTCTTTTTTCTTTTTGTTTTCGCACTCTCGTGCGCATATGTTGAGTTAGAATCCTTAGCCTACGGGCTCATGTCCCTAGCTAAGTATCATTCTATCTCATTTCAAATCAACTAGGATCTTTTCTCTCTTCTCCTTTACCAAGAGTTTGCATCGAATCCATACTCTTGCTAAAGTGAGGGCTTAGTGTATCATCTTAAAATGGAAGCACTTCCATGTTAAGAGCATTTATCCCTCTGAGTGAGTGGTCCATATCATGTCAGGCACCTTGAATCAACCCTTTTCTTGGATCTGACTTCTTCTCCTCATTCTACTTCTATCTGTCCCTATTTTCAGTATATTTCTACTTTCCCTGGCATTATGGACTGAGGTTTTTGACCTCAAGGTCAACGTCAACCTTGAGGGTCAAATTCAACCTCAAATCTAACCTAGGTTAGGGTCGACCTTGACTCTGACCTAGGGTAGAGTCGACCTCGTCCTTGACCCACATTTCAAATTTCAAGTTCCCATGATTTTCGGGTGTCGGGTTTCAGAGATATTTGTTTTCCTGCTTCCCGATTGGCCATTTCGGGTTTCAGAATGGTAAATCCATAAATTAAATTTAATATGGGTCCATTTCTAGGGATTAAGGTTAATTAGGATTTAATTCCCCAATGTCAGCCTTCTCTAGAGGTTTGTGCCCTAGTTCACTATAAAAGGAGGCCTTCCTCTCTCGTTTTCATATCTCATCCCATCTCATCTCATCTCAAGTAATTTCATGAGCATTCAAGCAAAGGTCAAGAAAAAATTTTCATCATGCATTTTCAAGGAAGCATTCAAGTCCTCTTCTCCATTCAAGTTCTCCATTGAAGATCAAGGATTCAAGCATTCAAGCCTTTGAAGGGATTTGTTTCAAACATGAAAGATTCATCATTCAAACCCTAGATCTAGCCATCATGATGGTGTGATCTTCCTTCAAGATCGTTCGTGCATCTTTTAGATCTATTCATTCTTCCATCAAGGTGGATTCCAAGCATACAAGCATGGAGGTTTTATATTTACTTTCATGGTTTTGATTTACATTTTCCATTGTTGTGTTCAAGCTTTCATATCAATACATTCATTTGCATTCGAAATACAATTGCATATCTATCGAATTGCATAGCTTCATTGTTAGATCTACTTCTACTACTTACTAGGATTCTCATTTCAATTTCAATATTAAGGTTGATTCCAAACTGGGGTTTGACCAAGGCAAACCCCTCAAAAAAACAATAAAAACCCTCTTTTCTCTCAAGTACAGGAGTGGAACTTCAGATTTGAGCTTGGATTCAGATACCTTTTTTGGCAAACTTTTAAGATCTAAAAACAAAGTCAAATTTGACCTTTAGAATAAGAATGTAGCCTTTGACCTTTTATCGGGGTCAAAGACTACCTACTATCAAAAAGATAAAATTTTTATGGGTTTTCTTCGTCTCAACATTTCTAGTCTGAAACAGGTTGTAGAATTGCCCAAAACTACACACAGACATCATAAATTGACATTTTCTAGATTTTCCCTATTTTGAGGTTAGTATTTGCCTTTCAATTATTTCATATTTCAAGCACATATTCCATTATAGGGAAATATAAGGTTTTCTTCCGCTTTCATATTCTCCATAGATTGATTTGATTGTTCATTAACCTTTTGGTTGATCAATTTGAATCTCTCCTTTGGGAATTTGGATTTAGAAGTGGATCTCATATTTCCCCCATACATCCTAAGGTGGATACAATTTAACCTTATTCATTTTGGTGAACCTGACAAGCTTACTCTCTTTCTTTTTGGTGTTAGATTTCCTTTTAGATTAGATCTAGTTTATGCTCTTGCATTTTAAAATTCAAAAATACAAAAAATAAATCTATATACATTTCTTACATTTACTATGGAGATTATTAAGATGCTTTGGTGTGTGGTAATGTTCCTTATTACCCTTATTTTAACATCTCTTTATAATACCTATGATGTTTATGAGAGTATCATTCACTTCATTATGTTGATGACCCTTCACTTTTCTCTTGCTTATGCTTTTGTGAAGTTGACTGACACTAGTCTGCCTACATTCAAAGCTTCATGAAATATTTATGTGGTAGCTTTATTAATATTTTGGATCATGTGAAGAATTTGGTAGATGATACACCATCTCCTAATCTTCCTAATCTTAATCCTATCAATCCTAATCCTAATCCTATTAATCCTAATCCTAATCCTATCAATCCTAATGTTAATCCTAATCCTAATATTAATCTTCCTAATCCTATCCTGATACCTAATTCTCCATCTATTGATCCTTGCTCTTCCCATACTTATGATGTCATTCAAGCTATAGTTCAGGATGCAGATGTGCAAGATTTATTTGATTTACCTTCTCCTCCGATTTATGATGATATTAAAGGAAAGGGTAAAGAAATTTCTTCAAAACCTATTATCCCACCTTATACAACTTTTACTCATGAACATGATAAACAATCACCTCCTATAGAAGATTTACATAATATGTACACTACCAGATATAATATGGTGACTAAACCAAGTTATAAAGGTTTAGGGCTTGGAGTTAATGAGCATGGTATTAGGTTTCCAGTTCATATACCCACTAAACTGGATATGTATGGTGTTGGTTGTTCAAAATCTCAAGTCAAGGTAAGTGATGTTAAACATCATCCTCCTCTTCACATTCCTCTCCCCACACCTATCTTAGATAACCCTAATACTCATCAAGAAGTGGCTAAGAAGGTATATGTTGAACTAATGAATTCCAAGAAATAAATCTTTAGACCTATGCAGATAGATGCTTTATACAAATATAAATGTCCTTTCATTATAGCAATACACATTTACTTGCTGATTGTAAACATTTCAAGTTATATGTTAGAGAAAGAGGTGCTTTAAGAATTATATCTCACTCGTGCAGTTTTACAATTCCTTCATAATTTTGATATAGGGGATTCCTCTACTTTTGATATAATGTAGATGTTCTTCCCCTCTTGTCTCATGACTAGGGGCAAGAGGTGTATTTTCATCCAATATCCTAGGATCCATTAGGTCTTTTATAGGGGCTTAATTGGTATTCTTTCTCTCCTCTTTTTCTATGGTTATTGCATTATATTCATAAGCATCCACATAATCTATTTTTTTTTCAAGATATCTTTTGCAAGACATTCATTTTGTGAAGGCATCCCTTGTCTCTATCCCTGGGAGGCGAGGTACCTCCATCTTTCTCTTAGTATAGGGAATTTCTTTCCTTAGCTTAGTGGTATTTGTTTATATTGTAATATTATTTCAACATATTGACAGATGTTTTGACTATGGATAACCTTTTTTGAGAAGTTGTTGTCCTAAGTCCTCACCTCTTCTCTATTTTTCAAATTATGTTCTTTATAAACTCTCACCCTTACTTTGGTGTTAGAGTTGTTTCCCTCATTCCAAATATTCCTCTTCCTCTTGATTGCAGGGGGCTTGATGATTGAATCTTTGTTCCCGCTTTTGAAAGATGATATTTTATCTAAAGCACTCCTCTTTGGTTGGGGTTTTCTTAATAAGATCTTTTTCTTTGAGGATCCTTTTTCTGTGAGTGACATATTATTTTCACAATTATCTATACTCTTGGATGCAAGTGTCAATATCCCTCGCTAAGAATATGATGTACATTATTGTAAACATGATATCTCCTTTCATTGTGAATTAGGTATCCTCCTCCATCTTTGTTCCTACACTTGGGGGGCAAGGATGCCATATCCTTCCTTTCTGTCTTTCTGGGATTCACCTCTTTCCTTGGTTAAGAAGTATCTATCTATTATGTGATATCCAATCATACATGATAATTTTGGTTTGCATTAAGGATCTATGTCCTTGATAATAACCTCTTTTGTTTGACATTGGGTTTCTATGGTTGATATATCTCTCACCTTGGAAACTGAATAGTTTGTTATCCCTCATAAGGGTTACCTTTTTTTTCACTTCTTGCATGATATCTCTTAACATTCATCCCTTCCATTGCCTCATAGGAGCTGTGAACTTTTTGGCTTGCACTAGGATTTGTTTGTGGATATTATCTTGATGTTGAAGAAGGTTTTATCCTTGTTCTTTCCTTTTCCTTAACATGTCAAAATAGTATGTTTTTGCCATATTAAGGAGGGGGGCATATATAGGGTCTCCCTTGTAGTATAGTTTTTTTTTACATGCTAAATCTTGGAAGGTAACGCACATAAGTTTCTAAATCCTGAAAAGACACGCATCTTATGCTAAATCTTCCAAAGATAATGCACATAAGTTGCTAAATCCTGAGGAGACATGCATTTTTCAAAAATTTTCAATATGCTAAATCTTGGAAGGTAACACACATAAGTTGCTAAATCTTGAAGGGAAGCACATTTCCAATTCCAAATATGCTAAATCCTCTAAAGGTAATGCACATAATTTGCTAAATCCTAAAGGGACACATGTCTATATGCTAAATCTTCTAAAGGTAACACACATAAGTTGCTAAATCCCGAGGAGACATGCATTTCATATTCATAGTGATACAAGAAGGTGGATCTATGGGTATTCTAGAAGCCGTCAGAAGATGCATTAAAATTACAAGCATAGTTTATGGGTGAACCTATTGGGCTCTCCATCCTGGGTGATTCATGGTAAGGTGGGCATCTTACTAGGTGAGGTAATCACTCTTTTCCCTTTCTCTCTTTTTCTCTTTCATGCTAGTAGGACTGGATCATGAAGCTATGTTATTTATAGTGGTTTTTTTGTCTTTCTTATGTAATCATTTATGATTTTATGATAGCTTTCCAAATATGATATTAGTATAAGAAGTGTTTCTTAGTAAGGTTTCTTGTGCTAGTTGATTTGGGTTGGTTTTAGTACTAACCCCTCTTTTGTGTCTTTTTCCTTTTTGTTTTTGCACCCTTGTGCATGTATGTTGATTTAGAATCCTTAGCCTAGGGGCTTGTGTCCCTAACTAAGTGTCATTCTATCTCATTTCAAATCAACTGGGATCTTTTCTCTTTTCTCCTTTACCAAAAGTTTGCATCGATTCCATACTCTTGCTAAAGTGGGGGCTTAATTTATTGTCTTAAAATGGAAGCACTTCCATGTTAAGAATGTTTAGCCCTTTGAGTGAGTGGTCTAGGTCATGTTAGGCACCTTGAATCAACCCTTTTCTTGAATCTGACTTGTTCTCCCCATTCTACTTCTATCTATCCTTATTTTCAGTATATTTGTACATTCCTTGGCATTATGGACTGAGGTGCTGAGGTTTTTGACCTCAAGTTCAAAGTCAACCTTGAGGGTCAAAGTTGACCTTGACTCTGACCTAGGGTAGAGTTGACCTCATCCTTGACCCACATTTTAAATTTTAAGTTCCCATGATTTTCGGGTGTCAGGTTTCAGAGATATTTGTTTTCCCACCTCCGGGTCGGCCATTTCAGGTTTTGGAATGGTAAATCCTTAAATTGCATTTAATATGGGTCCATTTCTATGGGTTAAGGTTAATTGGGATTTAATTCCCCAATGTCGGCCTTCTCTAGAGGTTTGTGCCCCAGTTCACTATAAAATGAGGCCTTCCTCTCTCATTTTCATATCTCATCTCATCTCAAGTAATTTCATGAGCATTCAAGCATAGGTCAAGCAAGCATTTTCAAGGAAGCATTCAATTCCTCTTCTCCATTAAAGTTCTCCATTGAAGATCAAGGATTCAAGCATTCAAGCCTTTGAAGGGATTTGGTTCAAACATGGAAGATTCATCATTCAAACCCTAGATCTAGCCATCATGGTGGTGTGATCTTCCTTCAAGATGCTTCTGTGATCTTCTAGGTCTATTTATTCTTCCATCAAGGTGGATTCCAAGCATACGAGTATGGAGGTTTTGTATTTACTTTCATGGTTTTGATTTACATTTGCCATTGTTGTGTTCAAGCTTTCATATCAATACATTCGTTTACATTCAAAATACAATTGCATATCTATTGAATTGCATAGCTTCATTGTTAGATCTACTTCTACTACTTGCTAGCATTCTAATTTCAATTTCAATATTAAGGTTGATTCCAAACTGGGGTTTGACCAAGGCAAACCCCTCAAACAAACAACAAAAACCCTCTTTTTCTTGCAGGTACATGAGTGGAACTTTGGATTTGAGCTTGGATTTGGATACCCTTTTTGGTGAACTTCCTTGATCTACGAACAAAGTCAAAGTTGACCTTCAGAATAAGAATGTAGCCTTTGACCTTTTATCGGGATCAAAGACTACATGTTGTCAGAAAGATAAAAGTTTTCTAGGTTTTCTTCATCTCAGTATTTCCTATCTGAAACATGTTGCAAAATTTCCCGAAATTACACACAGACATTAGAAATTGGCATTTTCCAGATTTGCCCTATTTTGAGGTTAGTATATGCCTTTCAATTATTTCAAATTTCAAGCACATATTCCATTATAGGGAAATATAAGGTTTTCTTCCTCTTTCATATTCTCCATAGATTGATTCAATTGTGCATTAACCTTTTGGTTGATCAATTTGGATCTCTCATTTGGGAATTTGGATTTAGAAGTGGATCTCATATTTCCCCCATATATCCTACAGTGGATACAATTTCACCTTTTTCAAAAGCATTGAAGTCATTGAGTGGAAAGGCTTTGGAAGGTGTGCCACTATTTAGTGGACAAATGGATCTAGATTCAGATGTGGAATGGATTGATAGCATTGAGAACCAGTTTGAATGTGATGGTATCTCTAAGGCACAAAACGTTGTGGTGGCCAAGTCTAGACTAAGAGGTTTAGCTCTTACTTGGTGGAAGTTTGTGAAAACCAAGAGGGAAAATGATGGAAAAGGTCCTACAGTGACATGGAAGGGCATGGTAACCAAAGTGAAGCAAACCTACCTTCCTGATGACTATGAAGTTCAGCTTCATAGGAGGAGACACAATCTTAGACAAAAAGATTTAGATGTCCAAGCATACACCAAGGAGTTTCAAAAGCTATGTTTGAGATATAAGGTAGTTGAAGAGGAAAACATCAAGCTTGCAAGGTACTTGAATGGCCTCAAATGGTCTATTCAAGAAGAGATGAGTCTAGTGAACTTCAAATCCATTCACTAATGCTATCAAATGGCCTTGAAGATAGAAGAGAAAAGTAGAAGGAAACAAGAAACATCCAAAGGTAAAGGTAAAGGAAAGGATAGTAGAGGGAAAAGAGGTGGTTATGGTGGTTGAAGTTCTGAATCAAGGACTCAAGGAGACATAAAATTTAGTGAGCAGCAAGAAGGAAGCTCAAGTAGGGGTGATAGAGGAAGGAGTTCTAACTCTAGCTCTAAAGGAAGAAGTGGTGGACAAGGAGGAAGAGGCAACTACTTTTCCAATATGAAGTTCTACCATTGAAATCAAATGGGGCACCCTACCTATAGATGTCTAGAGAAAGGTAGTTCATCACAAGGAGGTGACTGATGGGGAGGCTAGGATAGACTAGCTAGTTTATGCTCTGCTCCTTGCCCAAGGACTCAAGTGTACTCTTGAAACCTGTGGTTGATCTATAGGAACCTTCTATATTCAAGGGACCCTTGACCTACCTAACCTTCCCACCAAGTTCAATCAACTCACTCATCAACACTCCATACTTTGCATTCTAGCTATTAGCCTTATCTAGGCTTAATAAGGGCTTCTTGTCTTATGATGCTTTCCCACACTCCAATAGTGGATTTGATAGGTTCCAAGGTGTTTTAAAAGCATTAGAAACCTGATCAATTCATTAGTTTGGTTGGGTCTTCATTGGATTGAGTACTTGCTTTGGAAAATAGGGCTACAAGAAGGAGGCCTAGTTAGCCCTCCCTTTGGTTTCTTAGGGAATTTGAGACCCTTTGCACCAAGTTTCATACATCCTATCCTAAAGGACTTTGTCTAAAAATGACCCACTCTAATGGATTTTTTGGGTCTCAAGTGCCCATTCGACCGTATAATGCCATTTCCTATTTATGAGGGTTTTAAGGGTTTTGTGGCTTTTCCTTGCTCCTAGCTTCATTGTGGCATTTCTACAACTTTGCAGACCCTCTCCTTATCAAGGTCAAGTATTCTAATATCACCCTTGATTTTCAACAAAGGAAAAGTCTTGGAAATCTCCCTGTCACTTGCAGGAGTGCTTTGACTGCTGTTGCAACCTAGCCGAATGGCTCCAATTCGCCTAGGGCTTTGTCAAACTTGTGTTTGCACTAGCTTGTTGGGGGCCTTCTTGCATAGTATATAGGGTTAGGGTCTAAGCTCTTAGACTCCACAATCCCATGGCTTTCTCATGGTGGAATCAAGAGCTTCAGACCCTATTCCATCAGTGCCACCAAAATAGACATTGGACTGTGGAGCTTGCTAAACCAAAGAAAAAAATCAAACACACTCAAAACCTAATCTATTTACAGGTAAATGAATTGAAAAAACCACAAAAATGGCTACAAAAACAATGGATATCAACAATACACACTATAATCAATGCTTCAAGCCATGAAAGTCACTGTCAAACACTATTTCAATATATTTTCTCTCCTATGCCCGTACACCTGCCGTACATACTATCTTCCAATCTCAGGATTAGGGTTAGTCAGGCCTTATATATCCATTCTTTCAAGTGTTTCCATTGGTTTTATGGCTTATAGCCACTTAGCATAATCAGTCTTTACAAAAAGGGAAAGTTGCTAGCAACTTTTGAGCAACTTTTAGTTGCTTGAGTAGCTTTTGCTTACTCATTCAAAAGACCATTCCTAAAGAAAAGTTGTGCTCATTAAATAACCAAACACTAACTTAAGATTAATAATTTCAAATCCAAGCACTCCAAGTTGATAACATTCCTTGGATCAGTGTGCTGCACAAACAAACTAGAAAGACTAGAGACTTCTAGGACTTAGACATTGCCTAGACTCAACAAAAACAAATGAGAAAAACTCCTTGTTGACCCTTATTTAAGTACATGCTTCAAAAAAAGGTAAGACACACCAAAATATGAAGGTGAGGGCCCTCATAGAGGTGCTCCTACACCATACTCCCCCTCAGCCCAAACTAAGGCACCTTGGGGTCTAGGAGAGCTAGATCAACACCAAACCTTTTGAACTATCCTTCCTCTATCTAGGTGGCTTTAGATTCAGGTTGTCCTTTCCACTTGATTAGATGCTCCATGTAGACTTGATGTCTGGTGGTCTTCTTCACCCTGGATTCTAGGATCTTCTCTTCTTGGGCTGGTTCCTTCTTAGGCATGGCATTGGTATCCACATCTTGTAGTACCTTTGGTGGAGCTATACCTTGCTGACTGAGATCACCTTTGAATCTGATCAAGTCTGCAACATTTAACACTGGTGAGATGGCTAGATCTGAAGGTAAGTCCACCTTGTAGGCATTCTCTCCATATTTGGCTAAACTCTTGCATGGACCTACTCTCCTCATCTGTAGCTTAGTAGGAATTCCCTTCTGCATTCTTGCTTTGTGAAGATGGATGACATAGTCCCCAATCTAAAACTGTACTTCTTTCCTCTTTTCATCCACTTTATCCTTGAGTCTTTGAGTAGACTCCAAAATGGTTTTCTTCACTTGCTCTTGCACCTCTTTGATGGTTTGAGTAAAATCTTTAGCTTGTCCACTCTTCAACTGCATGGCACCTAAATCTCACAACTCACACAGTCCTCTGGGGTGTCTTCCATAGACTATCTCAAAAGGACTTCTTCTCGTGGTCCTGTTAACACTGTCATTATATGCATATTCAGCTTGAGATATCACAAGATCCCAAGTCTTCCCATACTCCTTTGTCAAACACTTGAGTAAATTACCAAGCACCCTATTGATGACCTCAGTTTGACCGTCAGTTTGAGGATGGTATGCTGAACTGAAAGAGAGATTAGTTCCCAACCTTTTCCGTAAGGTTTGCCAAAAATGACCCATGTACTTGCTATCCCTGTCTGACACAATGCTCAAAGGAAGTCCATGGATTCTAACTATCTCTTTAAAGAAGAGATGTGCTACATAACTTTCATCATGCGTAGTTCTACATGGAATGAAATGACTCATCTTAAAGAACTTGTCAACAACAACATAGATGCTATCCATACCTGATTTGGGTTTAGGGAGTCCAACCACAAAGTCCATACTTACACACTCCCAAGGCCTATTTGGAACTGGTAGTGGTTGATAGAGTCCTGCATTGCTTGAACCTCCTTTAGCTCTTTGACATACTCCACATTGCTCAACATACCTCCTGAAATCCCTTGTGAACTTAGGCTAAAAGTAGTATCTCTGTATTAACTCAAAGGTCTTATTTATGCCAAAATGACCACTTAGGCTGCCATTGTGCTTCTCTTGGATCAGATTTCCCCTCATGGATCCTATAGGTACACAAAGCTGATTATCTTTAAACAAGAGTCCATTCTGAAGGGTGTAATCTGCAAACTCACCATGAAAATGGTTCTTAAAGTCTAGGCACACCTTGTAGGCTTGTGAGAAGTCTTCATCCTCCTCATATAAGTCTTTAAAACCTACTATTCCAATACTTTGCAGCTGTACCTCTTGGACAGTCAACAACTTCCTACTCAAGGCATCTGCTACCTTGTTGAGCTACCCTTTCTTATGCTTGATTGTGAATGTAAAGGATTGGAGATATTCCATCCACTTCAAGTGCTTGTTACTAAGCTTCTCCTGAGTGTTTATGTAGCTTAAAGCCTGATTATTAGTAAAGACAACAAATTCTTTTAGAAAAAGGTAATGCCTCCACTTATTGAGAGATTGTACTAATGCATACAACTCCAAGTCATAATTTGAATACTTCTTCTTTGCCTCATTGAGTTTCTCACTAAAGAATGCCATAGGCCTTCCTTCCTAAATCAATACACCACCTACTACTACACCACTTGCATCACATTCAATGGTGAACAACTTATCAAAAGTTGGCAAGAGTAAGATAGGTTTTGTGGCTACCTCTTGTTTCAAGGTTTGAAATGCTTTCTCAGCTGCCTCAGTCCACTTGAACTTAGTTTTCAATCCTCCTTTGATGGTTTCTAATACTGGTGCACATATCCCATTGAAGTTCCTCACAAACTTCCTATAAAATTGTGCCAAACCATGAAAACTTCTAACTTCAGTCCCTATTTTAGGAGCAAGCCAATTCAAGATTGCCTCTACCTTGCTTGGGTCCATTTTAAGAGTACCCTTGGACACTACAAAGCCCAAATAAACCAGCTCTTTCTGCATGAACTCACACTTTTCTAGATTGATGGCTAGCTACTCTTCATGTAGCTTCTTCATAACCAACCTTAAGTGTTCCAGGTGTTCTACTTTTGTATTGCTATAGATGAGTATATCATCTAGATACACCACCACAAATCCACCTATGAAGTCCTTCAAGACCTCATTCATCAACCTCATGACGGTGCTGGGGGCATTGGTAAGCCCAAATGGCATCACAAGCCATTCATACAAACCATCAGTGGTTTTAAAAGTGGTCTTCCACTCATCACCCTCCTTAACTCTGATTTGGTGATAACCACTCTTCAAATCCAACTTAGTAAAGTACATAGCACCTCCTAAGCAATCCATCAAATCTTCTATTCTTGGAATTGGGAACCTGTACCTATTAGTGATCCTATTAATAGCTCTTGAATCTATGCAAAGTCTCCATTTTCCACCTTTCTTAGATGCTAAGACCACTAGAACTGCACAAGGACTAATACTCTTCTTGATCAGCCCTTGATCCAATAACTCTTGTACTTGCCTTGCCACTTCCTTGTTCTGATATGGGGTAAGCTTATATGCTACTTTATTAGGCAAGGATGCACTAGGTACAAAGTCAATTTGATGAATTATAGCTCTTCTTGGAGGTAAAGTGGCAGGGGTTCCATCACTTACTATATCTCAGTATTCCTCCAACATTTGCTACACTTCTAATGGTAAATCTGCCTGCAACTTCTTGTTTTCCTCCTTTGGCTTCACCATGATATGACACCTATGGTCTCCTCATCCTATAGAGCATGTAAGAACTCTTTACCACTACTAAGAAACACACTAGGTGTCTTAGAAGTTCCCTCTTCACTCTCTGTTAAGGACTAAATTTTGAAAGTCCTTCCATCCTTCTTGAAAGAAATGGAGTTTTCCTCTCCATCATAAATCATCTTTCTATCAAATTGCCAGGGTCTTCCCAATAGAAGATGGCATGCATCCATGGGTAAGACATCACAAAGAATTATGTCTTTATAGCCTCCTATAGAAAACTCTACCCATGTCTTCTCATTAACTAGCACACTTTGCTCCTGGTTCAACCAAGTTACCTTGTAGGGGTTTGCATGTGGAATCTTTGTGAGTTTCAGCTTCTTTACTACTTTCTCTGCTATGATGTTATCAGTAGACCTTGAATCTACTATAACCTTGCATACTTTTCCTTGTATCTTGCATCTAACTCTAAAAAGAGCCCTCCTTTGCTTTGGTTCACCTTGATTAGGCTGCCTTATAAGCATCCTCCTAAACATAAGGTTCTCCCCCATTTTTGATTCCAATTTGATGACCTCATTAGTGCATGAGCTGCTGCTATCCTCTTGGGTATAGGCTACCCTCTTCTCATTCTGTGAGGTTGATGGTTTCTCAGGACACCTATAGGTAGGGTGTCTAAGCTATCCACACTGATAGCACTTCATGGTGGAAAAGTAGGAGCTGCTCCTTCCTGTTCCTCTTCCTCTGCTTCCTTGAGAACCTCTTCCTCTACCATATGATCCTCTTGTACTAATTTTTGAACTTTGTTCCAAGAGTCTGCTCTCACCTTGGTTTCTTGATTCACCACATCTACTAGAACCTCCTCTTTGACCCCCTCTAGAGTCTCTACCTCTTCCTCTGTTCTTGGAATTAGGTTCTTGCTTTCTCCTCTATTTGTCTTCAAGATTTTGTGCCATATGTTGACAACCAAGTATGGTGGTAGGAGTGAACAAAATCATCTCTTCTACTATGCTCCATTTCAAGCCACTAAGGTACCTTGCCACTTTAATGCTCTCATCCTCTTGGACTTTGGATCTCAAGCTCAATTTGTGGAACTCTTCAGTATAAGTAGCTACATCCATCTCCTTCTATCTAAGGGTCAATATTTTCTTATGCTACTATATTTCATAATCAGCTGGTAGGTATACTTCCTTGACTTTGTTGACCATAGCTTTCCAATTAGAGATTGGATTCTTTCCCTCTTTCTCTCTTTCACCCTGCAAGTAGTTCCACTAGGTTAATGCTTGTCCTCTCAACCTAGATTTGGCCACTTTGAACTTCTGTGCCTTTGAGACCTCTTTACATTCAAATTGATTCTCCATGCCTTCAATCCACTACATCACAAGCTCTGTATCCATCCTGCCAGTCAGTAATGGGACACCTTCAAGTGCCTTGCCTGTGATAGCCTTTAGAGCTTTGAGAAACTGCCCATCTTGTGTTGGAGGGTCAGGTGTTGGTACATCATCATCAAGAGTCTTCTCTTTCCCCTTAGCATCTTGCTCCTCCATTTTCACATTCACCTTATCTGCTTTTGCTTGGACATCATCCAAGAGTTGTTCCATTTGAGACAACCTTTCCTGCAGGAGTCTGTTAGCTTCCTCCTGATCTTCTACCTTCTTGGAAAGCTTTGCATTGGTAACCATTTTCTACTTTTTATATGATCCAATTGATTCTTCTGGTGGTTGAAACATCCACCCTTCACTTCCCAAGCCTTAAGAGGCTTTGATACCAATCTGATGGGGAGGCTAGGATATACTAGCTAGTCTATGCTTTGCTGCTTTCCCAAGGACTCAAGTGTACTCCTAACACATGTGGTTGATCTATAGTAACCTTCTACATTCAAGGGACCCTTGACCAACCTAACCTTCCCACCAAGTTCAATCAACTCACTCATCAACACACCATACTTTGCATTCTAGCTATTAGCCTTATCTAGGCTTAATAAGGGCTTCTTGTCTTATGCTGATATCCCACACTCCAATAGTGGATTTGATAGGTTCCAAGGTGTTTTCAATGTATTAGAAACCTACTCAATTCATTAGTTTGGCTAGGTCTTCATCAGATTGAGTACTTGCTTTGGAAAACAAGGCTACAAGGAGGAGGCCTAGTTAGACCTCCCTCCGATTTCCTAAGGAATTTGAGACCCTTTGCACCAAGTTTCATACACCTTGTCCTAAAGGAATTTGTTTTCAAATGGCCCACTCTAATGGATTTTTGGGGTCTCAGGTGCCCATTCGACCGTAGAGTGCCATTCCCTATTTATGAGGGTTTTAAGGGTTTTGTGGCTTTTCCTTGCTCCTAGCTTCACTGTGGCATTTCTACAACTTTGCAGACCCTCTCCTCATCAAGGTCAAGTCTTATAATATCACCCTTGATTGTCACCAAAGGGAAAGTCTTGGAAATATCCCTATCACCTGTTGGAGTGCTTTGACTACTGCTGCAACCTAGCCGAATGGCTCCAATTCACCTAAGGCTTTGTCAAACTTGTGTTTGCACTAGCTTTCTGGGGCCTTGCTTGCATAGTATATAGGGTTAGGGTCTAAGTTCTTAGACTCCACAATCCCATGGCTTTCCCATAGTGGAATCAAGAGCTTCAGGCCCTATTCCATCAGTGCCACCAAAATAGACAGTGGACTGTGGAACTTGCTAAACCAAAGAAAACAATCAAACACACTCAAAACCTAATCTATTTATAGGTAAATGAATTGAAAAAACCACAAAAATGGCTACACAAACAATGGATATCAACAATACACACTAAAATCAATGCTTCAAGCCATGAAAGTCACTGTCAAACACTGTTTCAGTATATTTTCTCTCCTATGCCCATACACCTGCCGTACATACTATCTTCCAATCTCAGGATTAGGGTTAGTCAGGCCTTATATATCCATTCTTTCAAGTGTGTCTATTGGTTTTAGGGCTTATAGCCACTTAGCATAATCAGTCTTTACAAAAAGGGAAAGTTGCTAGCAACTTTTGAGTAACTTTTAGTTGCTTGAGTAGCTTTTGCTTACTCATTCAAAAGACCATTCCTAAAGCACACTTGTGCTCATTAAATAACCAAACACTAACTTAAGATTATTGAACCTCAAATCCAAGCACTCAAAGTTGATAACATTCCTTGGATCAATGTGTTGCACAAACAAACTAGAAAGACTAGAGACTTCTAGGACTTAGACATTGCCTAGACTCAACAAAAACAAATTAGCCAAACTCTTTGTTGACCCTTATTTAAGTACATGCTTCAAACCAAGGTAAGAAACACCAAAATATGAAGGTGAGGGCCCTCATAGAGGTGCTCCTGCACTAGTGACAAGAGAGATAACCTAGTCCAAGATGAGTCTAATGTAGCAGAGAAGCATGCTGAAGTACCATTGAATTCAAAAGAGGGAGAGAACCTCACGATGAGGAGAAATTTGATCAAGGAGCCGGTGAAGGAAGAGCCAAGACAAAGGAGGTCTTTGTTTAGGATAAAGTGAAAAATGATGTGGAAAGTATGTAGGGTCATCATTGACTCAGGCTCTACTAACAACATTGTATCAAAGGAGGCAGTTAGCAAGCTAAAGTTGACAAGGATACCCCACACCAATCCTTACAAGGTCACTTGGCTCAATAAAGGTCAACATGTGTTAGTGTATGAAAAATCATGGGTGGAGTTCTCCATTGGAAGGTATAAAGACAAAGTTTTATGTGATGTTTTGCCTATGGATGCATGCCATTTTCTCCTAGGTAGACCATGGAAATTTGACTGCCAAGCCATACATGATGGAGGAAAGAATTCTTATTCTTTCAAGAAGGACAATGTGACCTTCAAAATATAGTCATTATTAGAAGATTTTGAGGTGAAGACAATAGGTCCAAATGTTCTTATGGTGGGTGAAAAAGAGTTCTTACAAACCATGGAAGAGAGTGAAGGTGTAGGCTTTGCATTGGTGCTAAGACCTAAGGAGTTAGATGAAGACAAGGTGGCTAAGAAGACATAATTACCAAAGGAAATTCAAAGCATGCTGCAGACTTACCGAGGCATAGCTAGTGATGGTCAACCATCAACCTTACCCCCTAAAAGAGCCATAAGTCATATGATAGATCTTATCCCAGGAGCTACCCTACCTAACAAAGCAGCCTACAAGATGACCCGTCAACAAAATGAGGAAATAGCAAGACAAATACATGAACTCCTAAACCAAGACCTAATTAGAAAGAGCATTAGTCCATGTGCCGTACCCACTATACTTGCACCTAAGAAAGGAGGAACTTTGAGGCTTTGTACCGATTCAAGGGATATCAATAGGATAACTATAAGGTATAGGTTCCCTATCCCTAGGATTAAAGACCTAATGGATTGTTTAGGTGAAGCTAAGTACTATAGAAAGATAGACTTGAAGAGTGGCTATCACCAAATAAGAATACATGAAGGAGATGAGTGGAAAACAACTTTCAAGACTAATGGAGGGCTGTATGAATGGATTGTTATGCCATTTGGATTATCCAATGCCCCCTCCACATTCATGAGGCTCATGAATGAAGTTCTCAAAGACTACATAGGCAAGTTTGTAGTGGTATATCTGGATGATATACTGATTTTTAGCAAGACAAGTAGTGAGCACCTAGAAGATATTGATATTGTTTTCAAGAAGCTTCATAAGGAGAAGTTGACGATCAACTTGGAGAAGTGTGAGTTCATCAAAATAGAGCCGGTGTACCTTGGGTTTGTCCTATCATATGGAAATCTAAAAATGGACAAAAGTAAAGTGGAGGCTATCATGAATTGGCCTACTCAAGGATAGAAATAGAGGTAAGGAGTTTTCATGGCCTTGCACAATATTATAGGAAATTCATAAGGTAGTTTAGAGCAATTTGTGCTCCTATGTTAGATACTATCAAGGGAGGAATGAAAACCAAGTTTGTTTGGAATGAGCATGATAACAAAAGCTTTGAGTTGCTGAAGGAGAAGATAGCTACCAAACCTATTTTAGTGTTTCCAAGCTTTGAGAAGATTTTCACCATTGAATGTGATGCTAGCAATGTGGCAATTGGGGCTATTCTAAGCCAAGAAGGCAGACTGGTGGCTTTCCATTCAGAGAAGTTAATTGAAGCCAAGAACAAGTACTCTTCTTATGACCTAGAGATGTATGCATTGGTTCAAGCTCTACGGAAGTGGAGGCACTACTTGCTTCTAAAGGATTTGATTGTGTATTTAGATAATCAAGCACTTAGTTTCCTAAATTCACAAGAGAAGTTGAGTCACAAGCACATGAAGTGGGTTGAGTACCTACAAGCTTATACCTTCAATATCAAGCACAAGAAAGGTGTCCTCAATAAGGTGGTGGATGCATTGTTAAGAAGAGCTCTCACAATTCAGGAAATTCAGTTGAAGAGCATGGGAATAGATCATTTCAAGGATTTATATGGTGAGGATGAGGATTTTGTAGACATTTATAAGGTATGTGATGAATACAAGAATCATTTTCATAGTAGATATGTTGAGTATACTTTGTAAAGTGATCTCTTGTTTAAAGTGAATCAACTATGTGTTCCTAGAGGCTCTATTAGAGAGAATTTGATTCAAGAGAAGCATAACGGTGCTTTGAGTGGTGACTTTGGGATCACTAAGACTCAAGAACTTGTTCAAAGGTTCTATTATTGGCCAAGGATGAATCTTGATGTTAGGAGGTATGTGGAAAGTTGTGTGGTATGTCAAAAGGCTAAGGGAACTTCTTCAAATGCAGGCCTTTACCAACCACTACTTATGCCTACTAGGCCATGGGAATGCTTGAGTATGGATTTTGTAGTTGGGTTACCCAAGACAAGACACGGAATGGATAGTGTCTATGTGGTTGTAGATAGATTTAGCAAGATGGCTCACTTTGTGCCATGTAAGACCACTAATGTTGCTAGTCAAATAGCCTCTCTTTTCTTCAAAGAAATAGTGAGAATTCATGGGTTACCTATCAACATTGTGTCAGACAGAGACACTAAATTCATGAGTAATTTTTGGAAGACGCTTTGGAAAAGGTTAGGCACTAACTTGTCTTTTGGATCAGCCTACCATACCCAAACTGATGTTCAGACCGAGGTTGTCAATAGAAGCCTTGGAAATTTGCTAAGGTGCTTGACTAAGGAGTATGGTCAACAATGGGATTAGTTGATTGGGCAAGCTGAATATGCCTACAATGACACTATAAATAGATCCATAGGGAAGAGTACCTTTGAAATAGTCTATGGACTACATCCTAGAGGTGTTTATGAACTAAGAGATTTGAAGGATGGAGTGAAGGGAAGTGGATATGCTGATGATTTTGCATATTCTATGTAGGGGATACATGAAACAATGAGGAAGACCTTGATAGAGAACACCATGAAACACAAAGCAAAAGGTGGATGAAAGAAGAAGGATAGTTTAGTTCAATGTAGGTGACTTGGTTACGGTGCATCTTAAGAAGTCAAGACTGCAAAAGGGAGTCCCACACAAGTTGCAGATGAGGAGGATAGGTCCCTGTCCTATCTTAGCTAGGTATGGTGATAATGCATTCAGAGTTGAACTACCGGTAGAAAGTAGACTGTCTCCTATCTTCAACATTGTAGACTTAGTCCATTATAGAGGACCACAACAAGATATGGATCAAACTCTTCATGAAGTGATCAGAGATGTGGAAGAGTTGCAATTACCTCCTGCTACAATTACAAGAGATGATAGTGTGTTGGACACAAGGATCTATAAAAAGACTAGAACTAAAGAATATAAAGAACATCTCATAAAGAAGCATGGGCAGATGGATGCTGATGTAGTATGGATAAAGGAATCAGAGTTCAAGAAGATGGGGGTTGATCCAAGCATGATCAATCCAAGGGTGGATTGAATTTCTTATTTTGGGGAGGATGGTGTAGGAGCACACCTAGGCTAACCTCCATGTTAGGGTTATTTTGGCTTGTACTTGACTCTAGCCAAGTCAAGAAGAGTAGTGTGTTTGATTTTAGACCTTAGAAGGTCATTTTCAATGTAGGCTAAGTGAGTTAGTCACTAGGACTAAGGTCACACAAATAGCCAATGTTAGTTGTTGATTAAATTTCTTAGTGTTAAAAGCTTAAGGTGAGGTTAGAGTCTTAAATGTGTTCTAAACACATAATGATGTTGTAAAGATGCCTTAGGGTCATTAATGGTCTTGGATCCTCAAAATATAGGAGGTTAGTAGTCCTAAGAAATAGGATGATGGCATAAGTGAAAGATGCCAAATGTTGCAAAGAAGTTGTCATGACAACATTTGCAATTATTGCAAATGTTGCATGCAACTCAGTTATCCTTGGATCCCCTTGAGAATAGGAGGTGGGAGATCAGCCAATAGGCCCTAAAATGTAGGAAATGGAATCTTATGTTTATGAAGGCTTGAATCTCAAGGTGTGTGATGCATTGTAATAGTTTTGAGTATTGAATAGAGCTCTGCAATAATGTTATAGTGAATATCTCAAGCTTTTGTGTTGACAGTCGTGTAAAATAGATCGAAAGTCTAAATCTAGTGGTTGTTTAGTGTTCATTAGTTTGTTCTAAGACTTTTTCATTCAAAGACTAAGTTTATTAGAGTAGGATTGTTGTGTTAAATAAATTGTTTTAGTTTTAGAGCATCCACTAGTTCTCTTTTGACCAGTCCGAGCATTCATGGCTCCCCCATGAAATCTAGCCATGGGAAACACCTAAGGGTAGATGGAAATGATAGGGGATTCATTAGTGTATATAATTTTAGGATTAGGAGGCATGAAATTTTGGAGAGCTATTTTTATTGCTAGGCCCTAGACGAGCAGACAAAGCCCGATTAGAGGTCTAGGTTGTGAAGAAGTGAAGATTTCTTGCAGGCTAGAAAGGTACAATATAGCTCCAATACTTTTTTGAGAAGGTATTCATCATAAATAAGCATAATATGAAGATTGGGTTCATACCAATCACTTAGATTGAGTTTTGAGCAAGATTCACACTAGGATACAGTCAGTCCTAGAAAATAGGTAAATTTGCCATGTTTGCCCTAGTTTATAGGAAGGTGGTGTACGAAGGCTACTAGGGCCTAAAATTTGCAGAATATTTAGTAAGAGAAAAAAGGGTATCAAAATCCACAATTGGTTTTTCAAGTTGTTTGAATAATTTTAGCAATAAAGGACAAAAGCCTCTGCAAAAGGCTAAAAGGATTAGGCCTATTTTAAGGTCTCTCAATGATGAACTATTGAAGCCGGTAAGGATATGATTCAAGATCCTTCTAAAATGGATCAAATGGACCAAGTTATGAATGTTTTCACAAGGATGAAGACCCCTATAGTGAAGATTGGAGTTTGTGAAGAATTGGCACTTAGAGCTTTCTAAGTGAGTGTGAAGAATTGTACTAAATATAGGGTGTTAGTCTTTCAAGGTTAAGCACAAAGGATAAGAACTCTTAGAGAAGAGTTAGGATTGGTCTTAGTTAATCACCTAAACCAATCAGGACCTAGAGGAGACTATGATCCTAGAAGAGATAGGCTAGGTCTCTTAGATGCAGTGCAAGCAATCCTTGGGACACTCACATCAATATTTGAGGTGCGCGAGGGAAATCATGTATTTGTATGTGCGATAAAATCAATAAGTACAGGGGAAGAGCTGCTTATTGATTACAATTTGAGTCGCATAGATACAAGCAATGTCACTATCATGGGGGTGCAGGTGCATACTATGTACCATTAAATAATTGAGTTTTTTTGCTAGCCACATTTAGAGAGTCTCCTCACCATCCACCTCATCTCCATTATCATCATATTCTAATGAAATTTATTAATCCAATCCTTTCTAATTATTGGTTAAATTTAAATAATAACACAGGGCCGCAATATGGAGCAACCATGTAGAGGGGACAATGATGGTCCTTCATGCACTTCTTTCCAGTAGGTAAACCTCTTTGTTATTATACTACAAATTATATAGAAGAAAAATGTTAAATAGTGTTTTTTATTATATTCTTTTCATCACTATTTCAGATTAATTCTAATAGTGTTAGTAATATTGTTTTCATAGACAGGTGGTCAACAAAGAAAGGGAAAGGAACCCGCAGTCCCTGAAGAGGAGTCCTTTGACAAGGACCTAGCTATTGATTTCACTACTTGTGATGACCCAGCCTCTGAAATTAATAAATGCCTCCACAAAATTGGAAAAAGAGTGGCTGAATTGGCATCTATATTCCCTCTGAATCACGAGTCACAAAAGAGGGCAACTAAATTGATGCACCTATCTCAAAATTACAGAGTAAGTATTAATGTAATTTTTAATTATAACAAAAGTTCAATAATAGTTTTTATGTTATACTAGTCTTTTATGTCATTAAAAAATAAGCGGATGTGTTTCTTTTACAACCTTTTTTGCATAATTTTGATCCTCATGGCCATGATGAGGGTACTGCAACTAGTTCGGGTAGATCGCATATTGGACTATTTTTTTTACTCTCTAACAATATTGTCCATGCTAAGCACTACTTTTATTATGCTCTAACAAACTTATTCTTTAGCACGTGTCAATGATCATTTACTATCACCGCCTCATACAATGGCATGCTCAAATGTACTGTGTCCTGCAATGTTAGCAAGGGGTAGCATGGCCACAGACGCCATGGCACCACCTACTTGTACATAGATTTTATTTTCTCTGTCATTATATATATGTTTATTTCCCTTGAAGTATTCTTTCTTAGGGGCATTTCGTAATGGATTCAATTTATGCAATAGGAGATGCATCACTTGATGGTGAATTTCCTGGATGTACTCATATTCCTAGTACGAGAAAGGTGAAGGATTACATATTGCTTGTGAGTGAAAAAGAAGGAGTTACATTAAAAATAGAAAAACTTCCAGGTACTTTAAAGATTGACCCTTTCATTTACTATACTATCATACGTTAATTACACCTTGTAGGGAATGATGTTTTTTAAGATAAACTTGGTGATGAGTGTTTGCGGATATTCGGGCCCATCATCTGTACAGGGTGGAACATCATATCTGAACTAAAACCCCAATCCACTATTTTGATTTCATATCATTGCTAGGATAGTTATCATTACATCCATTTCTTAAACTAAATTTAAAGGTAATTTCACTTCATTTTTGAATCTAACACTTTTTTTTCTTAAAAGGTGGAAAACCCAAGATATAAAGTTAAAGGATGCTCTTGTACAGAGTATGAAAAAATTATTTGGACCTCGTGCATTTTATAAGGGTAAGCTCCTTCAGAAAGTCAGGTTATGTTTAAGGTATATTAGGGACCAGTATAGGTGTACATTATCCAAAAACTTGAAGTACCAACGCCCCCCTTGCATTCCTGATTTAGAGTGGCAAAAACTTATTCTGGATGCAAATGAGAAAAATAAAATAAAAAAAGGAAATACACCACCAAACAATAGAAGAAGGTATGTGATACTGTTAAGAATGTAATTTTGTACTAAATACTCTTCATATTTATATGAACTAACATATTTCAATCTCTTCATAGATTGCCTGACACATCAAAGGAAACAAAGGCAAGACTACAAAAGCAGGGGAAACACAAGCTAGGCTCTAGTGGTTATTCCAAACTTTCTACACGAGTTGTAAGTGTTAATATTGTTAGAATTAAATGACGAAAAATACAATTTGTAGATGGCTTTTAACAATGAAAATAATAATTTGATCTTTATAATATTTATTTATAATTTGCAATTTTTTTTGTTTTGATGAATCGATGAAATAAAATTTGACGATACCAAGCAAAAATGCAGGGTGCGAAGTTCAATATAAGTCTCACAGAAGAGGACAAGAGAATTGGCTTCCAACAAGGCTATAAAGCCGTGGCAGAAAGAATAAGAAGTGCACAAGGTTCTACTGATGGATCCATCACGGTAAGTAAGCTAAATAGATGATATTTCAAATTTAATTATTTACCAATTAGTTTATTTGATGTTAAGTTCCAACATAAAGTGAGTAAATTTGTTTTAAGTAAGAAAATAATGATAACATGAATGCGTATGAAATTGAAATGCAGCCTGCCAATTCTGGCCTTACACAACCTGTGCGTGATGATGACAATGAGGATGTACATTAGAGTGATGGAGGTATACATTTTCTATTCAATTTTTTATATGTAACTATTAATACAAATAAACATCTTAAATTAATTGGTTTAGTAATACAAATTTAATTACAATTGGTGTTTGGATTAATGTAACAATTTGTATTGCAGTTGTAGAGAGTGTAGAGGCCGCTGTTAATGAGAAGGTTGAGGTTGAGGTCGAGGCCAGACAAACTGATCTCGATGTTGATGATGTGACTAGATCAGGTAAAGAGCTATACGATTATGGCCTTTAAAGTATTGAAATACTTTAAAATGTTTTTAATATTTTTAATTATAATAAAATGTTTTTAATTTAGCCCTTTTATATGTTATTGCAGATGACCCCCCTTTGCATCAAAAAAGAGCTAGGCGTGCATTGAGATCTAATGAGAGGGGAGATGATCATGATGATATCGATGCTCCTCTTAGCGATTACTTCTTAAAAATGAGAAATCAAAAGAAAAAAAAGAACTGATTGTCATCTATGTACCTTAATTGATAATGACTAATTTTTATATGCCAATAAATTTAATTATGTGTTATTGAATGTTCATAAATTTTATAATGTGTTAATGAATGTTATCGTGTGATAATTAATGAATGTTACATTTTATTAATGTGTTAATGAATGTTATAATGTGATAATTAATGAATGTTACATTTTATTAATGGATGAAATAATGAATGAATGTTAGATGTTAACAGGGAATTTAGAGTGATATTAGGGTGGGGGTGGGGCCAAATGAGCTTCCACCTTCAAATGGTTGGCCTTGTTTAGTACAAACTATAAAACTATTCTTGAAACAAAGTGAAGCTCAATAAGGTTGTTCCTTATCTAGGGTCTCAAGTGTATCCTTTATCCCAATCTCAATATTGCAAGGCTTCAAGTAGTATTCTGAGATTGGTTTCTCCATCTCCCACTGACATCTTGTCTTTCTCCTAAGAACTCTTACCGAGCTTTGATACATGGATGAGCAGAAGATGTTGCTTACAGGCTGCACATATATAATATGGTAGATCTAGGGAATAAATATACTACAACATAGAATGAGTCAAATTGAATCTATAGTTTCTTCATTTACAATAAAAATTCAAATTACAAGCCATATTTTAGATTTAATATTCATATTCATCTTCATCATGATCATAGCCATCATGGTCAACATTTGGTTCAACTTCATTTGAACCACACTCCATGTCGGGTACCATTAGGCATGGAGTGTGGTCATACCCATGTTACCATAATAATGAGTTAGCTTATAAAATTATGAATAAAATACCTTGTGTATCATATTTATAATTTGCAAAAGTTTCAAATGTATATGCAAATGGATTTTTGAGGGTGCAAAATAGTTTTCTTAGGCATGTGGAGCTCATTTTTTGGTACCCACAATTACAGGTGCACTCGGGATTGGCCCAGACACCCAAGATCCTACCAAAGGAATCCAAGTCAAACCCAAAGGAGAAAAAAAGTAGAACCAAAACCCGACCTTAAAAAAAGAACCAGATAACTTAGCTTTTTTCTAATTCAAGTTTATTTCTGAATTCTTCTCCAATTCCAACCTGATTATTCCATATTTTCTTTTCCAAATTTTCTTCTTACTCACTCCAAATAAAATGTCTTTCCTTCTATGCCTCTATATCTAAATGAAGTGATGCATCCCTTTGAATAAAGATCTCTTTTCTAAGAGACGTGGCTTTCTATTTAAACTGTAAGCACTGCTTTATACTTATTAATAAAGCTAATGATTATTAGTTATGTTGTTATTTCCCTTTTACTAATTGTGCTATTTCAAGGATCACCACCCATGGCTTGGTTAAGATGATGAATGCTGTCAATGCCTTTATTACTAAGGAATCACCGCCCACCATTAATGAATATTAATGATCATTGTTTCCTAAAGGTAATTTCTGTTTGTGTATGCTGATCACCCAAGTCTTTGGCTGTGATTTTCATGCTATGAGGTTTGTCAGAAGTGGGGGTATGACATTCTGGTTGGATTATAACATATTAACACTTACACCATGAAGACCACAAATGATTAAATAGAAAGAGAGGACCAATTGAACCATCTCGTGGCCAGTGTATATCACATTGAGAAACAACATCAAGACTCGAGAATCAAAACAAGAAAAGAATGAATGTGAAGCTTACATAGGTAAACACAAATTTAACTCTAGAAACTATTCAATCTGAACAATTCACCTATACTAGAACTCAATGAATTCATGATACATCAAATAGAAGAAAATTTTCTTCAAGACCATGAATGATCAACAACATTCCATGATTATATTAAAAAGATTTTACATCAGAAAAAAAAACACTAATCAATATTATCATTAAGCCATAAAATATGTCTTTAAAGTTTAGAAGCATCACAAAAACTTTCAATAAACATAGTACTATCCAAAAAAAATACCCTCCTAATGGTTCATATCTGCTAACAATACTTCTACCAAAAATTTCACAAATTTTGAATTTTCCCTATCCCATTCTTGACTGTGAACAATTATCCTTAAGAAACTTCCCCTATACACCTAGAACACAAGAAACTAATCTACTCTAATAAGCCTCTCCAACCGGTTTACAACCTCCATGTAACCGATAACAACTAGTTATTAACTGTTTGGCTTAGTTTGGAATTGGCCTTCTCTCATTGGTGCTTTACAATGCTTCTAATGATTATGATGATGTTGATGTTGATGTCTATAATTTATTTCACTTATTGATGCTTGCCTAGATTGAATTTTGAATTCCTAGGCTGGAAACCGCTTTTAAAGTTTAGGGTCTGTTCTACATGATACTCTTAGATATATAGCTCAAATGCAACTCAACATATTTTTTATGCCGGACAACCCATTGCAGAAATTCATCCGCAGGTGTAATTTAATGCTGTGAATCTTGGCATTGTTAATGTTATTAATTTTCCTCACATTTCATATTTGTGAAAATGTTTCTTGGCACTATCTTCTTTTTCAATTCCTATATTTGTATCTTTTTAGATCATTAACATACGCATTACATGTCTTTGTTCAAAGTTTAGTCTAACACTATATTATATCTTATTCTAATTGAGATTTTTAATTGGGAAAAATTGAGTTTACTAAAATGGAAGTGGTCTCAATAGCATAGAGATATAAAAAGAAAATAAATTTAGAGTTTAGCCCAAGAATTATGGAATATAGTTTTTGTCATTTCTATATACATTGCTAATTTCATTGCATTGCACAATGCATATTGCATGGTGCATGAATAATGACTAGATGCAAATAGTCTCTCTTAAGTCTTTCAGCCAAATCACTATCCTTTGAGTGCAAGTGCTATTATTAATTAGGTTGAACCTTTCATTTTATAGAAAGCTTATTTTCTTTACAAATGAGTTAGAATGCTTCTATGTTCTTGTCACTAGGATTAAAAGGTCTTATTACAATGTTCTTTGTTGTGGGGCAGGAGGTCAATCTTCATTATATTCATTTTGGAGGACAATGAAAATTTTTCTGACAAATAGCAAGTCTTCTTTAGTATCTTATAATAACATGCTAAATTGATAAATGTGTTATCTGCATTTAATCTACCAATTACTAATAGATTAAGCATACTATTACTATGCTTAATGTTCCATTTAAATGCATTTAACACAAAAAACAAATTTACAAAATTGAACCAATGACATGTTTACAACAAAGGTCTAATAGAACTCCCAACAATTCTTAAACATACTTTATCTGATATGATGAATTCTTAAACAATTAAGGTTGGAGTAGACATAGTTATCACACAAATTTTTGTGTGGTACAAGGAAGGTTTGGCTAGGTCAAATATTCCTTCATGCTAGAAATCTATAGAATTAGACTTTTATTAACAATTCATCATATCAGATAAAGTATGTTTAAGAATTGTTGGGACTAGTCCTTTGGCGTGTATTAAACAGAATAGAATTTTTAGCATATTATTATCATTCTATTTCTTTGTTGTAAACATTCCATTGGTTCAGTTTGGTAATTTTTTTTTGTGTGTTAAATGCATTTTTCCAAACCAATTGTTAAACAAGAAAGCAGTAGCAGTGAGGAGGGGTCTTCTTCTAAGTAGATAGATGAAGATCGTGCACCTCAAAAACCAATTCATAAGGTACCAATCATGTTTTCTATTCACTTATATTTTTGGATTGGTAAATCTCCTTAGTTTCATGTCCTTTCTTTTGATCACTATGGATGAGATATATATCTTACATTTAACATTCAACTTCTTTACATTTTAGAACATGTAATGTGTTTCCTAAGGATTTTACCAAATCAACTTTTAACATAAACTGAAAACACCAAACTGATTTCTTGCCCTTTCAACTTGACAAAATATTTGCATTTGACCAATAACTGCAAGCAATTGAATGATAAATCCACATACCTATATCTTTGTAAAATACCTAGAAGATCAAAAAGATGGCTAAGTGGCTGCTGCCATGATTTTTATCTGCTGAATATAGGAAAAAAAAGCACCAAAAATAATTGTGTTATGTTGTAGCTCAATATACTGAAAACCCTAGTGAAAACCCAACTAAAATTCTATCAAAGTTGCACTCAAAATAAAAATCATGGCGACAACCACTTAGGTATCAAAATAGAGAAAATAAATCAAAATCATTCTTTGTCCTATTTCCTTTTAACAAAGTCTCAACTATCAATGATACCATACATTTGATGCCCTAAGCTATCAATACAAATGACGCCTAGCTAGAAGCTCACGATATGTCCATTTGATAACCACAGTCAACATTTCAAAATAGTGAATCAATATCCTTGAGCACAAGCACCAATAACATCAAATAATGGAGATAAAGCACGGGTTAGGGCATGGCACCAGTAGAATGTAGTCATTTTAGAGAGCATCTCAAGAATATACAATGGTCATGCCAATAATATGAACAAACGTGAACCCAAACATTTCAAAATAATGAATCGATATCCTTGAGCTCAAGCACCTATAACATCAACTATTTTGATCTGTGGGTACCCTAATGTTGGCAAGAGTTCTTTTATTAATAAGATTACTCTGCAAGCTTGAAGAAGCGGTATATTTTGGTAAATGAAGAGTGGAAAGAAGATGATATTCCTGAGATCATGGATGGACACAATGTTAAAAGTTGATTTGGTAAAATCCTTAGAAAACACACTACATGTTCTAAAATGTAAAGAAGTTGAATGTTAAATGTAAGATATATATCTCATCCATAGTAATCAAAAGAAATGACATGAAACTAAGGAGATTTACCAATCCAAAAATATAAGCGAATAGAAAACATGATTGGTACCTTATGAATTGGTTTTTGAGGTGCATGATCTTCATTAATCTCCTCAGAAGAAGACCCCTCCTCACTGCTACTACTTTCTTATTTAACAATTGGTTTGGAAAAATGCATTTAACACAATTTTTTTTTTACAAAATTGAACCAATGGCATGTTTACAACAAAGTTCTAATAGAACTCCCATCAATTCTTAAACATACTTTATCTGATATGATGAATTCTTAAACAATTAAGGTTGGAGTAAACATAGTTATCACATAGTTTTTTGTGTGGTACAAGGAAGATTTGGGTAGGTCAAATCTTTCATCATGCTAGCAGTCTACATAATTAGACCTTTATTAACAATTCATCATATTAGATAAAGTATGTTTAAGAATTGTTGGGATTGGTCCTTTGGCATGTATTAAACAAAATAGAATTTTTAGCATATTATTATGATGAAGGGTGCTCCCCTTAATACCACAAACACATAACAGAAATAGAGAAACAACAACAATATGCAAGAACAGAAAATTGGCTTCTTATTATCTCCACAAATGTGGAATTACAAACTTTCAGAATTACAATATGCAAAGCCACATGGGCATTCCCTTACAATATTTTGTAGGACAAAGCCTCGAGCTATTACCCAGATCTACTACCCAGAACTATTCTGAACTGCCTAAGACAATAATACAGCCTTCCTTATATAGGCAATTTCCACCGCCCGAGAAGGTTCCAGAAATTTAGCCCTAAGGGCCGACCAAACTTAGAATTATTTTATTTTTCAATTTATTACATCAAAGTCGGCTCAAAGTAACTTTTGAAACCTGAACAGAAATTTTGAAGAAAATTATTTTCCGCCATTTCAGGTGGCCCAACTTCCGAAGACCATAAGTCATCACCAGTTGACCCGCTCGGCTATTATAACCCCATTTTGGAAACGCCACGAAGTGCTCTACAGGCTTGACCTGCGCAAGCGCCCGTCACCCAAATTTTCGACCTCATCCGGGGCCTCTAAAGCCTTCAAAACTGAGTTCAAAGTTTCTGTACCCTGCTGCCAATACCGAAAATCTTCAATATCTTCTAATATACACTTGATCTGGCAATGAAACTTTACTGGCAGACTTATATGACCAAAATCAACCTCCAAGAAAGAAATCAGATCATTCTGAGCACATACAAAAATTACCAAAAATAGTAACTTTCCATAAATAGCAGCTCTGCACAAAATAGCCCTTATTGAAAATAAAAATAGAAATAATTTTTTTTGGGTGATGCAAGATTGCTCTTACACCCAGGATGCTCCTGCATCAGACACGCAAGGTAATTTGAGAAGTGACCCTGTCACGACTCAGGTGTGCAGATGAAAACCAAGACGGTTAACCTCCTCCTTTGTTAGCCACGATGAATCTTCTACAGGTCCTCCTTTCCATTTGACCAAATACTCTTCATATGTCCTATTCCTTGTGCTTCTACCAACACGACTGTCCAGTATGTCTTCGATCTCCTTAGTGTCTGAACTAGTTGCTGGAATACCCCACTGTGCTGTTGTGATCTCATCTTCAACACCTCCTTCATGATACTCTGTCAGATCTGAAATGTTAAACACTGGTGAAATATTCAGCTCAGTAGGCAATTCTACCTCATATGCGTTTCCTGAATCATGTTTCTTCAATATCCTACATGGCCCAAACTTCTTCATTTTCAGCTTGTTATATGTACCAACTGGAAACCACTCCTTCCGCAAATGAACCATGACTTCATCACCAACCTGAAATTCCTTATACCTCCTTTTCTCATCTGCCTTAGCCTTATACTATGAATTCATCTTGGTAATATGCTTCCTCACCTCTTCATGGATGTTCTTCAAGTGTTCTGCAAAATCCTCAGCTTCAGCACTACTTATTTCTCCTTTATCTATCTTCCTCAATTCAGATGCATTTCTTGGACTACTTCCATATACAATCTGGAATGGTGATTTACCAGTGCTCCTATTGACAGAATTATTGTATGCAAATTCCACCTGTGGTAAAATCAAATCCCATCCTGTTGGCTTATCTCCAACCAAACATCTCAGCAAATTTCCCAAACTCCTATTCACCACCTCTGTCTGTCCATCAGTCTGTGGATGATGTGATGAACTGAACTTCAAATCTATCTTCAACATCTTCCACAACGTATGCCAGAAATATCCAACAAACTTAGTGTCCCGATCTGAAACTATGGTCTTTGGCAAACCATGAAGTCTCACTACTTCTCTGAAAAACAATTCTGCTACATGAACAACATCATTAGTCTTCTTGCAGGGAATGAAATGTGCCATCTTTGAAAATCTGTCAACCACCACAAAAATTGAATCATGTCCTCGCTGAGTCCTCGGTAAACCCAGAACAAAGTCCATGCTGATATCCTCCCAAGGCTTCTCTGGTACAGGTAATGGCTGATACAACCCTGTATTCTGCTTCACTCCTTTCGCCATCTGACATACTCTGTAACTCTGTACAAACTTCTTCACATCTTGCTGCAACTGTGGCCAATAGTAATTCTCACTAACCAAAGAAAGGGTTTTGTCACGACCAAAATGTCCAGCCAATCCTCTGCTATGCTTCTCCTTGATGAGATTCTCCCTCATAGAACTTCGTGGAATGCACAATTGACTCCCTCTGAATAGCATATCATCCTGGATGATGAAATCCAACCATTTCGTCCTGTCTAGAGTAACAGGTTCTGTACAAGCTTTCCAAGTTTCACCAAAATCAAGATCCTCTGGATACAAATTCTTGAGTTCCTTGAACCCAACCACTTCAATCTGCATTTCTGTCAGCAATAGTTGCCTTCTGCTAAGAGCATCTGCAACCCTATTAGACTTCCCACTCCTGTGTTTCAAAACAAATGTATAACTCTGCAAAAACTCAACCCATTTCAAATGTCTTTGATTCAATTTTCCTTGACTATTCAAATATTGCAAAGCTTGATGATCAGTATACAAAACAAACTCCTTAGGAAGCAGATAATGTCTCCACTTCTTTAATGCCTGAACTATAGCATAAAATTCCTGATCATAAATAGAATATTTCCTCTTGGCGTCATTTAACTTCTCGCTGAAATAAGCAACAGGTTTACCTTCTTGGCTCATAACAGCTCCTATTGCAGTACCACTAGCATCACAATCTACTTGAAACACCTTATTAAAATCTGGAAGTGCTAAAACAGGTTGTTCTGTAACTTTTCATTTCAACAATTGAAAACTCTTTTCTGCCCCATTAGTCCACTTAAACTCTTTTCTATCCCCTCTCATTGTTTCAGTCAAGGGTTCACAAATACTGCTAAAATTTCTGATGAACTTTATGTAAAAGCTAGCTAGACCATGAAAAGATCTTACCTCAGTAGCACTCTTTGGAGTAGGCCATTCAAGGATAGCCTGTACCTTCTCTGGGTCCATTTTTAGACCTTCTCCTGAAACTACAAACCCCAAAAACACCAACTCTTTCTTCACAAAACTGCACTTCTTTAAATTAATCAGCAATTTCTCTTCTCTCAACTTCTCAAATACCATACAAATATGCATCATATGCTCATCCAATGTCTTACTAAAGATCAAAATATCATCTAGGTAAACAATGACAAACTTACCCAGAAATTCTTTCAGAACCTCGTTCATGAGCCGCATGAAAGTGCTCGGCGCATTGGTTAGCCCAAAAGGCATGACTAACCACTCATATAGTCCTTCCTTTGTCTTGAAGGCAGTATTCCATTCATCTCCTTCTCTGATTCGAATCTGATGATATCCACTCTTCAGATCTATCTTTGAGAAATACACAGCTCCACTCAAATAGTCCATAATATCATCCATTCATGGCAATGGAAACCTATACTTGATTGTGATCTTGTTTATTGCCCTAGAATCTGTACACATCCTCCATTCTCCATTCTTCTTTGGTGCTAATACCGCTGGTATAGCACAGGGACTCAGACTCTCACGGATCAATCCTTTCTGTAACAGTTCATGTACTTGTCTGTTCAACTCCTCACTTTCTGCAGGTGTCATTCTGTGTGCTGCCTTATTCGGTAAACTCTCTCTTGGGGTCAAGTCCATCTGATGACTGATCTTCCTGACTGGTGGTAATCCATCAGGCACGTTATTGGATATAATATCCTGAAACTCATTCAACAAATCTACAACTTCTACAGGAACATCTTCTACTTCCTCTTTACCAGCTTTTGGAATTAAAGCAAAACATACATGCTCATGCCTCATACCATCTAGGAATTTCTTTCCATCAACAAATGTTATTCTTGCATTACTGCATACTTTTTCTTCGGTCTCCTTCAATGGCTTTAGCTTATGTCGCACTCCATCCTTTGTCAGGGAATAGGTATTCGCACGACCATCGTGTACAGCACATCTGTCAAACTGCCACGGTCTACCCAATAACATATGACATGCATCCATAGAGATGATATCACATAGTACCTCATCTTGGTACCCACCGATCTTGAACTTCACTAGGCATTGTTCATTGACGATGACCTTGTGGTCATCCTGTACCCAGGCAATCCGATATGGATGTGGGTGTTTCTGTCTCTTGAGCTTCAACTTTGTCACCATCTCTTCTGACACCAAATTGTCAGTGCTTCCACTATCAATAATCACATCACAACATTTACCTTCACACCTGCACCTGGTGCGAAACAGGCTCCTCCTTTGCTCAGGTTCATTCTCACCACTCAACAGGACTCTTCTGTTAATCAACGTTTCTCCTCTTTCAGCATCTTCAGAATTTGATGATCTGGCATCTTCATCTACATGTGCAACTCTGGCCTGGCCTTCATTTCTCCTGTCTGTTCTGCTTTGGTGCTGAGGAAATTCAAATGCCCTATGACCTTCTTCTCCACAGTGAAAACATGTTCCACGGAAGCCTCCTCTTCCAGATCCTTGTCCTCTTCCTCTTCCTCTCTGATCTCTATTATTCTGATCCTGGAAGCGATTGGAATTATTTTCGCGCTGATTCTGACTGCTACTGGCCTCATCCTTCTTTTTCAGATCTTCATTTCGGCCACCATATGACCGTCCACCAGATCATCCACCGCGACCTCTTCCGTTTTGTCTGCTCTCGAACTTCTTGTTCAGCTTTTCCTCTACTTTTAGGGCAAATTGGTATGCCTCTTCAATACTGTTCATTCGAGCCAGATTCAGCTCCTCCTGAATGCTTGGCCTTAACCCATTAAGGTATCGGGCAACTTTCTCCTTATCAGCTTCTGCATGGCCTGTTCTGATGAGAAGTCGATAGAACTCCTCTGTATACTCCTGAACAGATCTTCCTGCTTGCTTCAAACTTTGCATTTTCTTTAGTAGGTCAAGCTCATAATCAACAGGAATGAACTGTCGCTTCAATTTATCCACCATCTGATCCCATCTTGTGATTTTATCTTTCCCTCTTCTATTTCGCTCCAATTGAATTTCTTGCCACCAGATCTTCGCATGACCTTTCAATCTGGCCTTCACAAATTTGACCCTATCAGGATCTTCAACATCTTCATACTCAAAATATTCCTCACATTCATTGATCCAGTCGATCAATTCCTCTGGGTTAAGATTTCCAGAAAATGTAGGAACCTCAATCTTAGGTCTTTTCCCAATCTTGGAAATCGCCCGAAAAAGTCTTTCTTCCTCCTGGTTCATAATTTCAACTTCTCCTTCTTGATATTCTTCTTCGGCTTCATCCTCACTTTCATCTCTGACATTAAGATTCATTCCTCTACGAATCTCTTCTTGCAATGCTCGCACTTGTCTCTGCAACTCTCTAACCTCAGGTGTCACAACACCAGGTCTTCCGCCACGTTCTCTTCGTGGAGGCATTTTTGCGATGCGCACTGAAACCCTAACCACGGTCCTGGTGCAAACTACCTCACAGTCGGCGATCTGTTTACACACTCAAGAAAACCTAGCTCTGATACCACTTGATGAAGGGTGCTCCCCTTAATACCACAAACACATAACAGAAATAGAGAAACAACAACAATATGCAAGAACAGAAAATTGGCTTCTTATTATCTCCACAAATGTGGAATTACAAACTTTCAGAATTACAATATGCAAAGCCACATGGGCATTCCCTTACAATATTCTATAGGACAAAGCCTCGAGCTATTACCCAGATCTACTACCCAGAACTATTCTGAACTGCCTAAGACAATAATACAGCCTTCCTTATATAGGCAATTTCCACCGCCCGAGAAGGTTCCAGAAATTTAGCCCTAAGGGCCGACCAAACTTAGAATTATTTTATTTTTCAATTTATTACATCAAAGTCGGCTCAAAGTAACTTTTGAAACCCGAACAGAAATTTTGAAGAAAATTATTTTTCGCCATTTCAGGTAGCCCAACTTCCGAAGACCATAAGTCATCACCAGTTGACCCGCTCGGCTATTATAACCCCATTTTGGAAACGCCACAAAGCGCTCTACAGGCTTGACCTGCGCAAGCGCCCATCACCCAAATTTTCGACCTCATCCGGGGCCTCTAAAGCCTTCAAAATTGAGTTAAAAGTTTCTGTACCATGCTGCCAATACCGAAAATCTTCAATATCTTCCAATATACACTTGATCTGGCAATGAAACTTTACTGGCAGACTTATATGACCAAAATCAACCTCCAAGAAAGAAATCAGATCATTCTGAGCACATACAAAAATTACCAAAAATAGTAACTTTCCATAAATAGCAGCTTTGCACAAAATAGCCCTTATTGAAAATAAAAATAGAAATATTTTTTTTTGGGTGATGCAAGATTGCTCTTACACCCAGGATGCTCCTGCATCATATTATCATTCTATTTCTTTGTTGTAAACATGCCATTGGTTCAGTTTTGTAATTTTTTTTTTGTGTTAAATACATTTTACCAAACTAATTGTTAAACAAGAAAGCAGTAGCAGTGAGGAGGGGTCTTCTTTTGAGGAGATTGATGAAGATCGTGCACCTCAAAAACCAATTCCTAAGGTACCAATCATGTTTTCTATTCGCTTATGTTTTTGGATTGGTAAATCTCCTTAGTTTCATGTCCTTTCTTTTGATTACTATGGATGAGATATATATCTTATATTTAACATTCAACTTCTTCACATTCTAGAACATGTAGTGTGTTTTCTGAGGATTTTACCAAATCAAATTTTAACATAAACCAAAAAAACCAAATTGATTTCTTTCCCTTTCAACTTGACAAAATATTTGCATTTGACCAATAACTGCAAGTAACTAAATGATAAATCCACATACCTGTATCTTTGTAAAATGCCTGGAACATAAAAAAGATGGCTAAGTGGCTGCCACCATGATTTTTATCTACTGAATATGGGAAAAAAAAATCACCAAAAATAATCGTGTTCTCTTGTAGCTCAATATAAGTGAATAGAAAACATGATTGGTCATTTCAGAGAGCATTCATGATCAAATAAAATGCAATGCATTTGAAATTTGTGGTTGAATATGATGCCAGAGGCTTGAAAGACGTTGTCCATCAAAGATACCAATCAAATATGAAGAAATCACATACCTTCTCTCGCACTCAGCTTTCACCCTCTCATTTTCTCCCACTCCTTTTCTTTGCAATCAAAATAAAAATGATTTGACTATTTCAAGACAATGAATCAACATCCTTGAGTACAAACACCAATAACATCAACTATTTTGATCTGTGGGTACCCTAATGTTGGCAAGAGTTCTTTTATTAATAAGATTACTCTGGAAGCTTGAAGAAGTGGTATATTTTGGAAAATGAAGAGTGGAAAGATGATGATATTCCTGAGATCATGGATGGACACAATGTTGCAAACTTTATTGATCCAGATATCTTGCAAAGGCTTGAAGAACTATAGAGGGAAGAAGGGCTTAGTATGGAAGCTGAAGGTGATGAGGATGATGAGATGGGGGAAGTGGAGTTGAATCCTGATGAAAAGGAAGCTCTGGCTGCAATTAGGAAGAAGAATAAGATGCTTATCATTGAACACATATTGAAGAAGAGTACTGTAGAGAGCAGGCCTACCGTACCAAGGAAGTTTGACAAGAACAAGGAATATGGCTTAAATAGAATGGGAAGACATATTTCTAGCCTAGGCCTGGATCCTTCGATAATTGGGGTAGGATCCAGGCCTAGGATAGAAAGATGTCTTCCCATTCTATTGTGGATAGATGTTTCATAAAATATACAGACTTGTCTAGTGATCATATTATGCTGAAGGTGGCACTTGATGCTCTGCTACTGCAACAACTATAGACTACGATGTAGATATCAAAACAACTAAGAAACATAAATGTAGGGATCATGGTCACAATTTTTTGGAGACACAAAATAATTGAGTGGTATACCCAGATGATGCAAAGCAACCACTACTTCGATTCCAAGTTGACATTGCGGGATCCAAAAACCATAGATAAGGAATAAATTTAGAGAGCGGGGGAGGGCCATAATGACCAAAATAATATAGGACCCTATATTATTTTGGTCATTATGGCCCTCCCCCACTCTCTAAATTTATTCCTTATCTATGGTTTTTGGATCCCGCAGTGTCGACTTGGAACCAAAGGAGTAGTGGTTGCTTTGCATCGTCTGGGTATAACACTCAATTATGTCGTGTCTCCAAAAAATTGTGACCATGATGTCTACATTTATGTTTCTTAGCTATTGTATCCTAGGACCTCTTATGACCCTTTACGACCCTTCATGATCCCTAAGAATACATCTTAGAGGTCTTAAAATGTCGTAAAGGGTCATAAGACGCTCCTAGGAGGGGCTAAATGAGCTTCCACCTTCATGTGGTTGGCCTTGTTAAGTAGAGAATGTTCAACTATTCTCAAAACAAAGAGAAGCTCAATAATTTAAGGTCTCAGTCGATGAAGATGCTGAAAAAATGACAGGAATCAATGATGGAGAGTTTTTAGATTATGAGAAGATGTATATGTAGTGGAGGCCAGAAGGGATTTTTGTGGAGATTTGCTAGATGTGGAGATTTTCTAGAGTGGCTATATACATACAATGGTTTCCAGATTGAGTACCAGTGTAGAGATGATGATTCAGTAACCTACATCTATAAAACCTTCACAAATATCCCTTCTTTGGCCTCCACTCATACCTCTTCTCAGAATCTAGAAACTTTGGATACTGTTTCTCATCCATACATGAAATGTGCTAGTGATCATATAAAATTACTTCAAGCCTCTAGTATTGATGAGCTGCACAAGTGTAAAATGTTTTTGGGAGACTGGGATCAATTATATTGGATATTGTGTAGTGTACATAAAGGCAAGGTAGTGATTATTCTCGATGATCGATAGGTATAAGTCTTCCAGGCCTTACCTAGTAGCTAGGACTAAAGATAACAGAGCTCAAGAGACCATCATAGTTGGTCTCTTTCTTTGGTCTATATTATTGACAAAACATTTTACCTTTCATTAGCTCATCAAATGCAAGGATTTGAAAGAATTTAATAGAATATTTTCATGTATAATATACATTATTTTAGTTTGATTCTAAATGAATTTATATTCTTCACACACTTCTAGACTACAGGGATGGAAATAAAGAAGCATCCCCTCCCATGGCTTGAGAAATATAGGCCATGGGAGGAGATGCTTCTGTTGACTACAACTGATTTGGAATCTGATTGAAGAATTTGTGATTGCAAGATCACTGAGGAGTTGATGATTAGATATATAATATGATTAAATCAGTATTATGTTGTCATTGATGTCAACTAGTTTGACAACACTTATCTTGTAAGTTACTATACCGAGACATCTGAAGAAAGGTGAAAGAGATGAAGAATAGAGAAATCTACATGAGGAAAGATGTACATGATAGATGAGGATAAGGAACACATTGAGTAACTTTTTGATGAGTCTATGACTTGATGATATTGACTTCATTATGTTGCATTCATCTATAATGAAGTATAGAGCTGAAAGACACAAAACAATGTTGTCGGTAAATGAAGCATTTCTAGTATACACCGACGGAGTGTAGTGTATACTGACCACAGTATTAACCAAGTAGTGTTCATCAACACATTCTTTGTTAACCGAGGAAGACAAAATGAATTAAATGATTAGTTTAGCCGATAAGATTGATGAGCTGGCAAGAGTATAACATCAAGGTAACAGATAAAGTTTGTTACGCAGGTCAATGACTAACAAAATTCAAAGAAGATCTAACAGAGAAAATTGAAACATGTTATTGACACAAGTACCGAGAAATTTTTAAGCGAAAAAATCTATGAATGTGATTAAGTGGCAAAATATGATGGTGGAGAAGAAAATGATTTACTCATCTATATAATAGAACATAATTTATTTATGAAAGGAGCTGGAAGAAGAAGAAGCTATAGGAATTTTGCGTGAACAAGCTTTCATGCATTCTGATCATACTGGTTAGTAAGAATCGAGCTGCAGAGCAATTACCGAGCTACAGAGAGTAGTTACCGATGGACAGTAAGTTGATATAGTATTGAATCTGAAGTGAAATATTGATCAGAAGGATTTGTATGGACTAAATATTGATTTGTAATCTGCAATTGAAGTTGTATTAAGGCAGGTCATTTTACTGTTACATATTTAACCATTGTATACAGTCTAAATCTCTTAACTGAGTGGACTCTGAAAGTCTTATGATGTATCATTCATAGAATGAACATTGTTATCCTGTCAACCCCATAGTGAATGCTGGTTGGATGATAACTTCTAGTCTAAAATCCTCTAACAAGGTCACACCTGATAGTGTGTTTGTAACCTTTAACAGGGTTGGGTCTTAACTGACCTCACTTCAGAAGAGTGAACAATTTTGGGTTGCCGGTCCCAGGCGGTTTTTCCCTTTACAGGGTTTCCATGTTAAATCTCTTGTGTTATGTGTTGATTGTGATATTTGTGTGTTATCATACTTTGCATGTTACATGTTAGATTTGATCGGTAAACTATTATAAGTATTAGACTGGTAATCGGTAAAAGCACAGACAGTGAGAGTTATTATTGTTTACCGACGAGCATAAATTGAAGAAATTGTTTTGAATTATACATTTTAATTGGGACACTGGATAACTAATTCACCCCCCCTCTTAGGTATTCTAACAACTTCTTTATCACCATCCTCATAGTCTACAAGTGCATGAAGTAGATAAATTCATGCAACATCAACTTAAATAATATACATTATCATGAAAATATTCTATTAAATTCTTTCAAATCCCCAGATTTGATGAGCTAATGAAAGGTAAAACATTTTGTCAATAATATAGACTGAAGAAAGAGACAACCTATGATGGTCTCTTGAGCTTTGTTATCTTTAATGTGCATATCCATCACTTTTTCGACATGAATGAAAACTCTTTCAACGGTGGTGCTATACCTCCGATGAGGTTTCCCATCAGACATTTACTATTGACCATCATTATGCAACAACTATAATGTTGGAGAGAACTCCTTTTCAACAAATCACTATGACAGGAATGCTATACTGTTGACGGGTTTACCTGTCGAACAATCACTAGATCTCCGTCACTCTTCTGACATGTACAATATTAGAGAGAACTAATTTTTGACAGATAGGTGTGACAAGAATGCTATACCACCGACGGGTTTACCTGTCAGACATTCACTGTAGATCTGTTGCTATTCCAATAGGTATAATGTTGGAGAGAGCTCCTTTTTGACAGATAATTGCGACATGCATGCTATATCTCTGATGGGTTTTCCTGTCGGACAAGTATTTCATATGCGTTGCTATTCTGACTGTATGTTCTGACGGGACCTCCACATGGTTTGTCAGAGTTATGATAGGTCTGCTGTAAGAAATTCCATAACAAAGCTGGTACTCATGTGCTACATTTTGACAGAATATTATGTTGGAAGACCGACAATGATCACTTCCGTAGCAATTTGCAACACAAAAATGCTGACAAACACATATGTCAAAATGTTGACAAATAGATGTTTCAAATCTAACAAATGGCCATCAGAATTTGGCCTCAAATGTACTAGTGTGTTGACATCAATGAAAAACAAAGTCATGAATGCAACATACAACTGCTACAGAATGGATCCGAATACTCCCCCATAGGACATATTCATAATTCATTCCTAACAAATATGGTATCAATCAATAGGGATAATAATTCCTCTTTGTTAGGCATAGCTTTCAAAGATAAGGGAAAGGAAAAAGCTAATTGTGCCAAAGACTATAAGAAAAGAGGAAGGAAATCATTGAATGAACTTAGACTCAAAGATGCATTGGCGGTAGGGCAAGTGAAGATTTTGAACTTATATGTAGGGAAGGGGAAGATCCTTCCCAAGGGGAAATGAGAGTAATAAAATGAAATGTTAGGGGCCTAAATGCCCCTAACAAACAACACATTCTAGTGCTCTATCTCAAGAGAGTTGAGGTAGATATCATGTTGTTACAAGAAACAAAGCTAGGTTGTGAAGAAATGGAGAAGATTAAAAGGAAATTAGGAGGTTGGGAAGTAGTCTATGAACCTTTGGTGGGGATGTCGGCTGGTCTTGGCATTATTTGGAACCCAATAAGAGCTAGTTTTGTTAGGTTGGGAGGGGGGGGGTAGATTTTAGATTGGGGGTAAGGTTAAAAGCTTAAATGGGGCTGTAGAATGGATACTAATAAATATATATGGCCCTGTATCCCTAAATGATAAAGTTTTTGTTTGGGAAGAGATCACAATTTTTTCCAAATGTACCCTAGACATGCGTTTATAATGGGGGGGATTTTAATGCTATTTTAGATGAGAAGGAAAAGTTTGGTGGTTTGGGAAGATCTTCCCAGACCATGTTGGCATTTAGGAATTGGGTCAATGACAATAAATTAATGGATATCAAATCAAATAATGGGCCCTTTACTTGGAATAATAGGAGATCAAGCTTTAGTTATATTGTAGAGAAAATCGACAAATTCCTCTTTAAGGGGAATCTTTAGGAGTTTGAATTTGAGTTAGAATCTATGATTCTCCCAGACTTAGGATCAAATCATTTTCTAGTATCCCTATGGCTGAAGGAAACAACTAAGCCATTTAGATGTCTGTTTAAATTTGAAAAAATATGGTTTAAGGAGGATGGGCTGAAAGTCTTGATAGAGCAGTGGTGGAGGGAGGAAGCTTTTGAAGGCTCCAAAGCCTTTGTCTTTATGGAAAAACTAAAAGTAATAAAGAATCAAGTTAAAAAGTGGAATAAGGATTGTTTTGGGAATATTTTTACACAAAAGACTGAGATTGAAAATGAAATTCATGAACTAAACGAGCTACTGTTCATGGAAGGTATGAATTAGGAAAATTTATTAAAGGAAAAAATCTTATTAAATAAATATGAGCATATTTTAGTAAAGGAAGAAATATTTTGGAGGTAGAAATCTAGAGAAAATTGGTTTAAGGAAGGTGATAGGAACACCAAATTTTTTCATAATAGCACTAGGATTATAAGGAAAATTAATAGAATAGATACCCTTAAGAAGGTTAATGGGGATCTGGTAGATAAGCCAGAGGAGCTAGTGATGGAAGTAATAACCTACTTCTGGAACTTGTTAAATGGAAATTCCTCAGCATTGAATGTCCACGTGGAATTTTTAAGTAACATCCCCTCTATTATTAACAGGGATCAAAATAAAGCATTAAATGCAAAAAATACAAAGGGAGAGGTTGAGTTGCCCCTAAACCAACTGCACCCAGATAAATCACTTGGACCAGATGGTTTCCCGACTTTCTTTTATCAGTATTGTTGGTCCTTCCTAGGGGAGGATGTTATGGATGTCTTGGAAAGCATTAGGAAATCAAGTCGTATATTGAAGGAAATGAATAACACTTTTTTGGCCATAATACCCAAAGTAGAAAATGCAGAAAGTTTGGATAAATTTTGACCAATTTATTTATGCAATACTATTTATAAGCTATTAACAAAAACTTTGGCAAATAGATTGAAAAACCTACTCCTTGATATTATTTCTAAGGAACAAACTAGATTTATGCTTGGTAGATCGATTATGGATGGGGTAATCATAGCCAAGGAGGCAATCCACTTAACACAATGTAATAAGACTCTGAGTATGTTAATAAAGTTAGACATAAAAAAGGCTTATGATAGAGTCAATTGGAGATTCCTATGAAAGTTTTTAGAGGCCTTTGGCTTCTCTAAACCATGGATTAATTTAGTATATGAATGTATTTCTACTCCTAGAGTTTATGTCTTAATAAATGGCTCTCTAGAAGGTTTCTTTGATATCTCTTGTGGGCTTCAGTAGGGGGATCCCCTCTCTCCCTTCTTGTTTATAATTATGGAAGAAGCATTAGGGAGATCATTGGGCAAGGCAAGGATTGAGAAGAAAATTATGGATTTAAAAATTACTAGCAACATAGAATCAACTACTCATCAAAAATTTGTAGACAACACAATACTCTATGGAAAGCTAACCCAGTAGAGGCAAGAACCATTAAAAAGATCCTCAAGGATTACTCTGATGCCTCTGGGCAGCTAATAAGTAGTGAGAAATCAAAGGTTTTTTTCTATAACATGTCAGATGATCTAAAAAGAGAGGTTTTAAATATTTTAGAGTTTAAAGAAGGCTCTCTCCAAAGAAAATATTTAGGATAACCCCTGGATAAGGGCGGTAAACAAACATTGCTCTAGAAGGAGGTAATGTCCAAGGTTGAAAATAAAGTGGTTTCATGGAAAGGAAAATGGATCTCCTCTAGAGGAAGGGAAACTATGCTGATATTGGTCCTGTCATCAATCCCCAATTTTCAGATGTCCTATAAATTGTCATCAAAGATTGATAAGAAATTGAATCAGATATTAAGGAAATTTGTTTGGAAAGGGGCTACAGATAGAAACATGCTTTCTTTAACTACTTGGAATAATATATGTAGGGATAAGAAGGATGAAGGGATTAACCTCAAAATCCTAAAAGACCAAAACCTTGTGCTAGGTGCTAAAATGATATGGAAGATGATTAATGAGCCCGAGACAAGATTGGTTAAAATCATTATGAATAAATACTTGGAAGAGAATGACCCTATGAGAATTCTTCATCATGAGCCCCCCCCAGGTGGATCAAGATTTTGGAATTTTATAAAGGAATACAGACCTATCATCAACTATTTAGTCTTCTAGAACATTAGGGATGGGAGGAAGGAACTATTTTGGGAAGATTCTTAGGGCGGATATCCTATTCTTCAAAACCTAATAGATGACCATAATTCTATTGTCCTCCTAAAAAATAGAGTAGGAATATATGTTAGAGACTATATGAACATTTTGAGTGGCAATCCAACATTAGGCTGGATCTGGAAGATAGATGCGGATCTAGGGATTTTGTCTAACTTTAGAATTAGACTGAAGAAAATCCTTGCAGAAAGACTTATTTCACCAAGTCTTAAGGAAGACAGGATAGTTTGGATAGGCTCAAAGATAGGAGAGTATAATATGAAAGAGGGGTATGTGAATTTGTTTATAGGACCCACAACTTTAATAACCATGAGATACTGCTGGACCTTTGCTGGAATAAGGAGTGTCTTCCTAAGGTAGGAATGTTCGCTTGGGCGGCCTTGCAACACAATATTCTAACTGTAGAAAGATTCAAGAAAATGGGCTTTCATGGCCCATCCAGATATGTTTATGTAAAGAAATGGAAAAAATTGTTGATCATATCTTCCTAAATTGTGGATTATCTAACAAATTTTTGGTTTGGCTTATGCTCTTGAACTTAATTGGAAATCAACTCTCCCAAACACCATAAGGGATTTATTTAAGTTCTGGCCAAGAAATTCTGGGAAAAATATTTATGGAAATATCTGGACTGTGGACCCTTTTGTGATAATTTGGG